>OZ023254.1:2612966-2705368 GCA_964007305.1 Netelia melanura | reverse complement strand
AATTGTGAATTTTCGAAATCGTATCGAGTACTCGCGCCTTTTTCGTTTCTTGCGACGTTTATCGGTTTAATTGGCGCCGCGGGGAGCAATTCCTCGTTGTTTCGGTACGAGACCATCGGACAAACTTACGTACACGAACGATTCGACCGGAGCCGCCTGTCAAACGAAACAACATTTATATTCGTGTAACGGACATTCTTTTTTTTTTTTACATATTTCTTATTTTAATTAAACGTTATTACGTATTAATTAGTGATGAAATTGATGTCTAATTAATACGAGCGAGACGACATTTTCGCATGGTTGATTTTAATTGACCGATTTATCGAATTCATTAACTAGTGATCGTTTTATCAATGCGAATAAAATTATTCGAATTGCGCGAAATTTTATTTTACTATTATTAATTTATGAAAAAGAAAGGGAGTAAAGTTTTTTCGGCTTCGTGAATTTTCACCAATACAAAAATATATGAAGCGATGCATGGCAGTCGCGAACGCAATGAAAAAAATACGTGGATGAATAGAATTCTGCGGAACCGAACGCGTGAGATTTCGCCCACCTGAAACAACACAGCATTTTGCAGATCGCTGATCCCATAAGCAGTCACGGGGTGGGCTTTTGATCCTTCTCCTGTGTTGTTTCGCGACTGTATATTTCCCTGTCCGCGAGACCCCAATCACCTATATATATGTACATATATATAACCTACGTTAGATATCATTCGGGACGAGAGGTTCGTCGTACTAAAGAAAACGTTCGTTAATTCACAATGCTACACGTTCGAATAATTTATTCCTATAATTAATGTTAAATAGAAAAAATATGTATATATTATTTTCAATGTAATGATTTTTATTAAAATTGGACGTGGAGGTGATAAATAGAAAAATTTATGATGAAATGACTTATTATTCTTATTATTATTATTATATAATAAGATAATTATATTATTATGTTATAATTATGTATATTATTATGTTATAATTATGTATATTATTATAATTATATTATTATATTATAATTATTTATATTATTATAATTATATTATTATATTATAATTATTTATATTATTATAATTATGTTATTCTTATATAATAATAATAATAATATAATTATATTGACATATTAATAATAATGATATTATTATTATTATTATTATTATATAATTATTATTACTATAGTAATATTATATTATAATATATATTAATATATTATATTATATTATAATATATATTAATATATTATATTATATTATATTATATATTAATATATTATATTATATTATATTATATATCATATAATATATATATTGTCACGCCGACGGGTGGGCGGGACCGGGGGGTAAGGGGGAAAGGGGGAATCCTGAAACGAAAAACAAGAGAAATACCGAAAATAAACACAATATCAGGCGACAGAAAATAAAAGAAACAGATATATGAAAAATGAGAAAATGGCGCAAAATTTATTTAACAAAATAGAAGATTAAGAACAACAACAAAAAAGAAATAAGTTCGATAAAGGCGGTCGGCGGACGATCTCCGGGAATAATATTTCGACGCAAAAATAATTTCCTTTGGGCGCCAGTTAATTTTTCTTAACACAACAAAAATTAACAAAAAGAATTAATAAAATAACAACAATTTTCCTTATTAACTACGGCGGTACGGGGACGATCTTATGGGGAACAGTATGGGAAATCTCAGGATATGGGGTTCTCCGACTCTATATGGCCTCTTAATTATTACCATCAGTCTGAAACTTTTATATTGAATACCGGGCCGGCTAAATTTGAAACAACATATAGGACGATCGGGAGAATATTTGGGACGCTCTAATAATTGTGGTTGACTATCTTTAATCTGCACGCTGTCTGAAGGACAACGGCACAACACGGTAACAACAACAAACAAGGGCGCGACTGGCGATGTCGCGCGTAACGGTCGGAGCGGACGACCTGGGGAAAGGGGAACAGGGGAAAGGGGACGTACCGAACTCGCACTTACACTACGCGCGCACAACCGTTCCACGCTATTAATTCTCAAAAGTATAATTTTCAGTAATACGTTCAGTTTCGATTTTTCTCCAAAACGCAGTGGGAACGACAAGAAATACAAAAAAAAGGGGGGGGGTTCTCTAAATAATCTTTCAATAACGGGGGGGGAGAAAATGCGAAAATGTGCTGGAGAAAATTTGGATAACGGAAACGGTGCAAACACTCACTCGTTGTAGAATGTGCCAATACGTCGGTCCTTCTCTCTCGCACTTGCCACGGCGACGACGTATCCTCTCACTCTCTCTCGGTCCTTCACGGTAATTTATCCTCTCGCTCTTTCCTCACTCTTTCACCTCGCTCCTTTCTCACTCGTTCACCTCGCTCTCTTCTCACTCTTTCACCTCGCTCTTTTCTCACTCTTCGCACTACTCCTCCTCAAACTTTCCTTTCACTTAACAACTCTCGCACTCTAATATCTTCTCTCCACAACTATCCACTCTCTCTCTTTCTAAACGCTCCGCTATCTCTCGCTCTGTCTCGATTATAAATTTTCTCAAAAAAAATGGTTCGCTCTCAAAAATCTCTCCTCACTAGCCGGTGGTCAAACTCCAAGTGCGGACCATGCGGTCCGTCGGAAGTGCGAGAATTATTCACGGCCTCTTGATTGGCCGGGTCAGTCTAATTATGATTGGTCAGCAGCGACACGGTCGAGCGATAACGGAAAGGGTGGGTAATCGATAATTTCGGGACGGACTAGGGAGATCTATCGGAAATGTAGGTAAGTAGGGCAGGCGGTCGATAATTCAGGGTCGTTCTCATGGGTATTGGGATTACGGGTAAGGATAATCGATTAAGCTCGCCGCGCGCTGCTGCCATCTCCTCGTAACTCGAATTACTGCCGATGGATGACAAGTAACCGAGTTACGGGACGATACGTGTGAGATTTGGCGGGTATTTTGAGCGTGAGAGTGTGCGGTGAATTGTTGTTGGTTTTCTCCTGGACGTCCTGGGAGTTCCTCGGGTGATTTTTCGGCCAGTCGGGGTGTCCTCAGGGGGTCCTTGGTGATGGCGATGACGATGACATGACGCTGACGAAGATGACGATTACGATGATTCCGATGACGAAGACGATGATCGCGATGACGAAGACGATGATAGTAACGGTGGCGATGACGCAAGTGTTTGCACCGGGGTGTTCTACGAGATCTTTTCGGGGAGGGGGAGGGATGGGGGTGGTCCTAGGATGATTTCGTACTTACAGTTTCTCGCCGATTGTGTGCGTGGAACGGTTGCCTTGGAGCCCACCGGCGGGGTGAGGTTGTGCAACATCACAACTCCCCCCTGCTTAAACGAGAGTACGTCTTTATGGCGTACTCGAGCGGAGATTTGACAGCTTCCCTATACACAATCATCCTTCTACATTCACACAAAATAATAACAAAATATAAAAATACAAAGCACAAATAAAATACGAGATAATATCACAGTGTTCACACGGTTTCCCTCCAAAATTCCAGGCACTTTTCTAACGAACTAGGTTCCCTGGTGCGTGAGTATCGCGCATTTAAAGTGTGTACATCGCTCCAATTCGACACTTGATGGGGTTTCCTTGTTCAGTCGGGTTTTCCTCTGAGGGGAATCCTCGGAGTGACTAGTTTTGATGAGTTGGCCTTCGGAGACGAGGTTGGGATACTTGTTTCAAGGGAGTCCTGGTTTGGTTTGATCACAGTTAGGTTTAAGGGTGTCTAGAGCCAGGGTGAAGTGAGTACAGGGAGGGGTAGTCCATGGTAGAAAAAGGGGAGAGGAAAAAAAATATATTCCGATTCGCGAGGGTGCTCGCGTCGGCTCAGTGGCCAGGGGAAAATATTGTTGATCCTGCGGTGCCATTGGTCACCTCGCAGTAACATGCCCCAACAAAATAGAGACTCGGCCGTCGTGCCGGGGTGTTTTTCTGAAATAGAATCGGACGATTTGCAGGGTTAGATCTGTGGTATGTCGGAAAGGGGAGATAAAACTTTCTTGCTACTGAAAAAAAACGGAAAAAAAAAGAAGTTCTACTTAGGGTTTATACTCTTTCAAATCACTCACATGCACTCTGGGGTTTTTCCTGGACGTCGGGTCGTCCAATTCGTACACAACGGGGGAGGGGACGCTCAAAATCTTGTAAGGACCGCTGAATCGTGGGGCTAACTTCGCGGCAAAATGTTGGGTACCTGAGGACAGCACTCGATTGCGCCTCAGGACCAAGTCTCCAATTTGGAATCGGGTGTCCTTTCGTCCTCGGTTGTAATACTTGGCCTGTCGTTTGTGGGCCATCTCTAATTGTTTGTGCACCCAGTCGTGTATCAGGGGCAACCTTTTTACGCGGTCTGTCCATACTTGCGGGTCGGTCGGGTGTATAATCGGGGGGGTAGGAAGGTTGTCTCGAATACTCTTGGCAGGGCGGGGGTTTCGACCAAAATTCAGGAAAGCGGGGGTCATCTGGGTGGAGGATTGCACGGCGGTGTTGATGGCAAAACATAGCTCTGAGAGGTGTTCGTCCCAGAGTCTATGGTCTTGACCGACGTATGCAGTAATCATAGTTTTTAGAGTTCTGTTAACTCGTTCTACGGGGTTGGCCTGGGGATGGTAGGGGGGGACTGTGGTTTGGTGTATGCCGTACTGGGAGAGGTATTGGGTCACGTGGGTGTTAATAAACTCGGTCCCATTGTCGGTCAGTAAATATTGGGGGCATCCCCAACGGTTGAGGACTAGGGTTTCGAGGGCGGTCATGATATTGGGTCCTGTGGCTGTCCGGAGGGCCTTAACTTCGACAAATTTCGTGAACAGATCTTGAAATACAACAACATATTTATTTTGATTTTTACTTGGGGGGAAAGGGCCCATGACGTCGGCGGCGACGACACACCATGGTCCTTCTGTCGTTCTCTCTCTCATCAAGCCTCCGGGTGCGCCTTGGGAAACTTTATGGAGTTGACATTCTTTGCATCGGGTCACGTATTGGGCCACATCTTGGAATACACCGGGCCAGAAAAAGTCTTGGATTACTCGGTGGTAAGTTTTGTCTATTCCAAGATGGCCGGATTGGGGGTTGTCGTGGGCTTCTCTAAGTGCGTCGGGGCGGGATTCTAAGGGTAGGACCAATTTCCAGGCGTCTAAGTCCGACAGGGTAGGGTCTATCAGAGAATGGGGTTTGTGATAGTATAACTTACCATCCTCGATTTTCCAGTTGGGGTATTTCCTAGGGAATTCGCGGACGTTCTCTAATTTCTCCTCGTACCAGGGGTCTATCGCATCTCCAATGGCTGATATGGCTTCTAGTTGGTCTTCGTACATTCGGGACAGGGCATCGGGGACTACGTTCAGGGCTCCTTTTCTGTGCTCAATCTTCATATCGTAGGCCTGCATGGCTAAGGCCCAACGGGCCAATCTACCGGAGGGATCTCGCAATCGTTTAAGCCATTGGAGACTGCTGTGGTCCGTGATCACGGTGAATGCCGTACCCTCTATGTACGGTCGGAGTTTTTTCACGGCCCACAGCACAGCTAAACACTCCTTCTCCGTAACAGTGTATTTCTGTTCGGCTCGGGTTAGGACACGACTCGCAAAGAGGATGGGATGTTCTTCGTTATTCAGGACTTGGGTGAGTACTGCGCCTATCGCGAGGTCGCTAGCATCGGTATGGACGGTAAAGGGTTGGGTAAAATCTGGTCGAGCTAGGACGGGGGTACGGGTTAAGGCTTCTCGAAGAGATTGGAACGCCTTTTCTTGTTCGGGGCCCCAGTGCCAAGGGACGTCCTTGTGCAAGAGGTCGGTTAAGGGTATTTTGTCTTGGGAAATGTCTCCCATGAACCGGGCATACCAGCCAACCATGCCGAGGAATCGGCGAAGCTGTTTGACCTTGGTGGGTGCGGGATAGTCGAGGATAGGGGCGATCTTGTCGGGGTCGGTCTTGAGTCCGTCTTCTCCAATTACGTATCCTAAATATTTAACTTCGGGGCAGAAAAATTCGCTTTTGTCCTTGTTAATTTCCAGTCCGGCGTCGCGAAATACGGTCAAAACTTTCGTCAAGTAGTCAAAGTGGTCGTCTTCCGTGTTCGTGGCTATTATAACGTCGTCTAGGTAGGCAAATACATGGGGTTCCCATGCGGGGTCTATAAGTCGGTCCATCAGTCGTTGGAAAGTCGCGGGAGCGTTCGTCAGTCCAAAGGGCATTCGTTTAAATTGGAATAATCCTCGGCCAGGGACGGCAAAGGCGGTTATGGGACGGCTTTTCGGGTCTACGGGGATTTGAAAATAGGCCTGACTCAAGTCAAGCTTGGAGATATAACGGGCCTGTCTCAGGCCAGCCAAAATTCGGTCCATGTTGGGGAGGGGGTACGCGTCTTTCTTGGTGACTTTGTTGACGTCTCTGTAATCGATACAAAATCGGTACTTACCGCCGGGTTTCGGGACAATCACCGGGTTACTATGCCACGCACTTTTCGATCTTTCTATCACTCCTTCTCTCCACATCTTATCCACCTCTTCCTGTGCGATTTTAAGTAGATGTGGGGAGATCACGCGGGAACGCTGTCGTATAGGGGGGTGTCCTTGTACATCGATGTCGTGTTCTGTCACGTGAGTCATTCTGAGTTCGGGGGAGGGGTTGGGGAGTATATATTTCGTAAGGATGGCGTCTAATTTTCGTCGGGAGGAGATTCCAGGGACTACAAGGCCGGCGCAGTCTTGTAGGTTAAGGGCGGTCACGGAAATACGGGTGGTAAGGAATGTCTGGGGAGTACTGTCTTTCGTCTGCCAAGTATTGTCACGGTAGTTCAGTATCAGTCCAATCTGTTGTAAAAAGTCAAGTCCGAGTATACAGGGGCAGTTGATGGCGGCCACGCGCATCAACACGGGTCCTTTTACTCCACCAATTTCGAGCTGTAGATGAAGTGCGCCGTCCACTTTCATCACCTCTCCATTGGCTACTTTTACTCCTTCGTCAAGGGGGGTCAGGGTAAGTTGGAGTTTCTCGATAAGTCCGGGGCTAAGGTAAGAGCGGCATGAACCTGGATCGACAAGTCCCGGGAATTTATATTCACCCAGGAGGATCCAGAGGAAGTGCCGTTGGTCCCCCTCGATCATTTCAAGGGGTTCCCTGGGGTGTTCGGGTTCGATAGGGGGTTGAGGCGATTCAGAACTGTGACGGGAGGGATCGGGGGTGTAGGTGACTGGGGGTGGTTCTAAGAATACGCGGGTGCACTGGGGTTCGGGGTCGATCGGGGTTGATTCTAACTCGGGTGATTCTATTGCTGGATCGGGACTATTACGTTCATTTTCGCCAGGTTTGGCGGACTCTAAGGGATTCACGGTAGGGAGGCTCGTTTCCGGTAGGGTTTTCGGGGGTTTCCTGAGCCGGAGGGGAGACGGGTGGCTTATTGCCTCCCCCCGGGGTAGTTTCCCGACTGCCTTCGCATGCACACGGGGCAGGAACGGGTGTCTGTGCCACGGTGCCCGCACAGTCGGCAAAAGTACCCGAGGGGGTGCGTGCAGTCGCGGTAGCGATGTCCGGGTTGGCTGCAATTGAAACAGGGGCCTGGGGTGAAGGAGGGGAGGCTTATAGGGGTGTTGGGAGGGGGGTGTCTGGGGGCAACATCCGCCAAGCGAGGAATAGCGGTACGGGTTGGAGGTTGACTCCTAGGAGCAGGGCGGGGGTTGACGGGGGAACGAAGGTATTGCGTGGGACCGGGGTTGTTGGTGGCGGCTACATCGCGGTAGCTCGCGGGTTGGGGAGTGTTTCTTGGGGGTGGGATGCGCCTGTTGGCGGTTGAAGGGGGTAACGAGGAAGGTAAGGGACGTTCCTCGGGGGTTGGTTCCACGGCCGATGTCCGCCGAACGTCGGGTCGGGTCTGGGGTCTGTACGTTACGTACGGGTCACAGGTGGGAGATGCGGTGGGAGGGGGTCGGTAGGATTTTCTCTTCTCTCGAATTATTTCGCGTTGTCTGCAAGCTTGTTGCAGATCAACGAAGTCGTGGATGGTCTCTCGGGGAATGTACTCACTGAAATCGGGGTGGAGGTTGGTGTGGCAAATGGACAGCTGTTCTTCGAGAGGGGGGGTTGGGTTCAGGCGTCGGATGAGGGTGCGGAGCTTGTCTAAGAACTCGCTACATGGCTCATCCGGACCTTGCGTGCGCAGGCCGATCTCTTGACGGATCTTCCCCTGGCACGCCTCGACTCCATACCGGGCTCGAAAATAAAACAAAAATCCGGTGTACGAGTCCCAATTTTCGTGTTCAAGGCGGTGCCACCTCAGTGCACCGTCGGTGAACGCTTCGGGGAGGGAGCGGAGGAGCTCAGCCTCCGTGTAGTCCCGGGCTTGGCAGTACTCGTGGAGGCGGCGAAGGAATTCCTCGCCGTCTTCACTGCGTTTCCCCGCGAACTTGGGCCCGTAACGCCGCCAGTCGTCTGCTCGGCGCACGTCCCTCGAGTTCCGGGACTCACTAAATGCAGTGGGCTCGAATGGGGTTGCCTCAAAATGTCGGTAGGGGTTGCGGGTAGGGGGAGCGAGTTGCGTACTCTGCATCTCTGGACCGGCGTGCGGAATCCGGGGGTGGGAGGGGTCCCAGGAAATTTCTCCATCATAACAAGGGATATTCGGAATTAGTGGTCGGGGGTGTGTGGACGCAGGGGGTGGTCTATAGGGAGGGAAGGGTCTTGCCGGACTTTGGGCAAATGTGACCGCTGGTGTGGGTCGCCGAGGATGGAGAGGAGGTCGAAGTGTTTGGGGTGGTATTAGGGTAGCGACGTCATCCCCTGTTAGGATATCCGGGGTCCCTGGGGCAACTACTGGGGGTGGTTGAGGGGGGTGGTCCAAAAAAAAATCGGGCTCATGGGGAGGGGCCGAGGGAAGAGGGGTTTGTGGCGGGGTGTGTTGGGAGGCGACAGACTCTGCCAAGTTTTCATGGGGGAGGGTTGGGTCTATTAGGGGATGATGGCGTGGGAGGTCGGAACGTTCGCCATCGTAAGCGAACGAAAGGGGAACTGAGGGGTCATCATCGAGGGGACTCCATGCCACGGGGAGGGAGGGATAGGTTCGTCGGATTTCGTGTCGGACGAGCCTGTCTCTTAATTCTTCGTCGGTACCTAGGGAGCTTATTTTTGCTACCAGGCACAGGCTAATGATGGCACGGACGTTACGAACCCCGTAAATCCGTGCCTTAATGTTCGCAATAATTTCATCTACGTTTGGTGGGGAGGGGGGTGGTTGGGATGGGCTTTGCGACGTGCGGCTTATGGGGGAGGTAACGGTGGTGGTGGTGGTGGTAACAGCAGTCGGGGGAAGCGTCAATCTGGGGGGATCCATGACGTGAATTTGTGTTTCACGGTTGATCTGTCGGTGGGGGGGTAACAATCATACACAATTCAATCACGCAAACAAAACAGTAAAAATAGCAAAAATATTTGTAATAATGGTCGCCTTCGGTATTCGGCACGGTAGGAGCGACGTACACTAGCCTACGTGGAACGGTGTGCGAAGCGCGCGCGCGATATTCGAAGACGAGCCGTAAATCCGCAGTATAAGACTGATGGCGGGCGCTGTTGGGGGGTGTAGCAGCAAGAGGAGGCTGGGGAGACTCAAAAACAACGACAAAACAGAAGAATTTATAAGAGAAAAAAAAAAAAGATTTCAGTTAAAGGGGAGAAAACTCAAAAAAAAATTCAACGAAAGGGGAGTAGATACGAAAAGAAAGTTCGCAAAAAAAAAAAGAAAATTGGTAACGACAACAAGAAAGCAAAAATCGGAACAACGAAAATGGATTTTTTTTTTTTTTTTTTTTTTTTTTTTTTTTTTTTTTTTTTTTTTATGAAGATATTATTTCTCGATCAACGCGAACACACAAAAAAAAATATTTCCTCAAAGAAAAACGGGTGTCGGAAAAGCAACAAAAAAAAAGAATAGTACAGGACAAAAAAGAAATTTCAACACGGCAAACTAAATCCTGGGGAGTTATTCTACACAGCGAATTTTTTTTTTTTTTTTTTTTTTTTTTTTTTTTTTTTTTTTTTTTTTTTTTTTTTTTTTTTTTTTTTTTTTTTAACTCGCTGCTGCGCCTCCTCTGCGCTCCTGAATAATAAAGGGGGTTCGTTTTTCGGGCCCCACGTTGGGCGCCAATTTTGTCACGCCGACGGGTGGGCGGGACCGGGGGGTAAGGGGGAAAGGGGGAATCCTGAAACGAAAAACAAGAGAAATACCGAAAATAAACACAATATCAGGCGACAGAAAATAAAAGAAACAGATATATGAAAAATGAGAAAATGGCGCAAAATTTATTTAACAAAATAGAAGATTAAGAACAACAACAAAAAAGAAATAAGTTCGATAAAGGCGGTCGGCGGACGATCTCCGGGAATAATATTTCGACGCAAAAATAATTTCCTTTGGGCGCCAGTTAATTTTTCTTAACACAACAAAAATTAACAAAAAGAATTAATAAAATAACAACAATTTTCCTTATTAACTACGGCGGTACGGGGACGATCTTATGGGGAACAGTATGGGAAATCTCAGGATATGGGGTTCTCCGACTCTATATGGCCTCTTAATTATTACCATCAGTCTGAAACTTTTATATTGAATACCGGGCCGGCTAAATTTGAAACAACATATAGGACGATCGGGAGAATATTTGGGACGCTCTAATAATTGTGGTTGACTATCTTTAATCTGCACGCTGTCTGAAGGACAACGGCACAACACGGTAACAACAACAAACAAGGGCGCGACTGGCGATGTCGCGCGTAACGGTCGGAGCGGACGACCTGGGGAAAGGGGAACAGGGGAAAGGGGACGTACCGAACTCGCACTTACACTACGCGCGCACAACCGTTCCACGCTATTAATTCTCAAAAGTATAATTTTCAGTAATACGTTCAGTTTCGATTTTTCTCCAAAACGCAGTGGGAACGACAAGAAATACAAAAAAAAGGGGGGGGGTTCTCTAAATAATCTTTCAATAACGGGGGGGGAGAAAATGCGAAAATGTGCTGGAGAAAATTTGGATAACGGAAACGGTGCAAACACTCACTCGTTGTAGAATGTGCCAATACGTCGGTCCTTCTCTCTCGCACTTGCCACGGCGACGACGTATCCTCTCACTCTCTCTCGGTCCTTCACGGTAATTTATCCTCTCGCTCTTTCCTCACTCTTTCACCTCGCTCCTTTCTCACTCGTTCACCTCGCTCTCTTCTCACTCTTTCACCTCGCTCTTTTCTCACTCTTCGCACTACTCCTCCTCAAACTTTCCTTTCACTTAACAACTCTCGCACTCTAATATCTTCTCTCCACAACTATCCACTCTCTCTCTTTCTAAACGCTCCGCTATCTCTCGCTCTGTCTCGATTATAAATTTTCTCAAAAAAAATGGTTCGCTCTCAAAAATCTCTCCTCACTAGCCGGTGGTCAAACTCCAAGTGCGGACCATGCGGTCCGTCGGAAGTGCGAGAATTATTCACGGCCTCTTGATTGGCCGGGTCAGTCTAATTATGATTGGTCAGCAGCGACACGGTCGAGCGATAACGGAAAGGGTGGGTAATCGATAATTTCGGGACGGACTAGGGAGATCTATCGGAAATGTAGGTAAGTAGGGCAGGCGGTCGATAATTCAGGGTCGTTCTCATGGGTATTGGGATTACGGGTAAGGATAATCGATTAAGCTCGCCGCGCGCTGCTGCCATCTCCTCGTAACTCGAATTACTGCCGATGGATGACAAGTAACCGAGTTACGGGACGATACGTGTGAGATTTGGCGGGTATTTTGAGCGTGAGAGTGTGCGGTGAATTGTTGTTGGTTTTCTCCTGGACGTCCTGGGAGTTCCTCGGGTGATTTTTCGGCCAGTCGGGGTGTCCTCAGGGGGTCCTTGGTGATGGCGATGACGATGACATGACGCTGACGAAGATGACGATTACGATGATTCCGATGACGAAGACGATGATCGCGATGACGAAGACGATGATAGTAACGGTGGCGATGACGCAAGTGTTTGCACCGGGGTGTTCTACGAGATCTTTTCGGGGAGGGGGAGGGATGGGGGTGGTCCTAGGATGATTTCGTACTTACAGTTTCTCGCCGATTGTGTGCGTGGAACGGTTGCCTTGGAGCCCACCGGCGGGGTGAGGTTGTGCAACATCACAATATATTGTAATAATATTATATTATAATATTACATTATATTATAATTATATTATATTATAATTATATTATATTATAATTATATTATATTATAATTATATTATAACTATATTCTAATAATAATTATAATATAATACATCTTATAATGATTAATATATTATTATTATATTCTGTTATATAATTATTATTATATGGCACCATGAAAAAATATCACCGAAAGCACAGGAATTTTTTAACAGAACAAAAGACAGGTAACTATATATTAAATCTGACATATATATATACATATATATACATGTATATACATAGAAACGTGTGAATCGGAAATCGATGTGAAATAATTCGGAAGTACGAGAGTCGAATAAATAATTCGGCAAAAGGTTTTAGAGAGTGAAGAGGCAAAGGGAGAGGAGAACGAGCGAAAGATTCTCGGTAATCCACGAGTGTGAGGAACGAGTCGCAAAATCAAGAAAGGGTACACCCGCTCTCCCCCCCCCCCCCTCCCTCACTCCCTCCCGCGCCTCTCTACCTCACCCTCGGTCTTTCGCGTTCCCAAAGAGAAAAGAGGAACTACGAAGAAACGAGCAAAGAGAGCACATCGGCGAACAACTTTTCGCCTTCGTTCGATGAGAAAGAGACGGAGAGAACGAAGAGAGCTCGCGGACAGAACGAAGGTATAAGGAATGCGATCGTTCGCCAAACCGGGAATCGTCAAGCAAGATCGCACATACGCAAACGCGTGTGCGATCTCATACGGGAGGGATGTTAAGCGATGAGAGTTCCACAACGAGAGCAATATATATCCAGCAGCATCGCAAAAGCTGGGACCACACACGCACTTCTGTACCTCGTGTTTTATCTTTTTTACTCCTTTCTCTCCCCCTCTCTCTCTCTCTCTCTCTCTTGATTTCAAACTCTTCGGTTCGTTCGATTCCCACAGACAACGAGAGTGTGCAAAAAAAAAAAAAAAAAACATAAAGCCGATTTATATTCGTCGGTGCTCGAACAGAGCGAGTGAATTTTCTTTTATCTTTCCTGATCCGAAGATTTGAAGAAAACTATCTGAATTTTTGAATTTTGTTAAATGTGAAATTATTATCGCACCTTTTTTCATTTCAAATTGCATTAATTTTTCTTCATATTTTATAAAATCTCAAAAATAAAAAGATTATTTGTATTTTTTGTTTTAATTTCGAGGTGTTTGTTGTTCGAATTAGCGAGTGTCATTTTTTAAGAGATAATATTCCAGCGTTTTGTCAATTGGATACGCAAGCATCGTGGAAAATATGCAAAAGAGCGTAGAAAATCATCCGACGTTATTCGAGCCAACTGATAACAAGAGAAGTATCTACTTGGATACGTAGAGCGATATAGAAGGGCGTGTATTTTGCTCCGGGCTGTTTCGAGAGGGTGAGACGAAGGGCTAAGGGAAAAGTGATGCGCCTTCTCTGTCTAGCCAAGGGCGAGTGAGAGAAAGAGTCAGGGGGTTGATATTGGTCGAACAAAAGCCGTAGCCGCGGTTACAAGTGAAGGCAAATTGGTAGAAAATTGATAATCAACCGCCAATGTACGAGACGCGAAACGGCGACTTTCTCGTCTCGGGCACCAACACCTCCATTTTTGTCTCGTTGATGATCGAGGGTTGAAAGAGAACGTATCAAAAATCGAACTATAAGCGAAAACACTTGTCTGAGTCCAATAAAATTACATAATAAACAAACCAAAAAAAACCCTCGATTCTCATTATCGACCCAAAAAAAAATCATATTTCCATCTCCCATCCCCAAAAAAAATAATACATCGCACATTATCTACATAGATACATCACCCCGAGCCAAAACCATGTAGGTGCACGTGTGAGCTTTATACTCCACTCGTCCTTTCTCTCTTTTTTTTTGCCCTTTTCTCTCTCTCTCTCTCTCTTTTTTTTTATATGACAGAGAAAAGTAAATTTATTCCAGCGTTTCTTCCCTCCTGTCTCAGTGTCGGAATCCCTCGACCCTCTCCCACCAGATTTATGGACTTATAGATTCTTCCTCTTTCCTAAATTCCTACTAGCTAGCTTGCTGTATACGTATATATAGTTATATCTAGTTACGCGTTGAGCTTTACCCTCCGGGATTCGGCAAAAGCCAGCGACGCTGCTGGAGCCATCTCTGCGACGTTTTTCGTTTCTTTTTATGTGTTTTGTTTCGCGATATGCCCCGCGCGGTCGCATGGACCGCTTCTTTCCCCTATTTCGTCGTTCCAACCGTGTGTATGTGTGTGTGTGTGAGGAAGAGTGTATACATATATACACACTTTAGGTACGATACGTTCTCCCGTAGTTCGTATAACCGACCACAGGGGGGCTGGTAGCCATGGTCGCTATACTTTCCACCAAGTTATATCTACGACAAAGAGGTCTCTGGACCACATAAATTTGTCACGAATGTCTCTTTCCCTCGGTCCTTACTCTGGCCATGGCACTTCTCTACTTTCCTCACGAGCCAACCAAGCCATTTTCCGGAAACGTCGTTTCTACCAAATATCCATGAAAATACTAGCTTCCATGCGCGCGTTTATACACATGGGCATGTATGTATCGGAATTCAAAATGGCGGAGTCAACATGGTGGTTTGAAGAAAATGAACATTTTGTAAATTGTTTTACGGTCTCAGGGAAATTTGGATACGAGAAATGAGATACAAAATGGTTTTAACTTGGGAAAACTATTTTAGTGACTTATGTAGAATAAATGTGATGCAAGGTTGAGGTCGGTAGACAACGAGTCTACATGAAGGGATTGAAGTTAATCGTTAGAAGGATGGTACAAGAGTAACTAACTTCTGTGTCTCTGCTTTGGTTTAAATAAAGTTTTGTTATTCTCGATGGTGGGAGAATTCCAAGGGTCGGTCTGGGGAAAGAGGGTGATAGTGATAAGGACTATAGAGGTCTAGATTCGGCGATAAGTGGACCAAGAGTTTGTTTAGTGATACATGATTCAGCCACTCGTTTATACACGGAATAAATTTTTAAGTAATTTTTACTGTGAAATCACAGGTGAGTGACAAATGTGGAATTCTTCAGGTTTTTAGGAAATAAATTATACATTTTAATGGAAATGAGTACAAATTTACTGTTGACAGAAATTTAAAATATTTTCAAGAATTTTGACTGAAATTAACAGTAAATTTTCGCGAAACGTAAACATTATTATAATAACTTGAAAAAAGGGCTGATACAAATGAAAGTGTACGATGCACATTGTTTGTCTTGAAAATTTTAAAAAGAAATTCAAAATTTTCCGTGCGTTCACCAGAATTCGTACGTTCTTCAAAGTAAAATCGTGCTAAAATTTGTACATGCCTGAAAGTAAAATATTTGAAACTAGTGTCAATTTTTAACTGTTTACACATTTATCACCAGGTTCAAGTTTTAATGTAATTTTTACCGAGATTTCACCGTACAAATTAATAAGAAATTCTCTCCGTGTAATGATAAGAATGATACATTGCTCCGATGTTAGCCTAATCACTATCTTCTTAAACCCTTAGAACCCTCAGAACCCTCAAAACCCTTCCACCCTATGCATCCTTAAAGCTCAAAGGATTAAATATAAAATGCAAAAGCCTGTATCAGTTTTATCATAACAATTGTATCAAAATATTTCTGTTCGTGTCTACCGTTTGGATTCCTAGATAACAATTCAACGATTTCAACAATATCCTTGAACTCAAACGAATAGGTAAATATTTAATTTTGTAAAATCAAATAACATTTATATAAGAATAATCGTGGTAGAAAAAAAGTGGACTTGAAAAGGGTCGCTCTCTTAATTTCTCTCATCCGAGAGCGACTGTCTCGGAAGCATATCGTCTCTCGTTCCGGTCAACCCCCTCGACCGGTGCAACCACCGCAGCAACGGCGGTAGAAGCAGCAGTAGCCACCACCGATGTCGCCGTCGTCGTCGTCGTCGTCGTCGTCGTCGCAAACCGCTGCCACCTTTCTCGCGTTCTCTTACCCGGCGACGATGGCTTATAAATATTCAATAGCCACGCGGCCAAGATAAACTAATTAAAACTTAGATCTCGGTAGTCACTTTAGATTTTTACTTACACAAGAAGCATTTCAGCCCGACCGCCCGCTCCGACGAGAGAGCGACGAGGAGAAGGGTAACGGGGGAGGGAGCGAGGGAGGAAGACAGAAGGAAGAGAGGAAAAGGATGAGGGAGGAGGGAGGGAGAGAGGAAAGAGAGACGGAAAAAAGTCTACAAGCCCGCGAACTGCAACGCGCTCGCGACCGGTACGACAAGTGCGCTTCGCTTCTTCGTGTGTATATAGCGCGTCTCATCCCCCGTCGTGGACGATTCGATTCCCCGCAGCGGCAGAGTCGTGATGCGCGCAAAGAAAGCTTTACTCTGTACTCTCATTAAGAAAACGACGTTCCCGTATTTTTATCACTCGCGGCTTCTCGCTGAAACGTTATGGCTAATGTGTGTGCGAGTGTGCGCTGCTCGCCGCACTTTTGTCCTACCGGTATAATCGCAAAGTTTATCGGATGTTTGTAGTAGTCGATTGATTACGGTAAACAAAACCGAATTATAATAGAACGATAAATAATTTTATTACGATAGAAAAATTGATGCAACATTCTTAAATCTTTTGAGAAAAATGAATAATTGATTGGTTATTTTATTTTTGTATTGATAATAATTATGATAGTGATATCAATAAATTTTTCAGAGTAATTGATAGCGATTATTAAGTTTTTTGGTATTTTGGTCGATAAATTCAAATGAGGCGGCATTGTAATAGTGATATTCGTTTTACACGGGAAATTTCCGATTTCGTAACCTCCAATTGAAGCCTTTTTGGAGGAAAAAAAATTGTACTCTTGGCGGGTGGCAACTGACTTTCGCGATTTAGTTTCGTGACTTTGGGGGGTCCACGAGGGTCGAATTTTGTTTTCGTCCGAAAAGACTTTGCAACGTGGTTTCGGAAACGGAAATTTCCCGCGTAACATGAATATCATGAAATAAAGGGATTTTGGAGCGAAAAAGAAATTGGCCCAATTGCCTAGGCGTTTTTTGCAGGTCCCTTCCCGTTAATCCTGAAAATCACGATTTTCAAAATATCGCACAGGTCGCAAAAATTGAGCTATCTGGATGATCCTTGGTTGGCTATCGAATACTCGATAAGCTTTTCAAAAGGTTATTCGTGCAATTTTCTGTCGGACGAACGAGAACGGAGTCACAGCATCGCAAAAAGTCGATTTTTCGAGGTTTCGCGATACGCATCAAATTTCGCCATATTGAATTCCAGTGAATTTTAATTCTTTCTCAAGCTCTAAGAGTCTACGTCGCTCACAAATTTCCCGTCAAACACGAAAATCATGGTTTCGTTTTAAATTTTTCAGATTTTATCTACCTTAAGTGCAAAAATCGTTATTTCGAATTTTTAGCTTTTTCTCCTAGAATTTTTGAGATATCAGCCAAAATAACGTCAGAATCTTCATAAGCGACAAATTTCCGATTCCGTAACGACCCTACAAAGTCTTTTTGGACAGAACAAAAATTTGACTCTCGACTTGCTGATGATCGACATTCGTAATTTAATTTCAAAATTTCGGGGGACCCGAGGGGCTCAAAAATGTTTTTCGTCCAAAAAAAACTCTGTAGAGTCATTTCGGAATCATAAATTCCCCACACAACACAAAAATCGCTATTATAATCTCGCCATTTTGCAATTTACTATTTTCGATCTTTCCACCGTTACGAAAACATTCAAACCATTTTTGGCGCTCTAGTGAAGTCGCCAAAAAACTGTCAAAGTCATCCATAACCTCAATGTAACTCCCTTCTACTATATATTCCTGCACTCGTTATTTTCCAACGAAATGCAAAAAAAAAAGGAAAAACAACATAAAAGGGAAGTATAAATAAAATCTCACCACCGAAACATAAACACGACGAGAGCGACGTACTTATATCCTCGGGAAAGACTTTTAGCGATTTTCCCAGCCCTATTCCTCCCTTCGCCCTCACCTTCTCTCCCAGCACGACGTTTCTCCCTTTGCTCATTGCGCATTTTCGCATTCGTTGTTTGTGTTGCCTCCATTCTTTTCTCTCGTTCCTTTCCCTCCTCCCCGTTTTCTGTTCTTTTTCTCCTTTTTTTTTCTCATTCGCCCACCTCTTTTTCCGTCTGGAAAAACGACGTTTCGTTTTTCCTTTTTTTTTGTTCGCCGCTTTCCTCTCATTCGTCGAGACCAGGTTTACTTAAGATATTAAAGTACCCGGTAGCTGCGTTTTTCGCGAGACGATTCCATCCCTCTCCTCCTCCTTAGTTCCCTTCCACGCTCTACTCGCGTATCTTAAAGGCACAGCCAGGAGGGAAAGCAACGGAGGCCTCTTTTCTCGTTCATCTGTTCGCTTTCTCGTTTTACTTTCTTGTTTTTTCCTCCTTCCTTCCCTCTCCTTCACAGTCCTTTCTCCTCCACTCTCTCGCTCTCTCCATCTCCGTCTCCCTCTTCCTCATTCCTTCCTTCTCGGTGTTTTACCGACGGCTTTATTTAATTTGTAAGCGGATTTTTGTACTAATCAACGGATTTAAGGAGGGGGCTAGAGAGCCAAGAAATAAGGGGTAGTCACTGGATTGAAGAGAAAGGGAGAAGAGGGGGTCACCAACGAAAAGGAGAGATTCAACGGTAAAGAAGTGACACGATGGGGGGAAGAGGGGTTGCGAATGAAACGCTAGAGATGGATCCGGGTTTGGATACGCGACCACCGACTTTCGCTACGGAAAGAGTAAGACCAATATACCCCGCTCCCGAGACGGCAGAGTCATTTGAATTTATTTTAATTATACTAACGAATACCTTGCGCCCAAATGAGAAATTTTCCCCTAACGAATTATTTGCACAGGGAATATGATTGCGTGGAATATCCGCTCCGCACTTTCTCCCTCCTCCTCCCTTTCTCTCTCCGTCTCTCTTCCTATTCTTCTAGCTCCTAACGAGGAAGGATCGACTGATAACTCCTTTTCTTTATCTCGACTTAACATCGATGTTAATCGAATACCAATTTTCCTTTCTTATTGTAAATTTTCTAGTTAAACATCAGAAGTCAAAATACCGTTGGAAATTTGAGAATCGTTTTTTCTTCGTTCCAAGTACGTCCAGCTCCAGCAAAAAGGGAAAAAGGGCAGGTTGACAGTGACAGAAAATACAACGAGATTTCCTGTTCGACGAGTGAGACGAGACCTTGTGATAAAAGTATATAGCGTGACTGCTTGATTCGAGTGGACAATTGGAGGATTCGATACGAGTTGTCGCCTCGAGCGGATAAGTCGCACATTCGTTCGTCGAGGCGTATGAAAGTTGCAGGGTGCAAATATATAGCTCGTGGCATAGAGCACCGTAAATTGGTCCTTGGATTCGTCGTTATTTCTATGATGTATAACTATATATGTGTGACTCATCCCTAATAGAAGAGAGGGAGAGAGAGAGAGAGAGAATGGGAAAGCGGAGTAGAACGGGCTAAACACACCCCCGCTTGACAGTACCCTCCGCTCTCACATTCACGGAGGTGGCGCGCACACGTTTTGCGAAGGGGAGGATTGCTGGACTCATTTGCATTGCAAATCCATAACATACCGTGTCTCGCCACGCATAAAGCAGTCTATCGACGCGATCGAGAGACAAAGAGAGCCGCCAAGATATGGAACGAAATATTTTCTGTGTGGGGTTTGTGCCGAAGCGTACAGAGGGCGCGGCTGAAACCCGCCAGTTTTCAAACTCGTAGGTATTACGTCACAAATTAGGAGTATTTTCGATTGGAATCGCCCGGAAGTTAAACAATTTTGAAAATAATTTGAATACGAGATTTGTTGTCAAAATTGTTTTTTTTTATTTTAATAACGAGAAGAATAATCGTATTGCGTCACAAATTTAGAATATTTTCTAGAATCGCCTGAAAGTTAAAAAATTTCGAAAATAATTTGTATACGAAATTTGTTTACAAAATTATGTTTTTTATTTTAATAAACGAAAAGAATAATCGTATTGCGTCACAAATTTAGAATAGTTTCAAAAATCGCCGGAAAGTTAAAAAAATTTGAAAATAATTTGAATACGAAATTTGTTTTCAAAATTGTTTCTTGTTATTTTAATAAACGAAAAGAATAATCGTGTTACGTCAAAAATTCAGAGTATTTTCGATAGGAATCGCCTGGAAATTAAAAAATTTTGAAAATAATTAAAATACGAAATTTGTCGATATTAAAAACTATTTTTTAAATAATTTTAATAACGGAAAGAATTAAATTTAATATTGAAATATCTCGGACACGTTCTTCCATTCAATCTAAAAAATTTCTTTCTAATTTTTATATTTAAAAAATTGCTTACTTTTTTTTACTGTTGTACGAAGGGTGGGAAAAGAAACGATGGTAAGAGCTCATTTTTAGTGGGGGAGAGAAAACTTCGGACGTAGGGAGCCCTTGTAGCCTGTTCCTCCATTCGATTCAATCAATCACCACCGTTACAAACGGCGATACAACTACCGAACGAGAAAGAGAGAGAGAGAACAAACTGTGGCCAAAGTCGATTCACTCCATCACGTCGTACAGCACCGTGACGATCGCACATGAGGCTCTTTTTATCCCCACCCCAACCACCAACTCAACCATGAATTATGAAACATTTAATACGTTCTATATATATATGTGTACATAAAAGCAAAATGGCAAATGGAGTGAAATCTAATCGGAGACAACGTCATAGTAAATCCCTCTCTAATATAAAACACGACTCCACTGACCCTTCAACTCGTACTTGAGGATACTTCAACTCGTACTTGAGATTAAAATACAACGAAAATCCACTAACAATATTATTTCTATGAAAAATTATTCAGAAAACTATTTTACTATTACACAGACACGAAGTAAATTTTCTTATTAATTTCTTTATAATTAGTTAAATAAAATTAATTTGGGACAAACGTTTATTGGAACTAGTCAAAATTCTATAAATATATTTGAGAAATACAAAAACTTGGCAGGTACAAAAATTATGCGATAGCTAAAATAATGAGACTTACTTTTGTTCCGAAATTTAATGAAATTTTGTTATCTCGTGATAAAAGAAATATAAAAATGAATGATTCGAATGCGAGCGATGAATTTGTCAAGTCGGTTTTATCAGTGTGGAAATTTGTACCGGCGCCTGTCGTTTGTTCTCGACACGAGAGGCTGTTGAAAGGAGACGAATAAAAAGGCGACAAAGAAAGATAAAAGTCGATTATCATGAGGAACTGTCGATTTCCTTTCGTACCGGTTGGCAAAACGAGAATCTTGCTCGAGCCGACGGGGTATCGTTGAATCGCACAAGGTGAATAATGTCGGTGGCTGTCGTAGACGTTCCAAGAAAATGAGATCGAAGCAATGAGTTTTTCAACAGGGCGTTCGCTGACCGAGAGATCTCTCTTCAGCATCCGCGTTGCAAGAAAAGTTGTTATCGTTCACCAGCTCTCTTTCATCTATCGGGAATCTATTCAGGACTTGGCGCCAACATATCTCTTTCTTTCAACACTTGTATCACGCATGGTAACTTTTTTTTCACCGATCTCCACAGGCACACATACCTTACCCGTATCGTTTACCGATTAGTGATAAGATCTCGATAAAAGCCGCAACCGCGATAACGATTTTTTTGACGAACCATTAAAGACATAAATATAAATCGTTATCGATTGAATAAATGATAATTCGTTAATTCAATAAATATTTGATACAAAAAAAAACATAAAAAATATTTTTTAATAAAAACAATGAGAATATTTTATAATAAATATCGCGAAAATAATTAAATAAAGTTGGAAGTAATCAAAGATAACGTAATCAGCAACTCCACGAGGCGATTTCACACAGAGTCTGATGTTCTTTTGTTTATTTTTCTTCCACCACCAATACTCCTCCCTCTCTCTCTCTCTCTTTCTCTAGCGTATAGCCACGAATGATTAATTGCCTCTGGCTTTCACAACACGCTACTTTTGGTGTTACAGTGATACATAGCGTACCAACTCGTATAATGGTGTTAGTACCAAAACCGAAGTAGTCGTGTACGCTATATGTGCTTGATATTCTCACATTGCCACGGTATGAGCTAACCGTATAGAGAGTACGACTCTCGTAACCTGGAATATTTCCTCGGCGGGGGTGAGTTAGGCTCATTGTTAAAACGGATATTCCGTGCTGCTTGCGTGCTTGTATATCGTCCTGTGTGCTCTCTCTCTCTCTCTTTTTCTCTTCTTCCCTCTCTCTCCCTCTCTCTCTCTCTCACTCTCTTTGTCTTTCCGTCTCTCTCGCTCTCTCCCTTTATCTTCCTCTCGCTCACCCCTCCCTTTACCTCAACACGAATATGCTGGTATTTGATTTTGTTCTATCGCGTTGCTACACTTGGCAACATTCCTGATGTTTCCCGTTTCCCTTTTGACGGTTGCCACACAAATACTCACAAACGGCATTTCTACGTTTGACGCATCAATGAATTCCACGCAGGAACCGGACGAATTTGAATCTTATGAAGATCAGTCATTGATGAAGTAATTAAGAATTCCCATGGAAAAAAAGGAAAGTATAAAATAATTGTAATTAATGCAAAATAATAATTCTGTTCGTAAACGACAGAAGGAATTTACGATTTTGGCGATAGGATAACTTTGATTTCGGTGTGCTCTCTGCGGAGGTCAGACCGATTCTCCTCTTCTCGGTCAAGCAAACACGGTTGCTAGACACCACGCGTGTACAATTTGCTTTTAAAACAGAGCCTGCATTTATTTTTATTGATCGTTAACAGATGCCGATAAAATCCTATGATTTCCCGAGTCGAAATTTTTCCCCTCTAGTAAGCCTCCGCTCACTCCAAATGTAAACTTTCTGCCACTCTGGAGGTTGAACGGAGGAGTGTGCCTATAGGCTGCCTGTAGCCAGACTCTTCCGTTTAACCTCCAGAGGCAGAAAGTCGTTCAAACTCCTCCGGAGGTTGAACGGAGGAGTCTGCGGAGGTTGAACGGAAAGCAGACTCTTCCATTCAACCTCCAGAGTGGCAGAAAGTTTACATTTGGAGTGAGCGGAGGCGATTGGAGGGCAAACATTTTGACTCGGATTTCACTTTTCCTTTTTGTTTATATCAAATTATTGTTTCCTTGTGTCAGCTGTGCAAATCTGTGCTCTAGCCAAAATGGCGACGACTCAGCTCATCAGCTTCCTCGCGCACGCTGAACCTTCATTACCAGGCATATCAATACCTGAACGAGGTCAAACAACCTCAGGAAGAACGAATCTTCCCTAGCTGGGGGCTACACGGCCGTGAGACATAAGTCTCATGCACAGAGCTCAGATCTTGCCAATTTTGCATCCGAAATTTCCTTTTTATTTTATCATGATCTTATCGCTATCTGTCCGCCACACTGTTCGATAATAATTATTTTCACTAAGTCTTTCTTGAACAATTAATGTTCCCCGATGCTAATGAAAAATGAATTGCTCTAATTTACATTAGTGACAAGATGATAAAACGATGACAAAAGAGGTATAAAAAATAAATTACGAGACAACACATTATTGCTCGTTGTAACCCGGAGTAATAAAACGTCCGAGATTAAGGAGTCGTGAAAAGAACGAGAAAAACAAAGGTGGATAGTCGATACGTACGGACGAGAGGGATGCAGGCAATGGTCTTCGTAAAAAGAGAGAAAACAAAAACGAAAAAGCAACCTCTATTCTCCGAGTGGCGATAAATCACCGCAAGATCGAATAACGAGGAGGGGCCCAACGATAAATCAGGTATATACGTCTCACGGCTGTGCTGAATTAGGAAATTGCCTTCTTAAAAACCGCAATGATGTTAATCCCATAGGGATCTCGAGATCGGCGTGACGAGGGTGAGAGGAGAGTAGAAGGAACGGCGGATGGAAAAGAGACGAGAGAACGAGAGCTTTTCGCGACTCGCCCTCTCTCTCTCCCTCTCTCTCTCTCTCCTACTCGTTACACCAAGCCCGGGGAGTTGTCTGGAGCAGAAATAAAACTAACAATAAGGCGGAGTACATCTCTAGGATTGCCGTGTGCTCTGCCCAGGGCGAGTCGCGGAGGGATGCGAGAGGGGCTTGAAGTACCGGGGTGGAATAAAGTAGAATAAAATCAACGTAACTCAATCACGATAGCGTGTTTGGAGATTGGGGCATGCACGGCAAGTTGCTCTTCTTCTTTCGGGGCTTTCTCGACGATGTCTACGCGTATATAGGAATATACCTAGACATATATTTATATATAGATGCGAAATGAGTGCAGTATGGACAATTCCCTCAATTCACTTAGCATCCCTACATAGGAATTCTGCGGCACCTATTTTCCAGCAGGCCATCGATTTCAGTAATCCAAGGTCACCTTCGATCCCATCCAATCGTTATTGATCCCATTCCTTACTGGTAATGTAATTGGGATTTTATTTTTTTATTGTGTGTGGTATTTCTGAATAATCAATGGCCTTTGTCGAATACCAACTTTCCGTGGACTGTCGCTTATGTCCATTTCAAATTGTAGAATGATGGGCAGCTTTTCCCACTACCGATTTGCATCGTATGAATTCAACAATATATGTGTATAGGATGGATTGATCTCGACCCATTATCCTCCTGATGTTATTATTGGTTTGGCCAACATCTCATCGCATACCTACTTCTGAAACAAATCAACGTAATTCCGATTAAGTAAAAATATCACGCTTTACTTGCTGATTTGAATATCGAGGCAAATCATCATACCTGCAATCTATTCGACACGAAGAAATATCGGTGTTAAGTAGACGCAACTGATCCATCGGCTTCCGCTCTTCCAACCGTACGATCTCTGGGCCAAAGCTGCGAGCTGGAACAGAGGACAGGGGGTTGAATCCAACACGCGGATAATGCTCGTTTCATTCACAATGGCGGAAAGACATATATAGCAGTGTATGATAGACCGTACGTAGATAGAAACGTGATTTGCTGCTGGAAGGGTGGGAACGACATAACACAGAGATCGGTTGGAATATCGATGGAAATACAAATATAGTAGGAGTTATTCAGGTGGGTCGCGGTTGGCCGGTAGCCAACTTAAATTTGCACCTCAATACGCCACAGTGATCCATACGATTATGAGCTTGGTTTGTACCGGGAATTTAGAGAGGGAGAGAGAGAGACCAACATTGGATGAGGACAGGAGGGAAGGTATGAATCGAGGTTCGTTCCGCGTCGGGGAATCAGACATAGAGAGGTTACCGAACGTCGACGTTTTAGCCAACCGGCTTGCACCGATTCGATATATAAACGCATCGAATCTGCCGTTGGTAATCAACATATCGTCAATGACGACGGCGAGTATGAGTTAGGATGACTAGATTTAGGTGTCCACCCATCCCTTCGTTCCAACTGATATTGTCCGGTTGCGTTCGACTCTGCCCGATTCATATCGTCGAGCACACGTTACAATCGTCACTCGCGATCCGTTGCTTCGACGAGCAGACGTTACGCATCGACTAGTCGATTATTGATTAATTATGTAAGGGATGATAATTACACTCGCGTTGTACCTGCTGTAGTGGATTTTAACGCGCGTCATTTAACCGCTCGTGGCCAACCCTCGTGCATGCGGGTAATCGTTAAATGCCGGGGGGGTAAAACAAAGTTCCAGGTTGAAATTCGAGGTAGCAGGTTGATTCTTGAAAACTGGAAGGTGCTAGGATTCGTTGGCTCGCACTTGTCGTGTGCCGGGACGATTAAAAGGGAGTGGAGACGGTTGGAGGGCTTATGACGACGTGCCAATTTCTAGGGGCTGCTACCTAGAAATTTACCCCCGTATACTCTCTACCTCTTCCTCCGTGACTTATATTTCTCGTCGCTGCGTGAGAGTACCAGCGCCACGGTTATTACACGCGTCACGCAGTGCCGCGGTCACGCACCCTTCCCTCATAGCCGCACTCCTCATTTCCCGCCTCCGGTCGTACAAGAGAAACTGGGAGACCCTTATCGTTGTCCTCTATCTTGTCAACGAAGCAACGCGTTCCATTATGCGCCACTTACAGGCACTTCTGTAGATCGGGGAAACCTGAAAAAAAAATCCACCTTCTGTTTACATCATTGTTGCTTATGTCACGGTTTGTTTAACATTGCTTATATGACGAAATCGACCCAATTTTCCGTTGCATTTTCATCTTTCGCCCGTATGGTCGAGCATTTTTTATAGGAGCTCAGTTAACCGGAATGAGGAAAATTTGGATGAAAATGAGAACTATCTTCAACCCGGAGAGCAACCCCTGCAGTTAGGGGTTGGAAAAAGTGGATAACCACGATCAGCTTCGCCACGAGAAGCTTCGATCGTTACGTGACCATATCTATATCTCTTGCCGGGACCAAAGGACCAAGGACTGTATATATTCCCGTAGAGTAGAGGATCTCGAGGATATAAGAATAAAGGAAGAGGGAAGAGAGAGAGAAAGAGGTTTCTCCCAGAGAAAAGAAAGAAAACGTATTCGCCCCGGCGAAGATCCGGGATCGTTGGAGTTGCAGCAGCCGTTCCTTGGTTCCTCGTACATATCCACCTTGCGCATAGTGTACACATTGGTTACGTGGCAAAGTTGGAGTGAACCGTGACGTGGAGGAGGTGGGGAGGAGTGGTTCGGGGTGGTTATAGAACGAAAGGACTAGAAGTAGAGCCAGGATAGGGTCCAACGTCTTGGGTAGGCGGAACGAGTGAGAGTCATCGTTATCAAGCGGCCCGTTGGTTGGTCGAGCAACGTGGTAGACCCGGCCAATGGGATGCTGGTCTCGACTTTTCTCGATTCGCCCTAAAGCAAGCTGCATTCCTAGGAAGAGGGTAGGTCCTAGTTCGTACCAGCGTGGCTCTTACGTGGCCCACAGGCCACGCCACGCTTTCACGAATCTCTTTCCCCTGCCTCTCTCTCTCTCTCTCTCTCTCTCTCTCTTCTTCTCTTTCCCTGACATACCGATACTATATATCAACCACCACCACCCCTATTAAGGGACACGTATATGTAGCGGGTCGAACTGCCCACTACCCCGTGCCGGCCACTTTACCGCTGGACGGCCGTTCGAACGACCGTCGAACCATTCCCGGATAAGCGACGACGTAACTTTAGCGATGGCAGTCGGGCGAACCGCTCACGAACCCAACCCTCCCTCGTTCACATCTCTCTTACTTTTTCAATACGCGTATGGCACACGCGATGTCCGCGTACCTACGCTCTACTTCTCTTTTTTTTCTCCTCGAACCAATAAGGATAATAGAAAATAGTCAGCGATTGTCCCGAGTAGCCTGGAGAAAACGCAATTCTGCTTTTTCACCACCACCCACGGAGCTATTCATCGCGATTCCATCCGAACGAGGAATTTAGCAATAGAACTTTTGGCTTCTCGTACTAAATTCCTCTTTCGGGGAGTGATAAAAAAAAACTGCACGAAACAGGCCTCGATAACAGGGATGAATCTTGATAACAGGGGAAAATAGAGGAATGAGGTAAGAGCGAGTGGGTCCTGTTTCCAGTGGCGCATCAATGTTGAAAGAGGAAAGTCTAGCTGTGGAAAGCATGAATTGGAAATTGACGTCAAGGACCGAGGCAACGGGACGGATCTTTCTCTTTTTCCGAGGGTTGAAACGACTAGTAGAAGAGGACCCATATAAATGGGGGCATTACCACCGACGCGTCGTTTCCCTTAGATCTGACGAAAGTGGCAGAGGGAAAAGGAGCGTCAAAGAAAAGCGACGAGACTGATGTTATACGTTCCGACCACCCCGCATCGTCTATTTTGACCTTCGAGCTTGCACATCGCATCGAGGATGCTCCTTGGAGCGTATAACGCTCGCGTGGTTAGCCCAAGAATCTATTCAACCGTAAAAATCATGTATGAAATTATAATCTCGGTGATGCACAGAGATCCGTCATAAAAGATATTGTCATAAAATAAGAGCTGAAAATCATCAAAGGTTACCCCAAAACATTTCTTTCGTCGCTTTAATCCAAATAAAAACTAAAAACATCGTCTAAAACCGTGTCAAGACGCTTAAAAACCCAACAGCGATGGAAATCAAAACGTAACGCGCCATATCGTTGATGACATTATCATAAAAGTATCATTAAAAATAAGACATTCTCTATAAATTTTGCGATCTCGATATGTAAAGAGGGAGTTGATGTACGTGGCAAAGTGCGGTAAACTCAACGACGAGACTCCCGCGGAAAACGGCTCTATAAATGCGCGCTTACTTCGAGCCATAAAAGCTTCGGCAGCTTGCGCGGTTTCTCAGTTGGTCTCCAACGACAGGAGAGTTAACAAACGTTTCGCACACTCGCATAGAACGAGGGGGGAGGTCGAAAGTAAGGGATGAGAAAGTGGAGGAATGAGGAAAGTGAGGGAGGTAGGAAGTGCCAACACTTCCTGTACCTTTTGGATGAGCTATATCCCGCTACTTCGTATACTCTCGCATCTATAGACACGAAACGTTTGCGTATACGCTTGCTGGTATATGTATAAAGGCTTCGTGAAGCGCCCAACCGAAGCACCGCTTTATCGTAAAAGCCCCCTTTGAGGGATCCGTTTATTGGTTGCTAAACATCGATATATTGCTTTCGCAGGGTGAAACCACCCCTCGTCCCGTCTCCGACGTACCCAAAGAGAGACGCCCTGGTATACGATAAAGTACATGGCGGACCCCGCTCCGCGTACAGGACGAGCCCCGGATCGTTTTTGTAAAAGCGAACGGAGAGTTTCGCGGTGCTTTTAAAAGCTTCGTCGCGGCAAACGCCAGGGCGTTTAAAGATATACGTGGAGCACGTAGGCAATGCAACTGGGAATAATTCGATATCGAACATCGTCGATATCGATAACGGTAATGTATTTTTATTTAGCTACGGGCGCTTTCTAGAGAGTAAGGTCAGAGGGGCAAACGGGGATCATTGGGTAATACGAATTATGAGCTTTTGTACAGGATTAATATTTTTACTCAATTCCATAAAGGGACCTGTGCAGAAATGTTGACAGGGATGCCCTATGTCCGATCACATCCTGATCAGGATTTGTCATGGATTCCCCAAAACCGGCATCCCGTTTCGAATCCAATTTGCATCAGTATCGGCATATGTACGACGAGGATGGCATAATTTTGAAAATGGTGGCATCACTTGTATTTTCGGTATTACTATTAAATTCCTATTTAAGTCTCTGTTTCTACTCTTCGACGTTCGCCGGGTGGAGATCGAGTGGTATACAAGTATCAATGGAATTTTTCTATGTGCTTTTTCTGTACTCTCGGTGGTTCCAAACCCACCTAAGAAAAACTGTAGGTCCACCAGAGTGGTTGATGGTGGAATTGAGGCTGGAGACAAAATTTCCTTTGGAAAAATGTTTGTCCAGTTTCCATGAGAAATTATCTATCTCGAACAGCCAGATAATTTCATACCCTTGAATAGACAAAGCTTCATATAAAAAAAAGTTTTGGGTAACCCGCATTGCCCCTATACCCCGACAATCCTAAATCTGCCTTCTGGAGTTGATAGTGTTTAGTAGACATATGGCGCATGCTCGAAAGATCGCGTCGTTGAGTACGTCCCTGTCGTAACGTCAAAGGTTTTAAAGACCTTGAAGACGCTTTCAACGAGCTCGTGGTACGTGTCATACCCCGGTGTATCTACTTTCATTTAATGGACTCAACGAATCTTACGAGGTACCTTAAACACCCTCACATATCCCCAACGCACCTTTAGGTACGATGCACTGCTCTGACGTTTGTGAATCATCATTTTCGTTCAGCCATCTCGGCGTCAAAAAGCAATATATATATATATATATATCCTTGTTGAACGAGGATTCGGGCCTGTTGTGTCTGTCAGCAGCTCAGCAATGAAAAGCGTTTTGTGTTTTACCTCTATAAACGCGACTCTCGACACTATTATTCCCCGATACGAAAGAGACGAGAGGGAGAAAGAGAGAGAGAGGGAGAGAGAAGCTGCCAAGGTGGATCGTGTCCTGCTTTTACGAGGTCGTCACGTCGCATCGCGCACCTTGGAATACATTCGCGGATTTGGTATTGCTGGCACTTAATTTAAAGGAGCTCTCTCGGCTACGACTCTCAGGAGAATCGAATTTCACTCAAAGGATATATATATTTATATGCCACAGAAACGCAGAATTCTACCAACGGAATTTACTGACACGAGAATTCACATCTCGGTAGAATAAAAAAGAAATAAAAAAAAAACAAACGTTCGAACGTTTCTCGATAAACGAAACCTCGATCTTAGCTGGAAACTTATTCATTTGAAGATCTTGAAGTGAAAGTGACGAGGTTCTTGCTTCGTTCTCGTTACGAATACGATTTTTCGATCATTGAATCCAACGATGAATATGAAAAAAGAAAACACATATTATTAATCGTCGAGTAATTTTATCATTAATTAAATTATTGAACTATCGATTACGATTAATTGTCTTCGATGAATTATAGTAATTATAAATATCTTATTGACCATTTTTTCAAATCGAGATGCAACGAAATGGTAGACCACTATTGTATATATTTTAGTATGAGTTACATAACCACGAGAGATTTTCTGGGACGTGGCATTTGATGAATCGATCAACGATCCCTTGGGATTTGGTATAAAGATGAGGAGATCAAGAGACGTATATCGTGTGGCAAACAAGCCTTCCAAGAAAGCCCCAAAGGCTTCAACATCTTTCGCTCAATTCGATTGGTTCGCAACAGTCTGGGCGATTCTGAGGAACGCGTCTATCATCCCCTCGATCGCATTACAACCATATCTCACCCCTCGTATCCGAATTCCGTCGGAAAAATTCTCACTCGTACGATTTCATACTGGGAAAATTCTTAACGCTCGATCACCTCGATATAACTTTCTAATCACGATCGCTCGAGACATTTTGTGATCATTTTTTTCTAATTTTATTTTAACATTTTTGGAAAACTATTGGAAACTAAAATATTGTTTTTGACTTTTCATTTTTGAAATTTTGTTTATGGTAAAGACAAGTTTTGAGACGATTAGGAGAAAATAAGGGAGAAAATTTCTATCGAATTGAGATAATTTTATAAAATTCTGTCTTGGAAAATTAAGGAAATTGAAGGAATTTTATTTTAACGGCTATACGGTGGAATAAATTGAGTGCTATACAGTTATAGACCGCGAGACTATGTAGAGGGCAGAGCGCGTCCAGCAACACAGCGAGATCCTCGCCTTGCAGCACGGGGAACAGCTCTTGTAATTTACATGAAATTGCTTATTAAATTACACCGAGACTTTTTCTTCCTTTTTTTTTTCTTCGCGATGATTTAACGGTATCCCGACAGCAGGGCCATTTGTCTTTTGTCTTTTAATTTCTCTTCTAGCCCTTCTTCGAATCATTAACAATGCCCCGTCCCATAAACTTGTCCCCCTGCTCCTCTCATTTCCTCCTGAGGAAAGAGTGAAAAATAATTCTCGAACCTCCGCAGTGAACGATGTATTAATTTTGTGGTCGATAATAATTTTTTCATCGAAGACAATTACTATTAGTTATTATATAAAATAATTATCATTTCGTGAAATGATTGCAATTTGTATCATTAACCCCTTAAACTGCAACTACGGGCATAGCCCGTGTACGATGATCGGGCAAAACGTAAATATTACGGGCATAGCCCGTGTACGATGATCGTGACAAAAATAAATATTACCGACGGCGCCCTCTTAAAATTATAGATATTTGTGGAATATTTGATAAGTAATTAAAACCTGATGCGATAATTGTAGTAGATGCAAGTACTACAAAAAGTTCATTTATACAAAAATCAGTAATACAGAATTAACCCTTTGAGCCCTAAGGACACACATATGCGTCAGCCTATGCGTCTGCGGACCACATAAGCTTGAAAGTACTCAGGTCTCAAAGGGTTAATAATCTGCAACGGTGTGAGAACATTTTGTAGGGTTGCCTCTCTAGAATTTATGAAAGTAAATTTCGACGTGTGAATGTGACCAAGAATAACTTGAAACTGATCATGATACGAAGAGATAATAGGAATACATCAGGAGTCTTGTCTGTGCTATTTACAAACCGCGATCGTCCTACCACGAGCGATGCCCGTAATATTTATAATTGGCTCGATCAGGGAATTACACAAGTCGTGCGAATGGCTCGAAGGCTGAGCGATCATGTTTACGTTTTCGGCCCAAAATTCTCGAACGTAAATCGTAGATTAAGGGGTTAAGATTGATAATTATTCTAAAAATAATGTAATTATGTTTGAAGAATTGACGAAGATTTTTGTCAGAGAAGTGAGATTTTTCTCAGATTTCACATCTCGGAAATGTCAGGAAGGTCTGTGGCTCCTTGTGGTCACGGAACGTGGGGTTGTGTTTTGTGGCATGTGCTGGCATGACGTGCCCGCACAATCTGCTTCTGACGTGCCATTCTCGCCCTTCGTCAACCAGACACAGTCTATTCAGCCGTCGAAGTAACCGTCACCGAAATTCTTGAGTTTCACCTAAACAAAATTTCATTCGATTAAAAATATATTTTTTAATTAAAGACGTATCAGTTTTCAAACATATAAAACTTTTGAAATACATTGCAATGATGATACGAAGACGATTTAAAATAAATTTCAACCAATAAAATGATAAAAATATTATTTATGTCATTTTATTGGTTGAAAAAAATAGATGTCGATCAATAAATTTTATTGGTTGAAAAAAATAAATGTCAATCAATAAAATAACAAAAATAATATTTTTGTCATTTTGATTTGAAGACAATTTAAAATAAATTTCAACCAATAAAATGGCAAAAATAATATTTTTAATTTGAAAAGAATTTAAAATAAATTTCAACCAATAAAATGACAAAAATATTATTTATGTCATTTTATTGGTTGAAAAAAAGAAATGTCGATCAATACATTTTATTGGTTGAAAAAAATAAATGTCAATCAATAAAATAACAAAAATAATATTTGTGTCATTTTAATTTGAAGACAATTTAAAATAAATTTCAACCAATAAAATGGCAAAAATAATATTTTTAATTTGAAAAGAATTTAAAATAAATTTCAACCAATAAAATGACAAAAATAATATTTGTAATTTGAAAAGAATTTAAAATAAATTTCAACCAATAAAATGACAAAAATAATATTTTTAATTTGAAAAGAATTTAAAATAAATTTCAACCAATAAAATGACAAAAATAATATTTTTAATTTGAAAAGAATTTAAAATAAATTTCAACCAATAAAATGACAAAAATAATAAATTTCATCATTTTATTGATTGAAATTAATTTTTTGAGTAAATTAAGAAATTGTTATTTTTTCAAATAAATTCTACTTATCGTTAATCCATGAGAATCGAACCGAAACGAGAGATAAAGAATACTGAAAAATATATTGAGAACAGCTAAAATCCAAAGGTACTTCCTAACACGAGAAAGACTTTTTCGCGCTGAAATCCAGAACTGAGGGAGAGTGAGAAAAGGGTAGAGAAGTAGAAAGTATCCAGTCGGCTAAGCCGATATGCATTCATTATAATAAGCAATGGGAAAGCGTATTTGCGCGAGGAAGAGTAAGAGAGAGAAGTTTAAACGCGCTTATCAAGTTGGTTTGAATTTTCTATTATTTAAGGGCTCTACTTTCCGTCTCGCTTGCATCTCTTTTTTTCCCTCAGACCTTCCATGTAGCCTCTTACGAACGCGTTTCTTTCTCCTACTTTTGTCTCCCATTCTGACGCGGAACTCGTCCCGAAAACTTTTCAACGTGAAACTTACGACGTCGAGAGAAAGAAAAAAAAATGTAAAACAAATAAAGCGCGAAAGATGCGTGGCATTTGAAGTTTCATAAATCTCATTAGCATATTTATTTGTTGCGAAAAAGTGGAGGAAGAAAGACGCGAGTTACGACTTTCTCGCGTGTGACGAAGTACGTCGAGCATTTTTCGTCGTTGCAAAACTACGAGTTTCGTTTTATTTCCCATTTTTATGAAAATTTCTTTAAATCATTTTTCAAAAGTCTTTCCATAAACGAAAAATCTTATTTTCCAAGTGTAATATTGCAACGATGAAAATATTCGTGAAAAACATTGTTTAAAAACGCTCAATCTTTTGGTTTTTCGGTGATAACTCGAATTAACGTAAAAATAAAAATTATTAACAATATTCGTAACTTTTATAGGCCAAGGGGAGATCCTACGTAGTCCGGAACAAGAGGGAAAGAGAATTCACACGAGACCTCTCTTTCTCTTTCCCTCTCTGTGCTCTCACATTTCTGGGAGCCTGGGGCTTGTAAATTCAGTATTTTTTCAATTACGCATCGATGAACGCAACAGGCGGCTTTTCTCATACAGTACAACCGGGAAATATGCGTACAAACGTATATAGACATATATATATATATATATATATATATATATATGTATGCGAACGAGGAACACGGGGTAGAGTTAACGTAGCGAAAACTGGGAGATCTCATACAGAAAGTAGAAAAGAAAAAGTTTACGATTTCGATAAAATAAAATTATTATTTTATCGTATGAAATGTCCTTTAATTAAATGATATTTCTTTAAATTTAATTGAATAGAATGTAATTGAATAAGATAAAATATATTGGACGTCTCGTTTAACAATAATAAACAATATCGTCAAATAGTTGAAAAGCGTATCAATCGAATGAAACATTTGTTTCGAGTGGAAGTCGCCATACGCGGATGCATGTATAATAATCGAGTGCACCTGAACTGGGAAAGGGGTTACATAGCGTACTCGTCCGTGCATACATATTACACGTAGGAATATATGGCGGGCATTCGTAGGGCAGCTACATTGCTGTTGTAGGTAGGCGTAGCGTGAATGCCATCTTTACCCTCGGGCCTCGACCAACACGAGCTCTCCGCACATTTTCACGGATCGCGAGAGCAAACGCGACAGCCTCTGCGCATTTACCCTCGTGGCTCGCGACCGAGCCAACAAGAACAACAAACGCTAGGCTGCTTCAAAAACAATTCCAGGGTTTCCATCCCCCACTCCAGAGCGCCGTTATTCGCTAACTTTTTTTTCTATCTCCAAAACTTCTCCAAGGCGATGAAATATAACCTGTAACGTACAAGATTTCTTAAAAAGAAATAAGTTAAATGACAGATTTTCTAAACTGAATATTCCATTGGTGTATACATATATAGAGATAAACGATAGGTCTTACAATTGCGAGTATCACTGTTGTACAGTGCTAGCATATATATATATATTCCCAGCTCATTAAGCATTTTAGTTAATGAGCACGTGCTCGCCGGCTCCGTAGACAGTTATGATATATGCACGATGTTGACCAACCCATAGTCGAAACTTGACTGTCCATAGACGCATACACAAATACACAATAAGGTCCAACCTTTCATCTGTGTATCAATACTGTACCCAATTATCTTTAACACTTGGAAACTTCCTTCTAACTTTCACAACTCGGAAGTTATTTCACCTAGAATGTAATGTAAGATATTAGAAGATGGTATGCATATGTAATCGTATATCATCGGGACTATCGAGGATCATGATGGCAGCTCGCTTTAGTGACGATTACAAACATTCCAATAACGATTTTGAAATAAGCATATTAGAGTTTACCGCACTTCTTTGTTAAGTACAGACACACGTACAAGTTGAGAGTGGACAGATTCTTTATACTGCTGTAGAAATCAATGTTTATGCATCACGCAAATATCGATAAAAAGACAATTAATAAACGTCAACAGTTACAGTAAACAAAACACGCCGAACGACAAAACAATGGCGGGTGCGTGGTGTGGAGTGGGGGATTCTTTCCTGGACTGTAAAGTGGCGCCGCCAGAGTTAAACCGTGTTCGATGGGAGGAACTACCTCGCTGTACAGAAGCTGTCGGTAAGTTAACATTTTATGATATTTTATTGACATGACTGTGACGGTTATCATCCAAGGGGGAAATTGTTAGGAATCTGTTATACAACAACCCACACGAAGTTCATGTTCGCGACGTGTTGCGAGCGGTAAAATATGTACTACATAACCTGAAAATTGTGTTTACCATAATCAAAAAGTGTCTTAAATAGAAATATTCAAAACGAATCGATCACATAATTTTAATAATCGCAGCATGAAAAATTAGGTGAATTATTGAAAATGGCTGACGAATCAGAGGAAAAAGGGGAATGGAAACGTCCCGACGAGGTTATGCAGTTGCATCGTTTGAAAATAAGAAAACGAGCTCTTCAAGCGCGGATAAACAAAACCACAGTGGTGAGCTCGAATGTTTCGACGAATTGCAGCTCCGATAATAAAATAGCATCTCCCGGAGCGTCTCAGAAACGTAAAAATCCCTTTGCTATAAGTGAAAGTACGAAAAAGTCGAAGGAGGTAACGGCTGAATTGGAGGCTAGTAACGATTCTATAATTTTTGAATTGATGCGCAGTCGAGAATGTGACAAGACTGAAAACGCTGATGCTCCTAGAAATACGTCAATTGGCAAACCTCTGTCATTTGAGAGCGTCCTGACTAAACTAGATGGCAGTTTGAACAAAATTTCTGTTCCAAGCGAGGAAATTGATGTACCTAAAGGAAAGGAAGATGTTCCGATCGATTGGACACTGAAGACAAAAATGCGCATCATGTCCCCAAAGCCATTTGCATGGAACGGAAAGCTGAAAACTAGCGAAGAGGCATCGGGCACAACCGGATTTGTGAGATGTTTGAATATAGGAGAACAAGAAACTACTTTGGATACAAGTCCTAATGCAAGGTAAATTTCTTCCCTCATTTTTTTTAACTATCTTCTTACTTAATATTTCCTTTTTGATTTATGACGGTAAACGTTTTGTATCTAGCCTATAACCAAAATGCTTTAGATTTCATCGCTGTTGTCTCGTGTGGCAACATCCTTCGCTGCCTTGGCTCCAACTATTTCCTCGGGCAGCTGGCAAAGTGAGTGCGGGTATTGCTAGCAACATGACCATAGCTCACAATCAATATATCAAGGATGCTCTCTTCAGCGAATGGAGCGAGAGCTTTCGATCGCTGTTTCATCTTCTGAGAGCTAGACAGTGTCCATACTTTTACGTTTGTACAAATACATTTACGGCACTCTTTCGAGCTGCTGGAGTATGCGGTATTTCGGAAGTTCATGCTCTTTTGACGCCTACAACAAGAGGATTCAGGCAAGCTTTGAAACAAGAAGGTAAACACTTTCATTCAATTTTTTTGCACACAAAAATGGTTTTGAAATTCTTGAGGATTTCATATAGTAATTTGATCCACGATTGATTATTTCCTAACAGATATCGAATACACAATGCCATTGAGAAAAGATGGTGGTAAAAGACGTTCAGATGTTACGGATTCGGGATGCGAGACTCTGGATTCGGATCCTTCGAATTCTGCTGTCGTTCCCGATCAACCAGTAGAGAACGAGGAGAACGAAGAGGACGAGGATAACGGGGAACAGTGGCTGCAAAGTCTCGGCATCGAAGACTCTGAGATTCGAAAGATCAATACCTTGCAGGTAAATTAAAATCAAATTTCTCTGCAAATCTTACATCCTTACAAAATACTTGTTATTTTTCTATGTTATGTAAATTCATATTTCTTGCTGGTCCATTATTAGGCAAGGATGACACTGGAAAAAGAAAGCGAAATCGACACGTTGAAGCAATCCCTAATTTTCGTTAAAGGTGTCGAGGCTCAAGCTCTTTTTAATTTTTTGATTAATTGCAAATCTGCGGTCTCAATAACAGGCCCGCTAGCTGGTGTGCCACCTACGCTTCTAGCTCCTGTTGCTTTCCACGGAGCTAGTCTCCGACCTATTAAGGTATGTACCAGAAGCAAAATATTCTCAACCATCAAAAAATTATGTAACTCAATTTGTAACTATTCAATTTTTATTTCTTTGTTGTTTCGAAGGTTCGCGAAAGTATAGTAAGAGTGGAGAAGGACAGATTCTATTCGCTCGAACTTCGCGGTCCTCTTTTACCTCACGTCATTCCGTCTCTGTGCAATCTTATGAGATCCAGTCAGTTGGATCGATTTACTGTAAGTTGCGCTCAGCTTTCGTCCACCACAATGTTTTCCATTGCTCAACACGGCGAAGGTATCTAAATGTCAATTATAACAGTATCAACCACAAATCTCAATAAAATATAACTTTCCAAATAAATTACCATTTTTTGCAGGATATAACAAAACGGACGATTCGGAAACAATGCCACAGAGTGTATTTGGCCAAGAGAATCTCAGTGACTGCGGCTTCGACAAGGAACTATTGTCACACTTTTGCAATCCCGATCCACGATCTATACAGGTTTTCGAAACTCTTAATTTTTCAAACGAACGATTCACATGGTCCTGACATCCTGAAAAATTGAATAATCCAGAAAAGCGCTCGACGTGCCTTACACGGCAGCTACGTGAACTATTTTCAAGATACTCAATCAGCGATTCGGCTTTTGCCGACCGCAGCCAACTAGAATCCATTTCAACAAGTTACCTCGACTTTCCTAAATCATCCACCAAAAGTGTTCTCTTTTTCCTCAATGCATGAATAAAACTTTCTACTGTATTGACAGTCCACAATTCAACCATTTGTATTGACAATCCGTAATTTACTAACGGACGTTATCGCTGGAATTTGGAGCATCCCCGTTGATTTGTCAATTTGGAAGATTCAACTTTCCTCGACTTAGAAAAATAATTTTTTTAATTAATCGAAGAATATGAAAAAAAAACTGTAAAAATTCTGAAAATTAATGCGTTTTGAAATATCGATGCGAGGGAAAAATGGCTACTCCACCCAGTACATCAATTTAAATTTATTAGTGAATCAGCGTTAGTACAAACGTTTTTTTGTTGACTCTTGTGTAAACTATTTTTGCATATTGACAATAATCAAAAATATGTATAATTCCAATTACTCAATTTACAATATTCATACGTTATAATTGTAAAATGCATCGTTTAATAAGTTAAATCCGAAATCGATGCGTTAAATAATTAATCATCCCAAATCAAACGATAAGAATTTGCAATCTAGTCAAACGAACATGCAGCTAGCTGCAATCCTGATCAATCCTCGTTCCTCTTAATGACTTATATGTGAAACCGTAACTCACCGATTCAATCATCTTTTTCTCGTTCCTTCACTTAGTACAATAATTTGTTCGAACCTTTTTTTTAAACAGCGACGATACTTTTGTACCAAAATGTGTGACAATAAAAATGAAATTTCATATATCGTTAGTCTCTCATTTTCGTTTAGCTATTTTCGTCCAATAGCAAGTTTAAAAAATAATCTATCTCGAGGATAAAATATTATAAAAATATTGTAAAACGTTGATAATTCCAGCCAGTTATCAGTGAGGGAAGTATGCATCGCTGGGCTATGGGTATCGAATTTTCGAAGCTACGAGAGAGGCAGGAGCGCCCTCAGTGGGGGGCTTCGAGTTGGGCTGTCCCTAAAAATAACGAATCGATATCGTCCTACCTTCCTTCATTTCGTTCGGCAGGTCATCATCATTCGTTGGCTTCGTTCGATAGGCAAAAAGTAATTGCCCCAACTAACAATCTCCAATCGTCTCTCTCCATAAAATCCTCAAATCTCAAGACAAGCCTCGTTTCCTCAAATTCACAAGGGGTCGACAAAATGGACTCTAAAATGTTTACAGAAAAATTAGAGAATACATATATAAAAACATCAATACTCCCTAGGTCGTTGCAAGAAAGAAAACAAAAACTCGCCATTCGTGGAAGAAAAAAAAAAGCCAAGCCCCCTTTTGAGTCCTAACGGAATTAATATTCGTCGACAAGCTCCGTTTTTGTTCATTCCTTCTTCCTTTCGACCGAGTCAAAAAGATGGTGGAGAAAAAAAAACGTATGTGCGTGAAAGAAGAAGAAGAAAAAAAACACAACAAGAAGCGTGAAAGTAGATCGATCGGGGCGAGTGTGTCCGGGGGGACCGACGCATAGCTAGAGAGAGACACTTGGACGCGCCGAGCGAAAGGCAAGCCCTTGCCCCGTGTGTGACGCTCTCGACTGTGCCTCGCGCGCCACCGTAGACTCGCGCGGCCAGGAGGGGTCAGAGCTCGATGGATTGCGCCGGGGGTTGCCCCGTCGCGTATATTTTCCCCCCGTCTATCGCACGCGCTAACCCACGAAAGGCAATCTCTCCCGCGAGCTTTTTCGAGGGAGCTGAGGGACACCGACTCGTACTACCTTCAACCTGAAACTGTCATCGTTATGTACAAAATTCTCTCCCTATTTATACCGTTGCGATAACGATTAGAAAATAAAATCGTTCATCTTACTCAATCCTCGAATATAAAAGAAAATCTCATTAAAGTTATTAAATGATAATTTCTTAAATCCAATTATTCCCATGAGATAACGAAGGGTATCAATGAAAATCTGAAACAAATTTAAACAATGTATTCTCCTGGAAAGTCACAAGCTTAAAAATACAAACGAAATGTAAATACAAATACAATACAAACTTTACCTGTAAATAATTGTAGTCTAAAAATAATGCCTGCAAATAATTCCAGGCTTCGACCTGAAACTGTCATCGTTATGTACAAAATTCTCTCCCTATTTATACCGTTGCGATAATGATTAGAAAATAAAATCGTTCATCTTACCCAATCCTCGAATATAAAAGAAAATCTCATTAAAGTTATTAAATGATAATTTCTTAAATCCAATTATTCCCATGAGATAACAAACGGAATCAATGAAAATCTGAAACAAATTTAAACAATGTATTCTCGTGGAAAGTCACAAGCTTAAAAATACAAACAAAACCTGATCTTACCCAATCCTCGAATATAAAACAAAATCTCATTAAAGTCATTAAATGATAATTTCTTAAATCCAATTATTCCCATGAGATAACGAATGGAATAAATAAAAATCTGAAACAAATTAAAAAACTGTATTCTCCTCCTAAAAACATAAACAAAATCTTTTCCACTTTACCTGTAAATAATTGTACAATCTAAAAATAAACCCTGCAAATAATTCCAAGCTTCAACCTGAAGCTGTCTTCGTTATGTACAAAATTCTCTCCCTATTTATACCATTGCAATAACGATTAGAAAATAAAATCGTTCATCTTACCCAATCCTCGAATATAAAACAAAATCTCATTAAACTCATTAAATGATAATTTCTTAAAACCAATTATTCCCATGAGATAACAAAGGGAATCAATGAAAATCTGAAACAAATTGAAACAATGTATTCTCCTGGAAAGTCACAAGCTTAAAAATACAAACGAAATATTTTCCACTTTACCTGTAAATAATTGTACAGTCTAAAAATAATGCCTGCAAATAATTCCAGGCTTCAACCTGAAGCTGTCTTCGTTATGTACAAAATTCTCTCCCTATTTATACCATTGCAATAACGATTAGAAAATAAAATCGTTCATCTTACCCAATCCTCGAATATAAAACAAAATCTCATTAAACTCATTAAATGATAATTTCTTAAAACCAATTATTCCCATGAGATAACAAAGGGAATCAATGAAAATCTGAAACAAATTTAAACAATGTATTCTCCTGGAAAGTCACAAGCTTAAAAATACAAACAAAACCTGATCTTACCCAATCCTCGAATATAAAACAAAATCTCATTAAAGTCATTAAATGATAATTTCTTAAATCCAATTATTCCCATGATATAACAAAGGGAATGAATAAAAATCTGAAACAAATTTAAAAACTGTATTCTCCTGTAAAGTCACAAGCTTAAAAACATAAACAAAATCTTTTCCACTTTACCTGTAAATAATTGTACAATCTAAAAATAAACCCTGTAAATAATTCCAAGCTTCAACCTGAAACTGCCATCGTTATATACAAAAATCTCTCCCTATTTATACCGTTGCAATAACGATTAGAAAATGAAATCGCTCACCTTACCCAATCCTCGAATATAAATTACCCAATCCTCGAACATAAATTCGACGATTAGGTAAGGTGAAAAGAAAATCTTATTAAACTCATTAAATAATAATTCCTTAAATCCAATTACTCCCACGATATAACGAATGGAATGAATAAAAATCTGAAACAAATTAAAAAGCTGTATTCTCCTGTAAAGTCCCAATCTTAAAAATACAAACAAAATATTATCCACTTTACCTCTAAATAATTATACAATCTAAAAACAAAACCTGCAAATAATTCCAACCTTCTCGACCTTCCCAACTCTCAATCCCCATACAAAAAAAAACCCACAAATCCTTGAACAACCATCCTCCAAACCATCTCAACATTCCCATCTCAATATCCTCGTGGAAAGAACGACTAGATAGTCCTCGTCATCGTCAATATAGTCTCAGCCCCTCTCGGCCTTTACCAACCCACAGGGAGACGACAACACACCTTACCGCGTTGCGGAAGATTGCCGGAAAAGCCCGACCCCGAAGAAAAGCTGTTCCATGCGCCCCTAACGACGTTCACCCTCGTCACCTTCCCTTCCTTACAAAAACCTTCTTCCTTGCATCAAACTCATCGATCAATTAGTCTGTCCAACTCCTGAAAAAAAAAAAAACATAAAACATAAGATACATGACCAAACGACAGAATACACATGGATCAGTAAGAAAAATAGGAAAACAAACGGGGGTGTAAGAAACACTGTACTTACATTTTTTTCCACAACCCTTCTTTAATAACAAGCTCCCTAGAAGTGCCCTCTCTCCGTCTCTCTCTTGCTACACCCTCGGCCCCCTCGCTCCTCCTCTCACCCCCTTCCCCCTCCCCCTCCATCACACTCATTCTCCCCCCACCCCCTCTCTCTCTCTCTCTCTCTAGCATTCCCGTAATACGCCCTGATGGATATAGTCGTGTGTATAGTAATAGGTCGAAGCCGCAGGGTTCGGAAAAGACGAGAGAGAGAGAGCCATAGTCGACGCGGGGAGCGACAAACACACAGAGAGGGAGAGAGGGAACGAATGAGAGAGAGAGAGAGAGAGAGAGAGATAGAGAAAGGGAGAGCTACAGCCGTTGGGAGAGAGTAGCGAAGGCGAGAAAGAGAGCCACGCAGCAGAGCAGCCAGACGAGGGAGCTTCGTTGAGGTAGGGGGGGGGGGGGGGGGGGATGACGCCCCCCCGTGGGGCTCGGCTCGTTGGCCGCTTCTCCCTCGACCCCCGACTAGTGCCTAGTCGTCCCCCTGAACTGATATCAGTCGCGGCTCGGCGAGGGAGCCACAACGTGTTTTTAGCGTGAGTCTTCTTGCGTACCCCTCAAATTTTTCTCTTCTCGCAATAATTATGAGATTTTGGCAATATTACTTCATCGTATTTCTTCTTTAATCTGAAACAAAACAAACGGTTTTTATTTCTTGCATTTGGGAAGGATAATCAGTAAGGAGAGAATTGTGACTCGAGGTGATAAGGAGAGGGGATGATAACAACCCTTAACCTCGACTCGATTTTTTTTTTTTTCTCAATTTTAGTATCGGATAGTTCATGGTTTATTGCCTTTTTGTTTAGAGAGTTTAATCGGCGAAGAAGAAGAGGAGAGAAAGAATGGGATTGATAAGAATTTGATAAGGATCGGGGGAATCGATTAATCGAGTTATTTATGAAGGGGGAACGAGGGGCGTTATGATAAAATTGTAATCGAGGTGGTGTGTCGATTGGAATTATTGTAACAACAATGAAGAATTAAACGTTATTTTTTAGCTCGATTTGCCGGATTCTTCGCGGGAGACTCGAGTGTACCGGGGGATTTTTGTCGAAAGAATTCTGCGAGTGGCTCGAATCGAAGAATTTATTCAGGTAAGACGTCGATGAGAATAATTAAATTAATTCGATTTAATTAATTTGAAAAAAAAAAATAATAAATTGTTAATTGATCGAATATTATTCGTATTCGCTAATTATAGGCGAGGTTTACTCGGAAATGTGAAAGACGTTTCAAGGTCTTCCCAATGATCAAGTTCGTAAACACGAAGTTCTTGGAAAATAATCGGAAGTAACGGATTAAAAAAAACAGTTTTCGAAAAAAAACTTTACATTTGTTCGAGATAATAATTGGATTGGATTTAATAGAAAAAAGAAAACGAAGATTGGGAAAAAAAAGTATAAATATATTTTTAACAATTATTTTATTAATTATTTAGTAACGGCATTATTGTTATTCGAGAATAGTTTTCATTGTTTTCCTTTTTAATGATTGACAAAATTGACATAACCATGAAAACTTACATAAAATCGTGACATAAGAATTATTCGATTTTTATTATCGAATTTTATTTATTTGCTTTGTTTTAAAATTATTAATTAAAGAATATAATTTAATTAATTTAGGGAAGATTAAAAAAAGGTTGCGAATCGCATATTTACATAGGTTCGTATACGCACGAGTTGAAAAATTATCGGTGAATATGTGCGAGGCTCGATGTGTGTAACGCGTCGAGATTCTTGTGCCAAGCGGTTGGTATTAATAGACAGCAGTGATGTCTCTCTATTCCCTCTTACTCTGGCCTCCCCCCCCCCCCCCTTCTCTTCTTGACTATATTCTGGACTCTTTGGTAGGGCAGGCCGGCAATAGTCATCTGGATTAACCTCGAAACGGGCCCCGCGCCGATGCCGCTTCATATTTGGCTGTACGCGAGAATACAAATCGACTTCCAAACGTATTCGAGCTAATGTGACATTGCTCGTTACAAAGGTGCCTTGGTGAGCTGCGAGAAAGCAAAAAACGTAAACAAACGAAAAATTAGGAGCGAGAGAACGTGTCGCCATCTTCCAAACAGTCAACGGTCGAAATCCAACGATCCGCCATGCGGACGTTTCTTTCTTTCCATCGTTCGTTTCTTGTTGACAAACAAAAAGCACCCCCACTCCTTTCCCCCCATACGACTTCGCACGACGCCATTTTGCAATTTTTTCTTCGCAATTCGTCTCGTCGTTGATTTCGAGGTTACGACGTAAATCGTCGAGGAGAATTCTTTTTTATATTTTGATCATAGTTGTTCGAACCGTGTGAGTCCGCTGGTGCGGTAAAAATGAAGCCAGGACGAAGTCGGAGAAGTGGCTTCTCTCTTGGCGAAGAGCGAATGGTAACAAGGAAAATTATGGATCGCGAGGGGTAAAGATTCGTTTTGCGCATGAGCAGATTGAGTTTCTCCTCACTCTCGGATTTCCCCCCTGTTCGCGGTTCGGCGAGAGCAGCGCCCTCTCGAACCTCTCCCGAAGCCCCTCTCTATCGCCTCGTCCGCCATGCAAACGTCGCAACATCCCTTTCAAGCTTTCACTTCTCACCCACGCACTTTTCGCACCCACGCATCTACGAGAAGCAAAACAGCTAGGTGCACGACAGGGGGAGGAGGGGGGAGAGATAACCGGGGGTACAAACAACGTTTGCGTGACAAAATCCCCGCGGCTTCCTCCCTCACTTCCATCCAAAACTCCGAGCTTTATCATGTGGACATCGTGTGTACTTGTGTAGGAACTGTAAACGGTCGCCATCTTTTCCAAACATATTGTTGAATTACGAGGTTGGACTGTTTTGGTGAGCGAGCAAATTTATGGAATATTAATTCAATCGGATGGAATTTAATGTTTACATTGTTGAGAGTAATTGAAGGAATAAGAAGTTGTTGGGAATTTGACAGATTGCTGAGTTGGTAATTTTTTTGTTTTCAGGATAGTTGGGGGGGCTAGGAAATTTGTTCTTGCAATAATAATTTTCATTATTGCATTAATAAGTTCTTGGATTGATAATAGTCATGAATTAATGAGCTACAATTGATTACTCATAAAGACGATGGGAGCATTATGGAATTATTAATGATATTGATATGGATAAATTGGAACGATGATTACCTGAAGCTCGTTGGTCGATTAATGCTTTCAATGAATTTTTTCAATTACAGCTACGAAACGTTGAGTTGTCGGAGGTTGTGAAGAAGCTGGAAGCAATTCTTTAAGAATGGGCGACAAAACTTTCAATCTCACATGGAACAACCACCTGGCAAATTTATCCGGACTTTTCGAGGGTCTGTACAAGAGTGGATCTCTGACAGATACAACTTTGGCTTGCCAGGGTGGAATGCTGAGAGCTCACAAGCTCGTCCTGGCAGCCTGTAGTCCGTACTTTGAGAGGGTATTCAAAGAACATCATGGCGAGCAACCGATATTAATATTGAAAGGCAAGATTTGGGCCAATTTTAATGAAGAATTGTTTCAGTGAAATTGTTCTAAAAACTTCAACTTCTTTGTAATTAATACTTTGAACAAGTTTTTCTAATCTAATGTTCCTATCGTCGCAGGTGTGCCAGTTGAGGAAATGGAATGTCTGCTGGATTTCATGTATAGAGGCTCGATAAACGTCGCCGAGGAGCATTTGCCCTCCTTGATAAAAACGGCAACGGATTTGGAGATACGTGGACTCTCCGGTGATGAGAGAACCGAGAATGATAATGTTTACTCCAGGATCGAAGTCGAGGCAAGAGTACGAGCTTGCCAGATCGACACAAGACTCGACAATTATGCGAAAATGTGCGACAATGCGATAGCCGATGACTGCATAAAATTGGAAGAGATCGAGGTCGAGGACGATCCGATGATAATGGATAATCACGAAGATGACGCCTACGAGGAAACTTTGCAAACCGACACGACCAACAACAAACAACAAATTGTAAGTTCATGTCGAGAAGTTGTCTTCTAAAAAGCACGCATCGCTCTAGCGTTTTCATTTTTTTCTATCTATTTTGCAGAGACATGTACCAGCCCCTATGTTCAAACGACAGATAAGATACGAGGGACAAAAGCGAGTGTCTCTGGATCGTCCCGTAACCGGCAGGGACAAAGACGAAATTCCATCAAAGAGACAACGCCGGGACGAGAATTTCTCGTCGAGGACTTCCAGTCTACAGGATAATTGCGATAATAATATTGGATCTCCTTCAACCGTCGAGCACGATGGGGAAATTAAAACTGAACACGTATCCAATAATGGAAATCACGATCCAACCGTACCAGCCATACAAATGAACGAGGATGCTATGATGGAACGAGAACGCGAATCATTGGAAAATTTGGTTGGTGTTTGAAAACTCTTTCAATGGGTTTACATTCTTTTTATATTTTGCTCATTTTTATATATACCGTTGATTTATCGTGTTCGATAATTTTCACAAGGACAACATTCCCTTTTGCTCACAGACTTATCCCTCGAACCCGAAGAAGGAACGCGACGTGGCGAGTAAGAGGGATAAATCTCAGTACAAACCGTTTCCCTGCGACCTCTGCACACTAGCATTTACGAGAGCGTCACATCTCGCTCGGCATCGACGAGTACACACGGGCGAGCGACCATTCGCATGTAGCTTGTGTCCTCGTATGTTCGCGAGACAAGACAAATTGAAACAACATTTGGATTCACATTTGCAATGGCCAAAGCGCAAGAATCTTGCGAATCTTGTTGCCGGCAGCAGTGACGACGGTAACGCTGCCAATCACATGTTGCAATTAAGCACGCTACCATTAGGGAGCGCTGCCAGCGCCGCCGCTGCCTCGGCGATCAAAGGAAATAAGCGCGGCAGACCGAGAAAGGTGAACACGAGAACATCTATGATAAATCAACATTCGGCTGGTTCGCGAGATCACTAGACAAATTCCCTTCGACCTCCCCTCCGGATCGAGGGTTTTTTCGTACCGTGATCGCATCGGGTTCAACCTCGACCGTGACCCGATGACATTGAGAATATCGAGAGATAGCGGATTAAACAAGAAAATACTTCCAGGTATCCTTGGAGCAATCGATGATCGACGATATCCTTAAATTTGCCGAGTTTAACTCGATGCTGAACAGCAAGGGTCAAGTGACTAGGATTCGTCAACTCGATGACGATAGCGGAACGTAGGAATCGTAATAACGTGAGAAGTGAAGAGTACAAGCCGATCTGGACCAAGCATGAATGGCCAAGAATTATTAGAACGTAGCTTGACCTCGTTAAAACAAGACAAGATCGGTCAGTTACATATGAAACTCCACGTGGAAACTATTTTTCTACCCTCGGCTAGTTCGAGGAACATCGAGAGAAATTGCGTTTTGTTTACTAAAAATATGCAAAGTCTGAAAAAAAAAAGCGATTTCTCCTGTCTCCAACTTGAGACCAAAGTTTGGGAACGTTTAGAGAAAGCAAGAAAAAAAGACTGTGCTAGTACACAATTTGTTTTCATTTTTTTTTAACTGAACGAACCAAAGAATTAGTTTTGAATATTTTGTCATACGCTCTTATTAATATATATATAAATATATATATCGTATACGTCGTATAACGCCATATACAAACAAAAAACAAGAGTAATCATATACGTCGAGTACAAATGTCCAAACAATTCGAAATCGATATATGCCAAGTTTTTCGCGCGAGAACGTCCGGCGATATTAAACGTATCGCATATGTATAACTTACATAGATAAATGTTATATACTATTATTGTGCGATAGATTGATAGTAAAGTAAAAGTGGACGGTGTGGTTGTGCGAAGGAATTCGAGGAATTCCCCGTTTTACGAAAAATTCGATCTAGCCTATTTCTCATTGTACGTACACAAAAAAGGAAAACTCTGCGTGAAGTTACCAAAACATTGCGTCGGTGTACTTAACTAGGATAATATTCGAAAGCTAAAAAGCAAATTGGCGGAAAGATTTTAAGCAAGATTATATTTCTTTTCTTCTTGCGGATCTTGGCCATGTTGTGACCAAATTATGGCCCACGTTGTGACTAAAGATGTACAAAGTGTTTATTCTTTTTGTTATTTCAAGAAGATAGAAAAATGTACATTAGCATGCCGCATGCTAAGAATATGTTCAGAAAATTCAGTCCAGGGTGATCCAGGGTCTTTTTTTATCTATACGCTAGTCAACTCTCCTAATATAACTTCTAATAACCCAGCTGAAACTTCTGAACGTACTCTCCGACGATAGAGGATAAACAAAAAATATGTTGAGTTTTCTGTACTTCTTTTTTTGTTGTACTAGATTATTATGTTAACTTCTTGATCGGCGTTGATTAAGCTTTTATCACGTGCAATTTTTGTATCTATACACACTCGTCGAATTATGTTTGGTACTAAGTTTCTTCTTTTTGTACCTCGTGATTGTAACGATTTTTTGTGCAATTTTACTGTATATGCCTATATTAATTATAAAGCGCATCACTGTATGCACTGATGACATCTTTTGCGATGAAATGTTTACCACGGATGTTATTCAAAACCTGCCCTGTAGTAAAGAATCACTGACCAACTTCCTTGGTAAAAAGAAAGTGTCTACATTTTTTTAATGAATATTCAACACTTGAGAATTTGCCAGAGAGACGCGATAATAAATAAATCCAAATTCACTACATCTCATTATTATTATTTGAATACTAACCTACATGGTTTCTCAGATAGCTCGAAATTTCGAAAAAGATATGCGAGTTTGGTTAAAAATTGCATAGAATTGGTAGAAAAGAGATACTCACGGCCACGGGAGATGGGAAAATCATTTATATCATCATCTTTTTGATGCAATACAACATAATTGATCAAATGACGAATAACGCATAACTACGTAAATTTTCCAGAACGTTGTTTCAAAAGTTTTGCCAACTGTCGAACGTATCAAAGATGGCGAAAGAAGGAAGCATAGATGGCGCTGCGTTTGCTCATTTCCGTCGCGCGACACTGCGCCTTACGGCGCTGTCTTCCCTATTCCCCTATTGGTTGGCTTCCGTCGCTCGACAATTCGCGCCGATTGGTGATTCTTCAGCCAATGAGCGATAAGAAAGAAAAAGCGAGTTGGTCGTTCGTTTTCCCTAACGGAAGAAGCTCCCACACCACGTCCGATCGACGTCCTCCATTGCGGCATTGCCCATTGGGAACTTTCGAGAAACGGAGGATCTCGCGGTGTTAGTCTCTTGCACGGATTATAATTGTAAACTGTCCATAGACACGCGTCGAGCCACTTTGTCCGAGGACATTCGCGATATCTTTGCCAGTGTTTTAAGAACCGAGCGCGATACTTGACGTTAATCTTTAAACACGTTCTTTCGACGAAATATCTCATCGAGCCAGGTGAGTAGCTCACAATTTCTAACGGGAATCGCGGTGCTTCCAGCGTACATAAATATTCTAGAGGGTTTCGATCAATAGACACGACAGTCAGCGATCATTTCATTTCCGACATGCGAGAGAATAATAATTTTTTTATAAGTTTCTCTCATTCCACTCCATCGATACACTCGTACTCCGGGGTCGTCCCCTCCCTGCTTTTTCTTTTCCGTTTTTTTTTGTCTCTATAACTCGTCTCTCACATCCGTCGTCGTAGGAGAACGCAACGTGCACTTCGCGGTTTGAAGGCTATCAGGCATACCATATAGTTATTCTATGTTCGCGCATGCAAGGATATACATATATATATATATATATATATATATATATATATATATATAATTAGCGAGCTATGGACGAAAGGCACGCCTGTACGAAATACGCACTTGGAACGCGTGCTTCTCGTCTTCGCGAAGAACATTCAAGAGACAATAGCTTTTCTCTGGCCATCTCGCGACTCCATTCTACATCGAAGCAAAGAAGAAAAAAATTTCGTCCCATTATTCCAAACACTTATCCATTGATAATCCGTCCTTGAATATTTGCCGGTGGAATTTCATTTCAGCAATGTACTCGACCGTTCGAGATGACTTTAACGTTATACTCGCGCGTCAGTGCTACGTCATTTGCCTCGTTTTTTTCCCTCCTGCCGCATGCTCTACGATAGAACTCGCGAAATTCAGTCGTTTTGTTGGTAATGCCATTCGAGTCCTCTCTCTCTCTCTCTCTCTCTCTCTCTCTCTCTCTCACACTAATTCGGGGAACGTGGTCGACTCCGTTGTCTGGGCTAACGCCCGTGAAAAAATCGTCGCGGAATATCTTATCGCGAAATGATTTTTTTTTTTTTATTGTAAATTACCACGGCGTAATTGAAAGGCCATAGAGTGTCTAAGTCGATTACTTCCGCGATATGAATGTGCCCCGTCACTCGAGTGTTTAATATTCTTGGGTTGGCAGAATGCCGTGAAAAAAAAAACGAATGTATCGCTTATATATACGCTTTGTTTCGTCGTTCCGTCTCGTTTTGTATATGCAACACGAGGCAAAACGAAGCAGCGAGGGGAGTCCGTGGCGTTATGCAGTATCGTTTAATTGTTCGGCAATGGCTGATTTCGAACTTTCTCGATGTACAATAGAATTTCAAGTTCAAACTCTGTTGGTCGCCATTTTGAAACACTCGCCAGCATAATCGGGTTTTCTCGTGTTCTCACTATTTATTGACTGAGAAGTATTGAAACGAGAATATATATTTCACGTTAAGCTAATGAAAAAAAAACGACGTTTTAATTAATTGTAATTGTCGCGAGTTTTCCTTCATGACGTTTAGATGGATTTTTTTTCCAATTTCGAACAGTTTCATACATAAGTAACCTTGTCGTTTAACAAAAGCTGAATAACTGAATTTGACAATAGTGTGGAAATTTTTTTTTTTTAATGACGAATCTGGTGAATAAAAAAAGGAGAAAGGGAATAATTTAAAAGTTGAAGTCTAGGAATATTCTTTTAAGCAATTTTATGCCTCATCTTGTAAGTACTCGTACAATTCGATCATCCTTGTTAGATAATTGCAGTAATCGGTTTAAAAAAAACTGACCGCTCTTAGTGACTTTGAAAATGTGATTTGCCTTCCTAGTCCTTTGTCCGTGGGTCTTGCTTAACCCTTTGACGCCAGAGTACTTTCAAGCTTATGTGGTTCGCAGACGCATATATGCGTCCTTAGAGCTCAAAGGGTTAAGTAAATAAATCTTTGTAGCATTGGTTAAATGTTGGCCAAAATTAAATTACAGGTGAAATAAAATTGGGACAAGCACAGCGCTGAGTATTACTTTCTATTCGAGCTAATTAAACGCTATCAGTGTGGCAGCCATGGTGAAAGAAACTAAGTTTTATGATGTCCTGGGCGTGAAGCCTGGGTGTACCGACGAGGATCTTAAAAAGGCCTTCAGAAAGCTCGCCCTTAAGTATCATCCTGACAAAAATCCTAATGAAGGAGAAAGGGTTGGTTAAAAGTTTTATTCGCCATTCTTATCGTACATATGAATACGGATGAATGGAATGAAAAATGAATAACAAAAACTAATATCGTGGGTCGAATTTACAGTTCAAACAAATATCACAAGCTTACGAGGTGTTGTCGAACCCCGACAAAAAGCGTATCTATGATCAGGGAGGTGAGCAGGCTCTAAAGGAAGGTGGTATGACTGCGGACTATGCTTCTCCCATGGACATCTTTCAAATGTTCTTCGGAGCTCGAAGACGAGAACGCAAGGGTCAAGATGTAATGCATCATCTCACGGTATCGCTCGAAGAATTGTACAAGGGAACCGTTAGAAAATTGGCTTTGCAAAAGAACGTTATCTGTGATAAATGCGAAGGTCAGTTAAAAAGTCAAGATTTTCATCCAATAATTATTCTTTGATAGAGAGAAACCATTAAAACGTTGTTTCGTTCTATCTAATCGAATTGCCATTATAAACTTCCACAGGTGTCGGAGGCAAGAAGGGATCTATCTCGCAATGTACCAGTTGCCAAGGTAGTGGTATGCATATTGTAATACAACAGCTTGCACCATCAATGGTACAGCATGTTCAGCGTCCTTGCACTGAGTGCCGAGGAGAGGGTGAGCGTATTCACCCTCGAGATCGTTGCAAAAATTGTAACGGTAAAAAAACTATACGAGATCGAAAAATACTCGAGGTCCATGTCGACAAGGGCATGGTCGATGGACAAAAAATTCAATTCAACGGAGAGGGTGATCAGGAGCCTGGACTCGAACCTGGCGACATCGTTATCCGTCTCGAGGAGAAGGAGCATGAGGTTTTCAAGTAAGAATCTTAACTTTTCCTTCGCTACTCAATATCTTAAAAAATTTCACGATAGAGAACTTGGCCATACAATTGTCATATTTAAACTAAAATTGTAACTTACCATTTGTTTTCAGGCGTTCTGGCAACGATCTTCTGATGACTATGAATCTCGAATTGGTCGAAGCATTGTGCGGTTTCCAAAAAATCATTCGCACACTCGATCAGCGAGACCTCCTTATAACATCGATGCCTGGCACGGTGATAAAACATGGCGAGATCAAGTGCATAATGGGAGAAGGCATGCCGAGGTACAGGGATCCGTTCACGAAAGGCAAATTGACGATTCGTTTCGCGGTAAACTTTCCAAAAGTACTCGATCCGAGCGTCATACCGACTCTCGAGCAGTGTCTACCGCCCCGCGAGGAGGTCATCATTCCCGACGGTGCAGAAGAGTGCACGCTCACTGATTTCGACCCTGACTACGACTCGAGACAGCAGGGTGACTCGCGACAGGCGTACGAAGAGGATGAATCTGGTGGTGGATCGCGTGTTCAATGCGCCACACAATAATTTTATCCCTTCAATTGTAACGACTAATATTGTGGAGATAACCGAGAGCCGAGATCCATTATTCATCGCGTAACATCCAGTTTTTCTGCCACATCCACAAACCTTGTCTCGCTGTCCCTTTTTCTCACTTCCCTCGCTATATCTTAACTTCCTCCCTTTCTCTCTCCCTGTGCTTCTTCTTTTCGTCGACTCGGACTTGAGGAATTTTGGGACGTACGTAAATTCGCGAGAAAACCAGTAAATATTCCAAAGGCTTCACGAACTAAGACAACTACTTTTTTTTTCGCGAATTGTCACAAAAATTGTGTAATTCCATGTGAAACTCCGACTTTATTTTCATTGATAATACTTTCCAATCACAAATTTGAGATTACACTATTGGAAACAATTAAAAGCAATTACTCATCAATGATTAATTTTCGATGTAACTTTTTTTTACTTCACAAACTGTTTATTTTCTTCTTCAGAAATTTCGGGCAAATTTACTCAATGAAATTCTTAATAACAACCGTTCGTATACCTCCGGTAATTTGCGAGTTATAAATTATGTACATACGTGAAATTTCTAAACAAAAAAGAACGAATATTCAACAATTAATAACTTGACAAACTACCGATCGTATCCTTGACAAAAGATCTCTCTCTCACCTAAAATTGTCCGAAATTTTCGAATAACAAAATTACCATGGATCGAAAAGAAGCATTGCCTTAAAATAATGATTGATACAATTGCTTTCAATGTTTCCAAACTTTGTAATAAAAATTACGATGGTGAAGTCTGTATCAACGAAAATTAATAACCGGAGCGCATTTGCGATTGGATTTTCCGGGATCGGTAAACTCGAGTGTAACAATTATTCCTTGAGTCTCCGATTAAAAAAAAAAACTAAAATCTTCACTCGGTTTTTCTCCCATGCCCGTATTACAAAAAAAGAAACAAACACGATCGTATCGATCGTCGACAAGTTGCACAGAATCGGGTTGAACCATCGCGATCAAAGGTGACGGACACTATTTCCTCATTATCAACAATCCTTTCTCCCCCCCGAACTAAAGCGAAATGTTATGTAACAACTATTTATTCATAGGTGCGTAAATTTAGAACAGACAATTGAAAAGAAAAACAAAAAAAACAATGACAAAAGATTGAGCGAATATTCGTCAAATAATGGCACTATCGCTGGCGTTTTGCAGTCTTGGAATGATAAATAGATGCGAATGTATGGTAGGAACGACAATTGTCTTCCCCAAGATGTTTTGACGGTGAACTTTGTCGTACCTACCTAAAATTCTGTAACGAATTCCTCTTTGAGAAAAGAAAGATGAAAAAAGACAGAAAACAAATGATTAGATGAAAAAATAAACGAAGATGGTATCTTGATGTCTCAACTTGTCGATGTATCTCTGCTAGTAGTTATTCTTATTTTATTTTTTGATTTTCTTTTTTGTTTTCCATTCGAGTATCGATCCGTATCAGGACGGTATGTGTCGAGAATCAAGAATTACAATTTAAGTAGGAAGATGTGTTTAGAAAATAGAGGCGGAACTCGAACGATGTGTGTGTGTTTTGGCCTAAATGGTACTTTATATAGTTTTACCCCACGAAAACAAAAAGAATGAATTAATGGAATTATCGATTTTCAACGACACTATGAAAATTGTGATAACTAAAACATATAAAACTCTACAATTCCCCTGAACTGCCGAGTCCGAGTCGACGTTTCATTCCAATGTTATCATTTTCTTCATCCTTGTAAAAGCGGAATTTAAACAGCAGAAAAATTAACGAGTTGAAAAAACTTGCAAATGCGGATAAAGTTTGTTCATAATTAGGCTGCGGATTAATTTGCGAAAAGCGTGATTTGTTGTCAAAAGTAGAGATAAAAAAAATCATAGAGATAATGAAATCTATCATTTATTTAATAATATTGGATCAAATTCGTGGGATAACATATGGACAACAACGGGCAATTGTTTTGGAACAAAAAGTATTAATAATCGCATTAATTTGTCAACTATAAGTATGCGGTGTAATTAATCAAACGACTTTGTGTATCCGCGCAATTTCCCTCGAGCGTCAAATTTTGTAATTATACAATATGTTTTTTTCCTACCGTGGTGTTAAGAACTATTCGTATAATTGAACTTTCAATTATCGATATTAACGACGCATAGATTAATTTACAATGGCGACAAAGATTCAAAGCACTTAATCAAGAAACAAATAGGACTTTGCGTTTGTTTTTGTTCCTCGCAGAAAAAAAAAATATTAAATTCAATGCCAACTATGTATCACGTTCATGTGTGAAAATCATGATGAATAGACGACAATGTTAAACATTAAAAAAAAAAAAAACATTCGGCGAGATATCTTGAGAAAAAGAAGACGCGGCAGTTTAAAGACACACACCGTAGTTAGATTTCATCAAATAGACGAAAACAAATCTATAATCTAATTTATTATAGAAGAATTCCTGATTACTGATGACTTAATGTCTCGTCTCTAAGATAACATTGAGTAAAAATATTGGAAAACAAACAAACAAATATAACGAAATGATATTTCTTTTTCCGCCGAAAAAAATCCTTTTATCGCGTAGTCTTATTATTATTGCGTCAGTATTTATTGCAATTTTTACACTGGATTTGTAATAAATTGTGAGAAAATGTATTCAAATTTACCGCTTCACGATCGTATGAAAAGAGGGGATTTGAAATGGAAGCTTTAGCGCGCCTTTTCATGAAAGTGCGCCAGTAACGCTCCTGGTGGCGGAGCGGAGAACTACATAGGTGCTTGAACGCAATGTACTCTCGGTACAGTGGTCAGTCGCGCAGCACACATCGCACACACGCTACTACACCGTAGTGTGATAGCAGCGCATGAGACGCGTAACTGCCGTGGCGCGGTTAGATATAAGCCGCACTATAGAGTGTCGCATTCGTATACCTCAAAATACGACGTCTTTATATTCGACTTTGATTCGAGGGCTGTCAAACAGTGCGTTTTTTAATAGAATTTGTCGCGGTATACAAGAGTCAATGGTAATAGCGATATTTGAACGTTGAATGGAACGAGGAAAATTCTCTCTCATAAACGTCGAACATTGTGTACTTGAGCTCAGGTAAGATCTACCAGTAGAGTTTTCGATCTTTGTACTTTCATATTTTTTCGTACTCGTATTTATTTTTACCTTTGAAAATTCGAATGCCGCAATGCGCATAAACCGTTATTTCTTTTATCTCACCGGATAGCAGACGAAGATTCGTTATCCACGTGTTTTAAAAAGTGAAAGAGAGACGGAGATAATAAAACGTGTCCAAGAAGTGATCTCGTAGTGTACATTAAACACTTCGAGGTCAATGGTCTGCAATCGTCTTTCGTGTTCCATCCACTCGACCGTCTATTGTAATGTTATTATTTCTATAGACTCTCCCGGGTACAAGATGTCCATCTGCACGAGAATCATCAATTAAATGTTGAGAAATAAATCGAACGAGAATGATCAAAGAGACGATCAATTATTTGAAAGATCCTCATCTAGTCGCAAGGATTCAAGAATTTTTTGGAATCCAAATACATTACGACGGTGGATCTTCTTCCACGAATGAAACCTTGTTTAGAGAGGAGAAAACGAATTTGGAGAAAGTGTCACGAGAAAAAAATGGATACAATGTGTGTGGGCAGAAATTGAATGGACACAGGGAGAACTCGCTAAGAAAAATTAATGCATCTAGGGAAGCTGATGATGCGGAGTTCCTTAATTATACAATTACTAACAATTTTTGGTACTACCTCTTTCTGTTTGGGACGGAACTGGGCGATGAGACTTTTTACTGCGCATTTATACCATTTTGGTTCTGGAACATTGATGGTGCAGTTGGGAGAAGAGTCGTTTTGGTCTGGGCAATCATCATGACTATTGGTAATATATTCATTGCTATAATTTTTTTGTTAACTTTGCATAGCGCTGGAGAATGTGAGATAATAATATTATTCCCAATGATTGTTCACTTTTGTTGCTTTTCATTAGTGTATCTTTATAAATTAATAAAGTTGGAAACGCTGCACAGGTCAGGGGCTCAAGGACATCGTTTGCTGGCCTCGACCAGCATGTCCACCTGCGGTGAGACTCCAGACCAAGTGGGCGCAAGAATACGGAATGCCATCGACTCATGCGATGATAGGAATTTCAATACCATTCAGCGTCGTATTGTTCACGATGAACAGATATATATATTCGTTTCCCATAGGATGTACGATAGCCACACTCTGGTGAGAATAGCTACATTTTTGGTCAAACGACCTCTTATCGCTTATCAGCGAAATCTACAAATTGAAGATTAGCAAAGCTCCATCAAATTTCGAATCTGGCCCATTATCTCAACATTATGATTTCGCAGGTGCGTTCTTGTATTTATGAGCCGACTATATCTCGGCATGCACACCGTTCTTGACGTTGTCGTTGGACTCGCTCTTGCAATTTTGCTGATGTTGCCACTAGTCCCTCTAGTCGATTTCACCGATCATTATTTCCTCACCGAGAGCTGGGCCTTGGCACTACTAATGGCTTTGAGTATCGTCACGATAGCTTATTATCCTTGCAGCGATAGATGGACACCCACAAGGTGAGTACTTATTTTTAACAGTACCAAAGTAAAATTTGAGTTTGCCATTGCCATAAATAGCCATAAAATGCAAACAGTATACCCAAGAAATTAAAAATTGCCACCTAAAACATTTTGTTTGTATTTATATTCCATAAATGTTAATAAATTGATTTTTGTCTATGAGACGCCGGTAGGATCGTTCTTACATTTAATGAAAAATGCAAGCAAGATTGGTTTTGATGTCTGGTATACGAAAACACAATGACATAGACTACTGAAAATAATCAACGATTCAATCACGACAGAGGTGATACGGCGATGGTGGTATCGGTAACGACAGGTGTTCACATCGGGGCGTGGCTCAATTACAAAACAGGAGTATTATCGGCACCTCTCCTTCCACCGCCGTACCCCGTTATTTGGCCATCTTATCCGATGCTTGGACGAACAATTCTACGAACGATTATCGGCTTCTGTTGCGTAATTGGAGGTAAAGCACTGTGCAAATCGCTTAGTTATGCCACTATGTGTGCCATACTTCGTGTAAATTCCAACGATCTTATGAAGAGCCAAAATTCTCTAGAAAATAGGAACAAAGTACTCGTCGATCTCGTATACAAGTACATAACTTGTTTCATAATTGGCTTCAATACCGTCTATCTGTTGCCCAATGTTTTTACGATACTCGGTATCGAACGACCGACTTTTTATACAGAAATTTGAAGCGTGTACATTGATAATGACGAATTTACAAATTATTTGTACGTCAATGAAATCAACGTTGAATATAAACGATGATCTGTAGTCAACAAATCCAAAAACGAACGAATAGACTTTCTTGCATCACGAACGAGTAGACAAAAATAAGTGTTCGTTATAAAGCTACTTTCTGCTTTAAATTTGTATATATTGGGTTAAATGTATGCAATAACTTCGCCTACGTCAGGAGATTAGTTTCTGTACATATCGTTTAAAACAAATCAAAGATAACCTGGTCTCTGAGATTAAGGCGAATATCGAATCATATCGATTATGTACTAGTAAGGTCCTCGAGAAAGAAAAAAAAGAATGATTATCCACGTTGAAGAAATGAATTGTAGTCAAATCGAGCGTTAAACAATTTGACTTTCAAGGCCTAGGAAACTAATGAGGTCTTCGTTTTACTGTAGATTATTTATTGTAGCGAGAATCAACATTCTCAGTTTATGAATGCATAGAATAAAGTTACAATCTTTTTTAAACTTGCCTATCTGTGAAACTTTTAAATCATAAGTCGTTGGTTATTAATGACTGTAATATTTTTATATTACTGCGATCTTCACACGCAAAATCTGAAAATTGCACGTTTCTTATTACTATTGAAACATCTTTAGAAAAAAGAACCATAGGAATGGATTGTACTCACATTTATATTCTGATCCATCACTGCGGTTACCTTATCCTGATCCAAAGTCCAAGGTACGAAAATGTCGACAAGGTAATTTGTTGTTGGTGCCTCGACGATGATACGATCGTCACAGACGTCCACCCTGATGTCTTTGATGCGATGCTAAAAAGGAACAAGTTCTTGATTTTTTATGATTTACATTAATACGTGCGACTTGCTTACCCATCTGGCCAATTTGAAGTAGCCGATCAATTCTTCAATTTTGCCTTCCTTTGGTTTGCGCAGTAATACATATCGGGGATCAGCGATCAATTCAGTTTCTTTGATCTTACTTTCCATTGCCACTTGTTTAATCGTCGATGTATTCGTGATTTCTTCTATCAAAGGTTTACTCACCACTGGTTTCTTTATCTCTCGTTTTTGAACTCTGTGATCATGCAGCTTGCCCATTACCTGCACCATGAATAATTACAGTGGATGTTTTCGATAGAATGGCAAGAGGGAAAATCAAAAAAGGCATTGGACTTTACCTGACGATTTTTTAATACGACGTAGTCGGTTTTTATGGGTCTCTCAAATTTTTCGCTTACTGCCGAGATTATAATGAGTACAGTGAATGTCCAGAAGGACATTTTTTCCTTACACTTCTCATAGAACTTTGTATTCAAAGCTATGTCATAGGTCAGACATTTTTGTCCACCTGTGAGAGAACAGATTTATGAGAAATTTACATATTGCTTCATCCACAGCTGTGCAGTAAAACTTTTTACAGAAGCAGTGACGCACTCCAACCTTTATCCAATCTTTAATTTAATCACGAATGCACGAATCCTTTTTTATTCTGACTTTATGCCTCTTACTTTTTTGTTGATATTATATTCTCAGTGATTTTGTTATGCTTCACATACCTTTGTCTTCTTCGTATCTCTCGTGGCCTATACTCATGGGAACACACCAGGTAGGTTGCTCCTGTTCTATCACCTCCAAAAACTTTTCCTCCGACAAATCTTCGGGTGGCGGTATTTCCATGGTATGACATACATTCAAAAATACTTTTTCTCCGTTTTCGGTCTTACACTTGACGCAGGCACCTGCAAGAATCACATTTTCGCTACAATCACAATATTCAAACGAGGAAAAACATACAAAGAATAACCGATGAATTTTTGAGGTTACCTGGCAAAGGCCGAACGATAACGGACGGTGTTTCAGGTTTCTCCAAAGTACGCAAAAGTTCGGTAAATTCTTCATCCTCTTCCTTTTTTTCCTGAAATACTTACATAATTATCTGTATTTTCTACTTTACTCGTGTCGAGCAATGTGTTCCTAACCGAAAAAAAAACAAACACTTTTAACCGGCTGTCATCGCCCAGAGACGTTTCTCACCGTAAGTAGTAAATTGTTCTTTATGATTGACTCGTCGACTTCGAGAAGAGCTTTATTCGACATGGCAGATCTGTAATATTTCGTTCGTAAGATCTAGTAATACAATCACACAACCATTTTAATGAACACAAAAGATCTTAATATTTCTGCCGTTGCCACACAACAAAGCTACCACGTGCTTCAGGTTGATCCCACTCTTGACAAAAAGACATCCCTACCAACACAACTTTAACGATCCACGATTGGGGTATAAGAATATAGCAAAATGAAAAGACATAATTTGTGTTTTTGAAACCGTAGCGCACTGAATCAGATATACTGATAAAAGTGCAATGTTTCATGTATTTAAATTTTAATATTAATACCAACATTATTAATACACTTATTATGGACCTGGGTGGGAATATTTGGTCACTTCACATAGAAGACCTGTAAGAATGGACAAGGACAGAAAAAACAATAAGAGTCATATTATTCATTTTCATTTTGAATAATATACATGGAACAATGGAAATTTCGCTGCATTATACACTGCCAGTGAAGCGAGATACGAGAAGGAGCAGGTTATTTTTCTTGGAAAGTATAATGCTCAGAAAAGGACGATCCACTGTGAATTTGATGCCCGGTCGTCTATAAGGAACCCAGGTCACAAACCCATTGCTGTCATTGCTCCCTGAAAAATAAGAAATCAGCAGAGCCATAAAGAAAGATCAAAGTTTTTGTAAAACGAGTGTGTGACAAGTTGAGAGAACTCACAGTATCCTGTAGCAGACATAGCACCATTTTCGTTGATTTCGATGAAAGCGTTTTGTGCTAGTTTGCCAATTTTCAGCCCAGGCGTGTTGGAGATTCCGGTAAAGTTGGCCATGGGACCAAACATATCAGTCAATCCCATCTGCAAAAATTAAAAAAAGGATCACTATCAATAACGAGGAACAATGAACATTGATTATGTTTCTACAATGTTAAGTATAATCTGGAGAAAAACTGACTTTATTAAGCGGTTCGTTCAGTGCGAGGTGGCTTTTGATTCGGTAAGACGGCAGGAACAAGTGGACCTTGCCCATAGAACCGTGAAAAAGGTCTTCACTTATCGGGACATCTACAAACTGCTGTTCCAGCTCAGACAAGGTGATACCATCGTTTGGAAGTAAAATAAACATGCTGATTGAGTGATCCTTCAATGAATTAATAAAAATGATTATACTGTTTTTTACTTGTTATAGATACGATTTTTATTAGCGGCACGTACCTTGAACGGAATTTCAATGTACCTGGCCATCCCCTTGGCAAATTCACCACAAACATACGGGGCAAAGCTGTACATAGTTAGGATGTTCCGTGGTACATTACCATTGACGTAGAAAGTACGCTCACTCGTGTCCGTCGAATCAAACTCAACATCCCAGAGGCCATAGAATTCGACACCATTGGCGAGAAGAAAATTTGCGTCCTGGTCAAGATCGCCTGTGATCAGGGAAAATACACGTCCATAAGCTTTAAGGTACGTCGTTTCCTGACTGTACATACATACAGAAAGTAAACATCAGAGATAGCAAACCACTCTTAACGAGGTAGTGTAAAATGGCAAAACTCGTTTACTAGGTTTAAGGACATCCTGCATATGACGACTAGTCTCGGACACCAACCACTTGTTGACGACCCTTACGATTGACCTTGAATCACTAAAGTCCCTACTCTCCACCGTCGTATGGAAGATGGATTTGGTCATAAGTATAAACTCGTCATTAAGTTTAATACTATTATCAATATATATTTTATTCGCCAAACGGAATTCGACCAATGTGATGTTCTGAAATTTATATATGCACAATATTGTAACTACAGAAAATTTGCAATTCTTTTCACAGAGACTTACCTCCAACGTTTCAACGAGCTGCTGGTACCCAATTATAGCAAGGGTATCATTTGCTGGAAGACCAAGAACATTATGCAATTCCTGTTGTGTCTTTCCTCCGGTACCATACGCAGTCATCGAGAGAGCCATGAAAATACTACACGGTGTATAAACGAAATTGTCGAAGTTGGTTTTGGCAACGACCTGTTTGCAAACAAAAATGTGTATGAGCATTCTTTTCTCAATAAGGGAATGGAAACGTGGAACCCCGACGTTTTTCTCAAAGAGCGTAATGGAAATGATGAACAAGAATACTGATGAACAGGTCTGTCGATTGTAACCCTACCTTGTAGAATTGGGTGGAGAATCTGTTCATACTTTTGACGACGGCTTTGAAAGCACTTTGGGGTGAAGTATAGTTCATCGCGTTAAGTACTTTTACTATTGAGTTTATATGGCCGGTAGTCGGATATGGCAATTGTGGGGCACTCGGCTTTGGCAATTCCGGTGCAGTCGACTTTGGCAATTCCGGTGCAGTCGGCTTTGGCAATTCCGGTGCAGTCGACTTTGGCAATTCCGGTGCAGTCGACTTTGGCAATTCCGGTGCAGTCGACTTTGGCAATTCCGGTGTAGTCGGCTTTGGCGATTCCGGTGCAGTCGGCTTTGATTTCGTAGCATTATCACTGCTGAAGATAGATGAAACTCTCGCCATGCCATTCGACGCCATTTCCGCTGCTTTCTGAGAACCTATGGTTATAGCATTGGCGGCGACTATCTGTGCTATCATCTTGAAGGTGGAAGGTTTTTTTTCTAGTTTCGGTTTATTTTTCCCTTCCGTTCTTAGCTTGTCGTCGCAGGAGTCGTTGGCCAAGAAGTTTTCGGTAGCTTGCACATTTGGTTTTCTGATTCCCTTACGCCTGTTTCCTGATAATTTGTAATTTTTCCTATGATTCTCATCGTCTTTATTGGAGGACTCTGGTTCTGAGTTTCGGGTAGCTTGCAAATTCTGTTTTCCGATTCCCTTACGCCGGTTTCCCGATGATTTGTAAGTGTTCCTATAATTCTCATCGTCTTCATGGGAGGACTCTAGTTCTGAGTCTTGGGTAGCTTGCAAATTCTGTTTTCCGATTCCCTTACGCTGGTTTCCTGATAATTTGTAAGTTTTCCTATAATTCTCATCGTCTTCATTGCAGGGCTCTGGTTCTGAGTCTTGGATAGCATACGGTTTTCTCATGTAGACACAACCCTTTTCCGATAATTCGCAAGGTTCCTCATGATTCTTCTTCAGGTGGTGATTCTTTATTTTCTCCCAAAAGTCACGTACCAGGGTCCCATTACGACGGCGATTCGAGAAGTCAACGCTGTTGGCGATTATTACGTGGCACGTAATGATAACAGCTATCAACACTGTTAGGGAAATTAAAGAAAACAAAAATTATAAATCACATATTGTATTCTTTGTGCTCACCGTTATCAATTGCCACATGGCTTTATCAATTAAGAAAAAAAGACAATAAATGATCAGTTATCTTATGCAATGCGTGGATCTTCATTGAGTTGGAAATCCAACAAGTTGCACACAATGTAACATATGGCGAGACAACTTAAGTTCATTACAAATTAACTCGGTGGATATACATAATTAAATATTACTCACATAAACGCATTTTGAGTTTTGGAGCTCTGGAAAATCAATCCTTATGTGACAGTGGATCAAATTGTTTTAAAAAAGCAGGTATATCTGTAGGTCAGTAAATAGTTCTATGTGCAATCTTTATGACTTGAGAAAATTTTTATTTCGTAATTTTTATTACTTACAATAACTATTGTTGCCGTTATCAATACCAATGTAAAGCCAATAAGAACACGCCAGAGCATCATATTGTTTTGGTTTCATTATTTTCATTGGCTGTTGGGAATGGCTGGACGTGTGCAAAAGAGCGATTAGCCATAATTACATGATTTACTCGCACACCATCTCTAACAAACCTAAGACAATGTGTTTTATAATGAAAGCCACGGAGAAATCATATATTTAATTCAGAATATTAATTGAAATGGTAGCACCGGAAGTTGAAAACAGCACGCATAGTGCTATTTGTTTTGACTCCATTGGTTCTCGTTACTTTTCATATTTGAATCTTCAAGAAAATGAAATAAAAATGGGATTCAAACGCATTCATATTTTGGAGCAACGACAGAATGATTCTCTTTCCCTATTTCTCATTTATGATCTGTGTAAACGGTAGATCTTCGACTGCGAAATTCTTTTACACAAAGTATTTCCTTCTTCAAAAGTATTATCTCAGCCGCTTGTGTCTTCATCAATTCGGTAACGTACGCGTTACGTCGTTTCTCGCAATCGAGTTGTCGCTGATATTCCATCGTGCAATCGCAAAGCTTAGTGGCAGCGAACTTTGCTGCTATTATTGCTTTTTGTTTCTGCTCTTCGATATTGTCGATTTGAGTCTTTAGGAGATTACAATGATCACAATATTTTGTTTCATAATTCTCCATTAACTGACCCTCCGCCTCGTTCAGAGCGATTTGTAACGTTGCTTCGCTCTGTTTTAGACAACGTAATTCGTCTCTGAGTGACTCGAACTGATGGGCTGCTTCATGAGCCATTCTCTCACTGTCTTGTAGTAACTGCAACGAGACAAATTATGAACGATAGATTTTTTGTAAATTTAATTCACTGTGGCATCCTTATTATTTCTTCATTAATATTTATATTGCAAAACTTTCTACATGGCTATTGATTTGTACCATCGATTGACGTACACGAATGTAAGTACCTTTTTCAATTTCTTGATCGTTTCAACCTGATCCACGATTATCTTGTCCTTTATCTTCAGCTGGCAATTGTAATCGTCTTGACGGTTGTCCAATTCTTTTTGCAAAGTATCTCGCGCGATAGTCTCGTCGTTTAGTCGACATTTCAAATCATCGATCTGTTCTTGCATTTGTCTGCATTTACAGTTGGTGGATTGAAACTTGCTCTCTGCCTCAGTCAGTTGAGCAATTTTCGTTGATATACAATTCTCATTTTCACGAAGCAAGTCCCGTTGCTTTGTGCACATCGATGTTAATTCGCATATACGTTTTTTCTGTACTTTCACGTGTTTTGCCAATTCAGCCACGGTTTTCTCCAACTCGCCTTTCTCGTCTATTAGTGCCGTTTCCTTCTGTTTTACAGCATGCTTTATTCTAGTTACATTCTCGTCGACTTCCGCGCACCTTGAAAACAATAATAACATTAACGTTAAAGACTTTTTCCAAAATTCATTATTGTTTGAAATTTGTCGTTTAGTTCAACTTTCCTTAATTCATTATTTTTGCTACAATAGAATCATTGAATAATTACTTTTTTGCTTCGTTTTCCATGATCACTCGCAATTTGTGTTTCAACTCGTTGCACTCACATTCGAGTTTGATATTATTCGATTTAACGAGATTTATCTCATTCGCAAGCTCATCTCTGCTAGCTTTTACCAATTCAGTCTGATCTCTCGACTGTTTGGCAAGATCCATCGCTAGATTTCTGGAACGCGCTGCCAATTTTGCCTCATTTTTGGCTTTTTCCAATGCATCCTTAAGACAAGCTGCTTGCTTGTCGCCTTCATCTTTCAGACAGTTCATGCTGCAATCCATTTTTTCTAATTTTTCCTCCAACGCGACATTTTGTTTCTTCAACTCCTGCAACCAAAATACAATATATTGATAACATAATTATTGAAACAGTGGTATTTCTAATTTCACGCTCAGAAACCTTATACATTTGCTCGAAATTCTGTTCATCCGAGTTGGAATTATCGACGTTCAACGTATGCGAATGTATAACAGTCTTTCCTTCCGATTCGTTAATGTTCTCAGGCTTCTCGTCCCGCCGTTGCCTGGTTCGAAATGTACTGAATTTTTTTGTTATGACAATATTTGATCTAACATCGGCTTTTAAAACTGTTCTCCTACCCGATCGCTCGTCTCCATTGTTGTCACGATTCCTCTTTTCAAGTTAGATCTAGGAATACTGTGCGTCGTCCGTTCGTTATCCTCTTCAGCATCGGACTCTTTCAATTTGACGATCGTACTCTGATCTGCAATATTAACAAGGTCTACATTTCAAAGAATCCAAATGCATCAACAAATTAAATTCAACAGCGAGACTCACCGTCCGATCCATAAGAGCACATACAGCATTTTAGTTTCCTTTGACACGAACAACGAGACTCTTTCTTCTCTCTTCGGCGAGATTCACTTTTTCCAGGACGTGACGCTGATTGCGGTCTGGGATGCCGGCACATGCACAGTTTTGTACTTTTGCCAGACATATCTTGAATTTTTCTCAGACTCGAAATCGTCTTTAGTTGATTGTCCATATCCTGGAGTCTTGAGACGATCGTGCCTATATTCATTCCCCAAGAACTTGTCTCATCGTCATTTTGAAATTATCGCACCTTTCTGCGACAAGTATTCTCCCATCTCGGAGATGATTCCTTTTTGCCTTGGAAAAACGTTAAAACTTCGTTTCTGTCGAAATAAAACTGACGTTTCAAGCAATAAAGTAGAATTCGCAGACAATTTCAAGCTGAATTAAAATAAAGGAACGATTAGCTGTTTTTTCGTTAACGAATGGAAAGTATGACGTGAAACGTTTTGTGGAATGTCATCGGTGAAGGAATTTTGGAGCAGAGTTAGTGACACTGTCGGTTCCGATTTTGAGACAAGCTCGTCAGAAAATTCCATCCAGGAGTACGTAGAATACCGTGACGCCAGTTGCAATGTCGATTTCGACGACGATAGCGACGATGCAAGCGACGAGGATGTACCGAACGTCCGAACAAAATTGTCAGAATCTATCGACGAATTCCCACAATCCATAGAGAAAAATGTCGACATCGAAGCAACGAGATACGTTCATTGGAACATTCTCATGAGTCTGGGAATTGGACTCTGGTCGATTCTTTGCATCGTCGATTTATTGCAATCTGAAAAATCCATCACGAGAGGTCAGCGACATTAATTCATTCAATGAACAAGAATTAACACTTTGTATTTTTCTTAATTTTTTCTACTCACCAATATGACTTCTACGTTTCTCTCCAACTGTTCAGAAAACTTAAATATCCTTTTTTTTGTTCCCCCTGCTAGATTGGTTCTGCGAATTATTCTGGAAAAAGAAAGATGTATTAGAAATCGTGGAGGAAAAACAATTAGAATCTCAAATTCTTTGGTACTCAAACTTATGGCCTTACCTGCGGAGCATCGCAACTATCGCCACCTCGGTGGGAGCTTACATCCTATTGTTCATCCTGTTGATTGTATTTTGCACCGACCCAAGGCTCCGGAAGACCTTCCTTCCCTCCTCAATCCAAAAAAATGTTTCCAAACATCTCCAAACTACCAAGAAACTAAATAACTCTTTGGTCATGAAGAAATCCTCCAGGATTAAGAAAAATCTGGTCTCTCCACTTCTTCTCGTGTCGAACATTCCCAAAACCGTGTCCATGGAACTGAAACCTCCTCCAAGAAATCTGCAAAGAAAAATTCAGTCCTGTATTCAACAACCGATGAAAACCGATATTACAAAAATGAACATCTTACCAAATCGCAGCTCTTGCCTCTCCTCGACAAAGTTGCAAAAATCAGCCACACGTTTCTCCATCAACAGAGTACTCAGTGATCTTTTCGATGGCAACATTCATGGAACATTAATAGTTTCACGTATCGATCAATTCCAATGGCACGCCATAACGAAAAGCTCTGTCTCCTTGCGCTTTATAAATTCCAATGGAGGAGACTTGAATTTAAGTCTGAGCTCTCATGATCTAGAATTCGGTGAATATTTGAAGAAGCATCGACGAAGATCTCAAGCTATACTCGACGATCCATTTGTAACAACGAAAAGAAACCTTTTGAACTCGCCGGAAGTTGCGCTTAATCAAAACTTCACAACTCGCATCATAACTTCTTCCCCAGCTTTTAAGAAATTTTTATCCACCTATCAGCACGATACTCGAATCTCTTGATTAAAATTCCCACGTGTATAGAATATCAAGATTAATGGATTTACACGAATTACTCGGTTCTGAGACCCTTCGTCCTTTTGTTTATTTTTATATATATATATACTTTTTTTTATTGATGAGCGCAAGTACAGTCAGTGCCTCGAGTGATGATACACGAAGATATTTCTATTACTCGCTCTAATTCGTATTTTGGATCCGAGCTCGGGCAGTAAGAAAAAAATATATGTATATATTAACTCGAACATCGAGCATACTATCGAAATAATCGTGTATAAAAATTTGATACCGCTGTCTTTCCCCGTTCGTTTCGAAACGCAATACAAACTCGTGTTTCGAGGCATCTTCGGTTCGGGCACTCGTTCGTTTATGCACATATACATATATATACACATATATATGTATATATATAGTATAACTAAGAGAATATAATCAAACAAGATAAAAGTTACAATCAACGAGCAAGAAATTTGAATGGTTTTCGTCTGGACCTTTGATATTTGTTATATCCATCCTCAATGAAGAATAATCTTCCTAATGTTACCGACGCTTTCATGTGTCCGAGGATTGAACTTTCATAAACTAAAGCTTTACGATATAAAATAATAATAATAATATGTCGTAAGAAAATAACACACTGGAAGATAAACTAGTCATTTGATAAAATCTTGGCTGTAGTCACTGTTAGAGACAATTAAACTTCGTAGATTGTGCACAAACTTGTTTCGCATCGATAATTAACAAAATAAATCCTTTGGCCCGTTTATCTAAATAACTCTGTAGTCAAGCTTCGCAAAATTCTATGTTTCGTTTTGAACTATTAATTTGATTTACATTGATAAAAGTCTTTTTATTTTAACGTTTATCACAAAGTTAAGAATCATTAAAAGTACACAAACTACGGTTTAAGAAGAAAAGATGAAAAGATAGTGACTGATCGATGGGTGAATGAAAATTGAGGATTTTCGTCAGCCCATGATTCTTTGTACTAATCTATTGGAAACGTGAGTCCATTGAGAAACTTAGAAGAGAATCTCGAATCGCTCAAATCAAAAGGATATTCACATAGAATTATGCATAACCGTTCGCGATCTCTTGATATTGCCGGTTTTACAGCTATTGACATTGCTTGCAAAGCGCAGTGAATTAAGTGTCTCGTTGAAACATTCGTCGAGTGGCGAGACATTCAATAACATGAGAGTCTTGGAATTTCCGCCCAAAGATGGCATGAGAAGATGCGTCAATTTCGAATTTCTGTAAGGTATGTGATCCTGTTTCTTTAAAAGAGCGAGAATAACGTTTCCCAAATTAGCCAGCGATTTGTTAATATTTTTCGTCTCGGTCGTTCTAGCTGCCTCTTCGCCTTTAAGTCTCTCGGAGCCAGCAAGATCAACGAGATTCAAATTGCCGATCGAGATCTCATCCTTCTCCTCGTGCGTGCCGATGAGTCTTATTCTTGCGACTGAATGCGACCGGGAAGATCTCTCGTTTGCAAATGTCGCGGCTACCGCTCGATTTTGCTGAGCAGTTCTTAGGCACTCGTGTAATTCTTCAGGGCTGTGAATTTCCTCGATCTGGAGATTCGTCACGTACAGATCATGGCCCTTGCTGTCGGCCATACGTATCTCGTGATTCTTTTGCTGCGAATCCAGAAGATCGACTATGTGCTCGTTGTAGATTTCAAGAAAACTTGCTTCGATCCTGTATTCCCAACCCAAAAGTTGGAATTCCTTCATTTCGTTAAATATGTGGCGAACGGTCCTCGGTATCATTCCCTCCTCCTCGTAATCGAAACCTCCTTCCATCGTGTACGTCTTTCCCGAGCCGGTTTGTCCGTAAGCGAAGACGCAAACGTTGTAACCCTCAAGAGCCGATTGCACAAGCATTGAGAGCTCCTCGAAAACTTCTGCCTGCGACGCGCTGGGTGGAAATACTTTGTCGAAAGAGAATTCTTGTCTAGCTCGCGTCTTACCGGAACAACTTGCAGGCTCGTCCATACGTCCAACCTCCATTGTGCACTCATCGATGAAGTTTATCGTGCACAGCTGCTTAGACGATTCTTTAGGTATTCTCGGCCTGACGCGACAAAATACGCGAATGTTTCCTTTTAATTCTTGTATGGCATTGTGTAAGACACGACGATCTTTATCCATGTCATGAACCAGCGTCTGCAGCTCGCGTACTTTTTCCAACAACTCGTCGTTCTCGAGTTGACGATTTTCAAGATTTTTCTCTAAATTTTCCACTTTCTTCGCATTCTCCGAGAGAATCTTCTTTTGAGATTCGCAGGTTTCTTTGCATTTTTGTAAAGCCACGCATACCGATGCATGAGATTGTTCAGATTCTTTGAGCTTGATCTCAACGCTTTCGTACTTTGAAAGAACTTCGGTATAGTCGTTTTTGACCATTGTCAGTTCTTCGTTAAGAGCAGCTTTGGAATTTCTGAGCTCTTCGACTTCCATTTCCGCGCTGTTCATCTGTGATCTGAGCTCGCTAACGGCACTTTCAAGATGGGCACATTTTTTGTGCTTTTCCTTAAGAGACGCGAGATCAGCGGTAGCAAGTTCAAGACGTCCTTTCAGATCCCATTTGCTTGGTTTTGGGACAACTTTTGTAGCAGTCGCGACGATACCCACGGCTTTCCCCGTTGTTGTGCTTGACACAACGCCTCTTGGACCTCTTTGAGGCATAGGAGCTTTTACCAGTGCTCGAACGTTAGCTCTTTTAGCTTCCACAGACGTCGTAGTTGTGCCTAACCTTTTTACAGCTACTTTTGGTGGAGCATTTCGGGCTATTGATACGCTTGTCTGGGATCGAGTCAACAGAGGCTTTTGGGGTGGTTTGTTCTCGTTCGAAGATTTGGCATTTAAGTTAATAATGGACTTTGATTTGCCGATTGCTTTTAAACCATTGGTCTCCGTCAACGACGATTTGAAAAGACTGTTTGAAACTTCGGGCATTTTCAGTGGAACGTTATTTGTCTTCATAGTGCCAATTGTCGATTCGAGTTTTTCAGCAGGCCTCCTCAAACCTGATACTTTTAATTTTGGCAAACGCGATTCCATCTGCAAAAGACAATCGATATCAAACCTTATTCTACCATTGATAAATTAACTTTTTACGAGTAGTCAGTATCTTGTAATTTATTAAATATTTATGTCAATAAAGAATGAAGAATTTGATTATCATAAGCTTTGTCACTGAAACATGAAGTTTTATTCACGCCACAAGCGGTACGTTTATGTATTTAAGAAAATAAAGTCGTGCAAAGCTTAATGTGTGCTAAAATATCAAAGAAATAAATCATCTTAAAAATTGGTTACTCGCCGAGAAATCTGTCAATTTGAACGGCAAACATAATGCGAGAGGTAATTTTGAGGGTTATGCATGCGTGTTAATAGCAGTAGGGAATCTTACGTGTTACATCCCGGTGAAAGGATAGTAAGAAATAATCCGTAATGTGCGATGACCGTAACTCGATAATTATTCACACGTAATAAGACAATAAATTTTCGGAGCAATGACAACAAACCTTGTTCTCTTAGTAGAGCAAATTTTTATTTACTCTCGCGATGCGACACGCGCGTATCAGTTGTCTTCAGATTAGGACATCCAACAAAACTTCGAGTTCTGTAACAAAATATTACAACTAACACATTTTCAAATCCCGCAACCAAGTGAGACGTTTTTACTTTGGTTTTTCACAAATAAAAATGGTAAACAGACGTTGACGAAATGCAAAAGAGTCGCGCGGCGTTGTTCGGCGTGTGAGAATGGGCGGCAGTTGATATTTCGGTTATGCTTTGCAACAGCATAGCAGAGGAAATTCAAACTTGAATGCAGTATCGGTCAGAACCAATCAGCAAATTGCGTCCGATAGGTTCACCAATCACAGTACACTATAGCACTCCGCCTACCTCGACACTGTGTCGGTGCTGCCAACTAGCGAACGATAAATTTTTATCGTCCGGGGTATTGTGTTGGCAACATTTTTTCGCGGACAGTCGTTTGTTTTCCTAGAATAGCTCGTGTTTCTAGACGCGAGATACTTACACTCATGAAAACAATGTAATCTTCGTAATTTGCCTCAATCCTGTTTAATCAGGAATAGTAACTTACTCAACCTTGTGCATAAATAAAAACCGTGTCCACTTAAGCCCACAAAACTTCTTTGTTCCTTCGAAAAACGGGGTAATATCCGTCCCGTAACTGTAAGATTTTCTCAACACGTATAAACTCAAGTTCAACCCTTCGTTTCATTATCATCCGCCAGTAAGACGAAACCAAACACAGTTTCGATAGAAACAGCAAGCCAGTTGAGTGTAAAGTTGAACGTAATCTCAATAAAAAAAAAACAAAAAAACAAGTTGAATTTTTCATCACGTCCAACCGTCATTCTCTCCTTCCTCTTTCCCTCTCTTTCCATCACGCCGCGTAGGACATGCGCTCTGCCAGAATTTGTATTTGCTCGTGTCTGCGGGATACGCGGTTTTCCACCAGTCACGTGGAGACTTTGTCCGCGTACGGAACTCGGTTCGAGTTTTATAATTTCTATGAGCGAAAAAGAGAAGCAACGAACTGAGTGAAAAAGTGACAGTTTTAAAAATCGTGAGAAGCTTTTCTGTCAACCGCCCGGTATCTCTGTCGGTCCGCAAGGAGTATCGGTACTTCGGTAAGTAAACAATCGATTCTAGCAAATTGCAGTTATCCCTCCAACAGTCGACTTTGACCTTGCAACGAGAATGTATGTTTACGATCTGCACAAACACAATACGTGAGAATTACCCGTCGCATTATTATCACTCTTCCATTCTATTTCGTGAAAAATGATCATCGACACAAAAATAATACGAAATATAATTCAAAAACTGACGAGTTTAATAAATTAAATTAAATCATTAATTGAACAAATATAATTATCCCTGTCATGACAATAAACATTTCTGAATAAATTTACACGTTTAACCATACGAATTGAAAATAAAATCAATACAATCGAATAAAACGTTACGTTTTAAAGAATTTCAGGAAACAACAAACTTTGACAGGAAGCAAATTACAAAAGAATTAATTTGTGGTTATAATTTTCATACTGCGCAACCAAGTAGAATTTTGAATGTAATGCAAGGCAGCTCGAGGCAATTGAACAGTGCAAATATATTTTATTAAGGTAGTAAGCCGACTTGGGAAAACTTTTCAGTGGTACATGGAGAACTAGAGAAACTCTATCTCATGGTTTTCAAATTTGATTTTCTCAACTGCAACGCACCAGAGTGGAAATTTAACCTAGGAGTCTAAATGTGCCCAAGGGTATGGAGATACGAATGATGTAAATTCCCGAGGTTGACTACTGTGAAATAAGGTGGTAACTAAACAATGGAAATTTATTCGTACGTATACAGAAGAAACTTTTACACGTTTGTACATTTGCATAATCCAGAATGTTTTTTCTTTCTTTGAAAGGCAGAGATCGTCGTGTAAGGAGAATTACAAAGTTGACGTCTTGAACCAATTAGAATAATATTCCACGTTCTTCATGCGGGCTTAAGCTCTGATTACCAAGAGCTTGGGGTGATTTCGCACGTGGACAAGATAAGCCCTTGGATGTTTGTAATTACAGAATGCAGGGTGCAGGAAACTCATCTCGTTTCCGCATGTGCCTGGCTTTCTCGACGACTACCAGGGTTCCCACGTGCATTCGACGAACGTGGGGTAATTATATTTTCTTTGTTTTTGGTTTTTTCGTCCATGAGTTGGCGGTTCGAGGGTCTTGGCAGGTCTAGAGCGACGGCTGGACAGAATAAGTTTCATCTAATTTCTCGAGCCGATGGCAATGTTTAATCGGCGAGGACTCGAGGTTTTGCGATAATCCGCTTTGTCGAAGGTGCTTTGTGGTCTTGCGACTTGGGCCAATTAGCGCAGAAATTAAAACGACGAATTTTCCAAAGGAGGTCCTGGAAATTGTTTTTTGTTAAAATGATGGCATAAAAATAGTCGACGTAGGAACTATAAATTGTTTCATTTTAATGAAAATTGAGATTCCTGGAAATCGAGAGATACGCTGGATTTATTTTCTTGGTGAATGAAAACCAACAAAAACGATATTATCGGAGATCTGTTTTTTGTTAAAATGATGGCATAAAAATAGTTGATGTAGGAACTATAAATTGTTTCATTTTAATGAAAATTGAGATTCCTGGAAATCGAGAGATGCGCTGGATTTATTTTCTTGGGGAATGGAAACCAACACACGATATTATGGGAAATCTATTTTTTGTTAAAATGATGGCATAAAAATATTCGACGTAAGAACTATAAATTGTTTCATTTTAATGAAAATTCAGATTCCTGGAAACCGAGAAATATGTTGGATTTATTTTCTTAACGAACTAAAACCAACAAGAACGATATTATAGGAAATCTATTTTTTGTTAAAATGATGGCATAAAAATAGTCGACGTAAGAACTACAAATCGTTTCATTTTAATGAAAATTCAGATTCCTGGAAATCGAGAGATACGCTGGATTTATTTTCTTAACGAATGTAAACCAACAAGAACGATATTACAGGAAATCTATTTTTTGTCAAAATGGTGGCATAAAAATGGTCGAGGCGTTAAAAATCCTCACCTTTCATAGAAAATCAATATCCAAAAATTGTTGAAAATTCTAGGATGAAAATTGCAATTCCAAAATGATCGACAACAAGGAAAGATGGTTCGATTTTCCAAACTTCACGAAACCGTCCACGGCGACAAACTTCCAATCCTGATTTATTTCTCTTTGCATACAAATATCGCGCGAAACAACGAGGTCAAATTCACAGCAGACTTCTCAACCACAACGCAACATTGTCGAACCGTATTTATCGTCCCTCGCGTCCCATAATACATTTTCAACGCTGTCTATGAGCGGATTTCGTTCGTCGTACCGTCCTCGTACCCGCATTGCGTCGTTCAACCGCGCACTTTTAGTGCCACTAAAGGAAGCAAAATGCACTAAACATCAACCATCTGTTCCCACATACGATACACCGATTGTGTATCACGTTTCCTTCACAGTCGAGATGAAAAAAAAAGAAACAAATCCCTAAACTTACAAATTCACGCTAAAAATTAACCGATATTTTCCCTCAGAAATCACCAAAAACTTTTCGACTCGACGACCCAACCACGTTGGTCGCCCAACTTCGACGATCTATCCATCTTCTTTTCTCTTATTCTCTTCCAAAACTCTCCAATGAAAAAAAAGCTCACGTTCGCTCGGTTCTTGTGTATACGTGACCCGTTCTTTTTTTCGTTATTTTTCATCCCATTCCTTCTCCGTCTAAACGTGAAAATAAATCTTGAATGCGAGAAATACACGAATAAGCCATTGTAAAGTATTTAGTCGAACGAAACGGCTCACCGGCACATTGCTAACAAATCGTTCGCACGTTTCCTTTCTTCTCTCCCTCTTCACCGTCGTCTTGGATCCCATTTTGTAAACCCCGAGAAAACAAAAAGAAATCCACGAATAGAAAGCTCGGAGGGGAAGAAGAAAAAATAAAATGAAACGGAAACTCGAACGCGTAGATCTTTCACTCGAGCTCTCCTAATTGCATTCTCCGTGGCATGTGGCGTGGCGCGCGCTGTTAGAGTGCTTGCCCGCGGCTAAATTGGGTTCACCGTGCCCGCTTTTCGAAGTCGAAAAGCTCCCAACCGACCATCGAATATATATTTCATCGTCAGCGAGGAGAGAACGAGGAACGAGGATGGGCCTCTCGCGTGTCTTAGCTGGACCATTGGACGAGCGACGGGATCGACGAAAGAGGATCGTAAGCAAAACATTAAAACTCGAACGAAAAATATACGACTCTCGCTCGGCCGAGAGTGTGAAAACGTAAGATCGGTTTTGACGGGCTGGATTAAACAATCTCTTGAATTTGGAAACAAAAATGCTTGATAACCAAAGATTTAACGGGGGAGGATTAGTTGAAATTTTCAAAAAAAATCGATTTTTTTTCATTTTCTAAAAGTACAATATCTTACGAGTATTGTCCGACTAATTGCATTTAAATCGGATCATTATTCGCCGAAATACATAACTTTGAAGGAAGCCGTGTTAGAGCCATACAAAGTAAGTAGGTAAAACTTTAAACTCGTTTTTCTCGAAACGATGTTTTCGAAGTCGGTGATCACTGTAACTCGAGAACGGCTTTACCGATCGGGTTGAAATTTATATCACTTCTTCTATACATAGTTATCCTCCGGATGAACGAAGGATTTTTTTTTTTGGACAATAATTTTTCTTTTTATAGTCAAAAATGTAAGTGAAATTTTGATCAAAACAACATTTTTGATTTTCAACGTCCGCCATTTTGTGAAAAATATAAATTTTTCAAAACCCTCCGTTCAACCGGAGCATTATATCATTAACTAAAGATCCCCCCTGTTTTGTTGGTTTCAGATAATCCGTTACAGCACGGGAGTGATCACCGCAAAATCTGTTTTTTTTGCAGCGGCTTCGGCCGTTGATATATAATGGCTTATTTTTAAATATATTTCTTTCAAAACATTATAATGTTTACACTAAATATATACCTTTTATACGGAAGAACTTTTGTTATCAATTATTTTATCGTTTGGCAAAAAAAAAAAGGAAAAAGGCCTTTTTTACCTTTCCAACTAGACCTCACTCCTTAAGAGGCAGTGTTACTGACGATGAGTCACTTGCACTTCGAAAACGAGATCCGTAAATTGTCCGGCACTGAGCAACCGATCGCCTTCAAATTTGGAGGGTACGTAGAGAATTATGGCACAAAGTGCATGACAGTCGAATTTTTCCAAAATTTTGGAAACAATTTTCCGGTGGTAACTGAATTTGCAGAAATTTTTCCAAAATTTTGGAAAAATAAGACTGTCATGCACTTTATGCCATAATTCTCTATGTACCCTCCAAATTTTAAGGCGATCGGTTGCTCAGTGCCGGACAATTTGCGGATCCCGTTTTCGAAGCGAAAGCAGCTCGAAAATTTTTTGCAGATTCAGTTACCACCGGAAACTTTTTTCCAAAATTTTGGAAAAATAAGACTGCCATGCACTTTATGCCATAACCCTCTATGTACCCTCCAAATTTTAAAGCGATCGGCTGCTCAGTATCGGACAATTTACGGATCCCGTTTTCGAAGCGCAAGTAGCTCATCGCCAATTACACTGCCTCTTAATACAATTTTTAATATTTTTGTTTTTTATTTTGTAAACTTTGCTCGATAATTAAAACTTTGTCAAACGCGGTATAAATAATTGTGAACGAATCTTTCACAATCTATTAAAAAAATTTGAATTCTATTAAGAGAATTTATTATGAAGAAATCGTGAAGTCGGAAATGAAACCATGAGCCCGAAAGAGATATCAAGGATTAACGAGCTGTGCAACATTGTGGAAATTTTGTTTCCTTAGATTTCTGCCTTGATATATCGTAGGTTAGTTTTTTGTGCGATTGTCCCTGATACACGGAAGCGAAACCACGCCGTTGTACACACGGCAACCGCAAGAGGGCGCTGGCGCTGCGCGCTCTCGTCGGATCACCGACGAGTCGTTAAGGCACTTTTTTTCTTATCCCTCGCACTGTATTTAATGGAATTCTTCGCGGCATCGTTCACCCTTGGCCAAAACGGCGCATCGCCCCATAAGAGAACAAGAAAAAAGCGTATAAAAGAGGAAAAAGGAAGGTTGAGGGAAAGAGGAATAAAATGGGAGAAAAAATGCATGGTCTCTCGTTCGTGGATCGGTAATAGTCGTTTGAAACATGATGAGGTTGTTCCGAGAGGTTTTCCGCTCTCGGAATCTCCCGTTCTAAAAAGAACACTTGCGAATTCCTTTTATGCTCAATTTTTTTTTTCGCTACATTGAAGGCAATACGGCCTTTTTTATCGAGACTTTTATCATTGACATTTTCATGCGTTGTTTAGCTCCTACTTTGTTTTTTCTTTTTATTGAAAAACTTCGCGCTCTATTTTTGTATTACCGGCAAAAAGTGCACGTTATTTTCCGGAGTTTGAATATTCCCGAAAAAACAACAACAAAAAAAGAAGATATTTGAAAAGACTGGGACATTTTCTTTCCAAATTTATTCTCGACTTCTTTGTTTACATTTGCTGATTGTAACAATTTCAATTGTTCATTTTGTCTCGCAGGTTGAATTTCACGTGGACAAAAGTACATAAAATGGATGACCAGAAACTGAGAGTGGATAAATAGCGGAAAACCATTGCTTTTAGCTCTCTATAAGCTTCTCATACAAACCGGAAATGCGAAGTAACGGCAAGGATTTTATATACTTGCAAATCTATACAAACGTGAACATAACTGTGCGCGAAAATGTATACAAATGCGTTTTCTCGTCGTAATTCGCGAAAGTACATATACAACGACTGATGGAAATATACGTTCTGGTCGGAGCCAGCTGGAGAATTTGCAAAGTTTGTGAAATGGTCGTTTAGATGAAAGGAAGTTCTCGGGATCGGGGTAGAGAGAGAGAAAGAGAGAGAGAGAGAGCGAGAGAGGGAAAGGGGAATTGATAGGAAAAGTTTGATAACTCGTGCGGGTTCGTATACGTGCACCCTGACAGTCGCACATGGTGATGAGATTTTCGAGGCGAGACTCGACAAATTTCCCTTTTTATTCTCCTGGTTAACTGTTTTATAAACCAAAATTTAAAAAAAAGCACCGAGATATTGTCAAGCGAGAATACTCCAATTTCTCCAAAATACATTTATTCAATTTAAACGCACTTTCAATCAGTCGCTACGAATTTAGCAAGCTTAAAGAAAAAATTCAAATATTTTGACTGCTAGGGTGAAAACAATTTTTGAAAAATGATAAACAAATAGACAACGACGTGTAAGAATGTTTACACGTCCATCAGACGAACGTACTCTCGTCATATCTCACCCTTGTCCCCCCCCCCCCCTCTCCCTCCCTGTCGCTCTTTCTCTCTCTTAACGCTGTCACGCGAAGATTGTCGTGGGAGGAAGAAGCAACGGAGATTCTGCGGGAAACGAGAGATTGGTAGTAGGGTTTTGCTCAGAGGGCGCCTGGGAAGCACTTGGCCGGATGATGGACGGCCGAGGGAGATGCGATGCTGCAGAGTCGACTCGCAGCATCCGACACGTACCATGCCGGATCCGCGCCAAAGTGCAACTCCTCTCCACTCTCAACGTAGAACGATCCAACCAGCTTTATATATAAAGCGCAGCACGAACTACATGCTATCTCGTAGAAAAGCTATACTCGCGCTGGAAAAGCATGCCCCAGCGTTATTCGCGGTTTACGGCTTACAACGCGCATCCGGGATGCAATCCCGGATGAAACACGAGATTCGCCAACCGCTCGAGAAAGAACAATGACAATGAATTATATTCATATTTTCTTCAAATTATCGATCGCATCGATGAAAAAAAAGACTCATTTTTATTGATTTGAGCGAAATTTTGAATTCTAGGGATTCGGTCAACGTTTAGTCAGACATCGCAAAATCTTCAAATTATCGATTTTTTATCGTAGAAAGTTATTGTTTAGAACGTTCGTCGGAATAATATTATGGTAAATTGTAAAAAGGTAGAAAGAACGGATAATAACAACAATAAATTGCGAAAAAAGCGTATATCGCGTTCCGTCAGGTGCTGAAAGGGTGCAAGGGTGAATTGGTCGACGACTAATTATTGTTACTTTTCTTCAAATCAATATTCTGAAGGTGATCCATCCCTAGCCACCTTTTTTTCTTTTTTTCGCACGCGTCTTTCGCATTCCTTCCCTGCCTACGTGACTTCCGTCAGCTGCACCCTTGCTATCGCCGGGACATCTCGCCGTGGAAACACAAAAAGTCTTTGTTTCCCGATAAAGGCCCAAAAACCCTTTTTTCCGATTTTCCACCGTCCAGTCATAAAGCGCCTATCTTTTATAACCTGATCCACTTCGAACCCGAAACACCTACCGTTCCCAGCGTCTCCCAAGACATTGCCTTTCCCAGAACGTTCTGACTACCCAAATTTTCTTCCCACCAAACTGCAACTTTTCCACAGGCTAATGTTATAAGAACCACCCTCTTCCTAGGGTAACCAGTTAGTAAATCTACGAATATCAAAGCAGGAATGTTAGGCTGTTCATTGTCATTCTGACAGTAAAGTCTTGTGCTACTCGATTAAGTGTCTACCACGTTTTTTTCTCTCAGCTACCGCATTCTGTAGTTGAGACGGCAGCCCAGTAAGAACAATTAATAGAACAAAATAACTCGCGACGATATAATATCAATCGCATTGATGAAACATCTGCCAAGACATTTCCTTTTCCAGAACGTTTTGACTCCCAAATTCTCTCCCCACCAAACTGCAACTTTTCCACAGGTTAATGTTATACGAACCACCCTCTTCCTAGAGTAACCACTTGGCAAATGTCCGAATATCAAAGCAGCAATGTTAGGCTGTTCATTGTCATTCTGGCAGTAAAGTCTTGTGCTATTCGATTAAGTGTCTACCACATTTTTCATCTCAACTTCTGCGTTCCGTAGCCAAGTCGACAGCCCAATAAGAACAATTGATAAAGAAATAGCTCGCGACATTATAATATCAATCGCATTAATGAAACGTCTCCCAAGACGTTTTCTTTTCCAGAACGTTCTGACTCCCAAATTCCCTCCCTACCAAACCGCAACTTTTCCACATGTTAATGTTATAAGAAGCACCCTCTTCCTAGGGGAACCAGTTAATAGATCTCCGAACATCAAAGCTGCAACGTTACGCTGTCCATTGCAATTTTGACAATGAAGTCTTGTGCTACTCGATTAAGTGTCTACCACGTTTTTCCTCTCAACTATATCGTCTTCCGTAGCCGAGTCGGCAGCCCAATAACAACAATTAATGAAGAAATAGCTCGCGACGTTACAATACCAATCCTGCTCTCTAAATCTGAATTAGTCAAATTTCACTAAATTTTAGTCATATTTTACTAATTCATTTAGCGAAAAGTGGGTCAATAATGATTAGTGAAAAATCACGGATTCGATTAGTAAAAAATGATTACTATAAAAATTAGTAACATTTGACTACACAATTAGTAGAGAGCACAGCTGATATGTTCATGCACAAGCCGATTGTAATTCCTCGTGTGAATAATATGTAATAATCTCATGCGCAACGACAAGAAAACGAAACGTTCATACACTTTTTGCTTTTCCCTTTAAAACTTTTATAAAATAAGATTCGTCGTTTCGCACTGCGCATGAACTCACTGACACGAAAAAATGACGCCTCCGACATCAGAACGGCAGAACAAAGGAAGTATCGAGTCGGGTGCAGGCGCCTGTGATTGGTCGATCGCTGAGCCCTGTACTAATTGATTAGTGATCGTGTAATATCACTAATGAATTAGTAAACTGTATTGACTAAATAATAGCCAATCGTATTACTAATTTGCTTTAGTAACTCTAATTTACTATTTTTTTACTATTCTATTGGTGAAGCAGTGCTTTATCACTATTTCACCAGTAGAACGTGCATTTACTAATTGAATTAGTCAATTTTTCACTAATTCAGATTTCGAGAGCATCAATGAAAATCTCACGTTTATTAATTTCCTGTCGATTCCTTATCAAAAATCCGTTCTCGCCCCTTCATCTTCCTCAAACTTTCAATTTCAGTGATTCCATCAACGTTTAGTCAGCCATAGCAAAATCCTCCAACAATCCATCCTTTATCAACCAAAATCATCGCTGTAAACCATCTTTGGAAAAATTGTATTGCAACAAATGGTTAAAAAATCGATCGAACGAGTAATAACAGCAATAAATGCGAAGAAATTGCGTTCACGTTTTGTCAGGGCGAATGAGCGGGCGCAGGGGCTAATTGACCGACGATTAGTCTCGTGTGCGTGCGGGAGGGTTGTCGCTGTAATTTGCGACGTAAACGATTTGGCTACGCGGGGTATTTCTTTTTACCTACGTATAATACGTATGTTCTATATATAGAAAAAATATATAGATACAGATATAGAGAACAGCGTGTAGAAACGTTCGTGAGCGTGTTCAATGTTTCGCGTACGTACATTACCGCTGGTACTCGAACTCTCCTCCGGCATTATGTGAAATGACGTGTTCTCGTTTCCCTCTCGTGTCCGCGTACGATCGATCGTTCATTGATTGGTCTGAAATAATAAATGTCCACTTTCAGGGTCGCCTCTCGGGTACCACCTCAAAGTTACATACGCGAGTTGTATCGGCTTTCAAATCACGATGAAGGAAAACATAGGCGATTCGATCGAGCTTGCGAAATGAATTTTTTCTCTTTCATCCCCTCGTCACATTTTCGCAAAGCTCGATATATTTCTTCCTATCGCGAGAGTCGGATATATAATCCGAGTTGTAAAAGGAACAGGGACGAAAGTTTGCTGTTTAGTTATTCCATCGCTCTTTATATTCGATAAATTCATATTCCAGCTTGTTTACTTCATGATCAACTTTCTTCTTATTTCTCCTTTCGTTAGAGCTGCTGAACTTTTTCAAATTGAGTCTGATGAGTCCAAGATCCTACGAAATGTTTGAGAAACAAGGATCTTCACTCATGAAAAAAGGAAAATTTCAACGTTGAAAAATGATCATTCAATTATTAGACACTGTTTTCACATTCTAACAGCCTCAAAAAATTGATAACTGCCTTAAGGTAGTTCTATCGTTGGGTGGGGGATTTCCTAGCACTTTTGAGATTCCTCGAAACGCTCGCATCTACTCGGGGATTAAAACTTTCATTTGCGTCAAGTGGGAAAAGAACAAAAATGAATCCCTTTTTTTCGTCCCAACTGGCGTGATATTTTATTTTCTCAGTTAAGGTAGTCCTGTCGTTGGGTGGGGGATTAAAATTTTATTCCCGTTTTTTCTCACATTGGAAGTGGACCAAGCGTTAAAGTTCATTAAGAAAAGTTGTTGCAAATCGACGAAAGAACAACATACTCAAAATTCAAATTGATCCTACGCAAAGTTTATTTGTTATATAATAAACAAAATCATGAATTTTGTTTTCCATAAGATTTGCTATAAAAATTAATCGAAGCTTCTTTGATGTCATATAAAAATGTATGGAAAGTCTCAACCGGCTTCATGGACCAAATGATCGAGATATTCGTTGTAAATATCGTGATTTTTGAGTCGATAAAGGCCCCTGAAATTTTACACACATATACATATGACATCAAAGAACGTTTCTGCAAATTTTCAGTGAAATTTAACGGAAACGCTGTAACGATAAGACTACCTTAAGTGATCCGTATCAATGGCCCAATAAATCACCAACAAACAATCTATAAATCCCAAAATGTAATACAAGAAAAATATCTCAACATCGTTTGTAAAAACAAAACAAAGAGAAACTATGACCTTTAGAAAAAGGTGTTTGGAGGTCCGAGTGTAATTGTCACCAGCAACGAGCTTATGCTGTTCCACATTTCCCAACGATGTACTTACTCGGGAATCACGTATTGCACCTGCGAAATTATCCAAACGACAAATCTTGGCGAGACTCGAGACTCTCCGCACCCCTTCAACGGTTAACACACAAAGTTCCCCACTTTGGGTCTCTTCACTTTAGAATTGCTTTCTACATTTGGCTCTAGGAAAGCCTCGTCGTCTACTCGCCTCTCCGTCCTTCGCGAATCCGTTTCAACCGTTCTTCTCACCGTTTAACAGGCATCGTTACCTCGTCTCGTCCCAAGAACACAAGGCACGTATATTACTAAGACATCTTTTTACTTCTGACTCGGAGTTGCTTGTTAGCCGACTCCACGACGATGTTCTTCAAAACTTTTCCTGACCTCGTCGCGACAATTTCGTCTTCGAAAATACAATTCAACTTTTTCTCTTCGACAAATTGTACACACCACTTTGGTAACTCAATTTAGGTCTCCGCATTCGACGTTAATTATCGGGTACCACGATACTTTGAAAGAATATATCAAATTCTCCGGGGAAATACTTGGTTCTTCTTTCTTTTTTCTTTTTGTTTCAAATTGAATGAAGAATTTTCCATGCAGAATTTTGCTTTTCCAATGTTTCCAGGGAACTTTTTTTTTCCCACGGTGACAAAGTTTACTACGTTGCAAAATCATTCGAGTGTTTAACGGGGAAGGTCTAGTTGAAATTTTCAAAATGGATTTTTTTTTCATTTTCTAAAAGTACAATATCTTACGAGTATTGTCCGACTAATTGCACTTAAATCGGATCATTACTCACCGAAATATATAACTTTGAAGGAAGCCGAGTGAGAGCCATACAAAGTAAGTAGGTAAAACTTTAAACTCGTTTTTCTCGAAATCATGTTTTCGAAGTCGGTGATCACTGTAACTCGAGAACGGCTTTACCGATCGGGTCGAAATTTATATCACTTCTTCTATACATAGTTGTCCTCCGGATGAACGAAGGATTTTTTTTTTTGGACAATTATTTTTTTTTTATAGTCAAAAATGTAAGTGAAATTTTGATCCAAATAACATTTTTGCCTTTCAACGTCCGCCATTTTGTGAAAAATGGAAATTTTTCAAAACTCTTCGTTCAACCGGAGCATTATATCATTAACTAAGATCCCCCCCTGTTTTGTTGGTTTCAGATAATCCGTTGCAGCGCGGGAGTGATCACCGCAAAATCTGTTTTTTTTGCAGCGTCTTCGGTCGTTGATACATGACGGCTTATTTTTAAATATATTCCTTTCAAAAAATTATAATGTTTACACTAAATATATATCTTTTATACGAAAGAAGTTTTGTTATCAATTATTTTATTGTTTGGACAAAACAAAAATCGGAAAAAAGGCCTTTTTTTTACCTTTCCAACTAGACGTCACTCCTTAATTACATTTTGTAGCTGGTGTCGGTGCGTGAACTTTTTTATAAGAGGATAAAAAACAAGTCGAGGATTTTGTTGTTGTCATCATATCCCATAATTCATTGGGGTGAACCAGGGAACAGAGAGAGGGAAAAAGTAAGTTGCTTCTCGTCGTTGCGGAATTTTCCTCTCAAAATTGCGCCTGTGCAAATTCAGGAAAGGTCTCATTTCACCCCCGGGACGAATTTTACGTGATACGAGCGAGGACGAATAATAAGAAAAAAAAAGGAAAAATGAAAAGAAAGAAAGAAAGAAAGACTGTACTTTAATCCAAGGTATATTCTCACGTTTCTTATCTCTGGAGACCGAAAGGAGAAACGTGTAGTCACATTTGAGACGTTTCTAATCCTTGGCACGGATGAAAGTGTGTGCTAGTGAAATCACCCTCCTCCTTCCTGCTATTTCTACTTCTAGAGGAGCCAGACTCTTGGACAATTCGTCAGGCAGAAGGTCATTAACAAAGTTCCCTCTGGCGAAGTACCATTACTCCTGGTCTTTTTTCTTTCTGTCGTTTCTGTTGTTTCTATACCTCTCCTCTTAAACAACCTCGCAGGCAATAGAGCTCCCTTCCATAATAATACCAATCTCGTTTAAAACGCAGGCACGATAATAAACAATATAAAGCGACAATGAATGATTTATTATTTTAATAAATATCGAATCGGAGCGATTCGATGTCATTGAGTTACGAGTTAATTATTCAATGACCAACGAAATAATAATCATTTAATGTTTAAATATCGTTCAATTAATCGTGATTTATCGAAATTTCTTATCGCAGAGTTATCGAACTCGTGAAATAACGAATTTATTTCGAATCGTTCAAGATTGATAACATCTTCCCTTCAATGGATCTCCCATCGTGATGATAAATACGCTTTGGGAAGGTCGAGGTTTTATCCGTACTTGTGGAAAATAAATCGACGCGGAGTTACGACGTAACGAGGCTCGTTATCGTTGAGGCCGGCCGTCTATTTCATCGGTAATCCCCAATTAACCTTATCTTAGCGTGCGTATTTTTTTACCACGCGTAGATAAGCCACAACGAGAGACCAGAAACCTAATTAAATCTTCTTTTTTCTCATAATTTCAGGTAAAGCAATGATTTTTTTTTCAAACAACGAAATCGATACGAAGAACTTAATGGAGAATTTCAAACCAAAATGAACGGAGCCGAAAAGCAAATCTGTTTACAGAGATGAAACGTCTTCGAACCTGTCGCTGTTTCGTAATCTGAAAAGATTTCAAACCCTGTCACAATCACGAAGGAACTCGTGGCGGATTGTTTGACGTTCAGCCTTCGCTCGTACCTACATATACAGGGTGGTTCATGCAACGTGTGCACCGTTATAACTCCCAAAGTATGAGTTGCAGGAAAAAATGTTACACATAAAAGTTACATGGTTTAAGATGATTTAAACAATTTTTTTTATAGGTTGAGGCGTTTTGAAGATTTGAAGGACAACTTTGTTTTTTAACCCTTTGAGCTCTAAGGACGTATATATACGTCAGCCTATGCATCTGCGGACCACATAAGCTTGAAAGTTCTCAGGCCTCTAAAGGTTAAACAGAACACAATATTTGTTGTAGCAAAATATGGTAGAGAATTGAATTTTGAGTAAAAAAGTATTGACCCTTATTAGCCCTAAACCCAATAGCTAACGAGTAATTTCACTTTATTGTTTGAAAATTTTCTTCACATAAAAAAGCGATGTTGTTCTTTAAATGTTCAAAATGTCTCAACCTATAAAAAAAAATTGATACGTCCTCTTAAATCGTGTAACTTTTGTATGTAACGTTATTCCCTCGACGCATACTTTGGAATTTATAACGGTGCAAATGTTGCGTGGACCACCCTGTATGTCTGCAAAGATTTACAGTCCGTGAAAGATTGAAAACCGTTGAGGGAAGAAACGAGAATAATAATGATTCTCCGACTGTGCGGTAGAGCTGGAAAAGACAACTACGTCTCGACAAGGCCTTTGATCCTTAAATATTTCAGGAGAAAACGGACGGAACGATATATACGTATTTATTATTAACGACTTGAGAATGGAAACCGAGCAAAAAAAAATTACATACCAGTTCGTGGTTAAACATTCATCGTTTCGCCCATTTTTTGGAAGGTCCGTCGACGAGATATTGAATTTAAATTGCTATTTAATTTTTATCCAACCCTACGATTCTTCTAGTACCTACGTTATCGTTGTAAAAATTAATTAAAAATTGTTCAACTCGTTGCTTCGGTGTTCAGAGCCTGCCGGCAATCTCTTTGATATCGTTATCATTATTGTCGTTATTGTTATTGTACGTAGTATAAAAGTTATGTACGAAAATGAGAGTTGTAGAACCGAGTGGATCCTCAACGTGCGTTGTACGAGAGGGTGTTATCGTACGTGTAGTGGAAATGCATACTAAAGAGCGTTATAGAGTACCGGGTCAAGGGGTGTTTGTGCGCTTGGCTTTGTACACAGAATGCACATGGCCCTATATCTCACCATGTCGTTGCGCAAGAGAAATCATTGTGGAGGGGATGGTACGACCAAAGCTGGAACGATGTTGTATAGCAAAGAGCAACCTGTATTTATACTAGACGTATACTTGCGCCCTTTACATGCATATATATCTATACATATGTGTGCGTGTGTAGATATATATATGCATGTAAAGAGATATGTATAGTTGCATTTGAAATTTACTGCTACCTAACTCTTCCATCCCTCTGGTTCTGTTTGTGAACTTTGCATACATTAATAACGAAGTAGGGGTGGCTATCCCCTACGTACATATTTTGATTCATCGTATCGATACTTTTAAAAAACTTGTCGATACTTCAAATTTATGCAATCGTGCTAGATTCGAGATATTAACACTCAACCTGTAAACCTGGGTCATTTTTGTCTCGCCCAAAATTTAATACCGAAATTTCTCGAACGCCGGCTCAATATTTCATAAAAAAAATAATATTATAAATGAGAAAATTGAAAAAACAACTATTGGGTATTTAAAAGTATATTCTAAAGATAAACCATGAATTTTTTTCAGATTTTTTCATTAATAATTGTGAATACCAGCTCATGGGTTGAGGGCTAATGGATAACAGTTCATTTCTATTCTCTAAATAGGAATAATGAGATTTTGGGATTTATGAATATTGTGAGGAGAAATCTGGGAATGTATTTTTTTTGAACGTAGTAAAATGTAAATAAAAAAAGAGTGATTATTAATGGATAAATTATAAATCGATATAATTGTTTGAATTTCATATTAGGTTTGTGTAAAGTGGGAGAAATTAATAATCGCATTTTATCGTCGCGTTTTTAATTGCACTGATAATTGGATATATTTATCTTATCACTTTTATCGAAAGGAATCTTACATTTTATCACGAAAGTATTTCCAGGCAATTTTGGCCCTAGAGGTAAGAAGGTCGGTGAAATTTGTTCAACCATCATCGATAAATTCGCCCGTGTAACTTTTTGTACGATGAGAGAAAGCTTGAGATTTTTCGACGAGATTTTCAACATCTCGATGCGGATCGAAAGTTTGCTGGCTCGTTGCTTTTTGGTGCATTTCCGGAGCTGCAGTGGCAACAGAGAATTATGAAGGGTCACGAAGAAGCACCGTGGATGCAGATGAGCTCCAAGAGTATCTTCGTCTCTCGATCTCGAGCACTTTCGCTCTCTTTTTCCTCGACTTCTCGCAACTAAAATGATACTTTAATAGTCTCGCGAACGCCCACTAATCCCATTGACCACGATATTTCCGTTACTCTCCCTCTCTCCTCACCTTCCTTCCCGTAATTATAAATCTCCGATAGAGACAAAGTTTGTCGCGAAAAACTTCTTCATTGCGTTTTCATCCCTTTGTCGCGAGGGGTGTAAAACGCTCCATGATTTATTCACGAGGCCGAGCGAGTCGTTGCAAAGACTGCAACATAATTCCGCACCTGAGACTGCAACGGCGTTATATCACTGTATTTACTTGCGGATTATCGTGCCTCGAGCGCTTATCTTAACCTTGAATTTAAATTAGTTGCGAGAGAAAAAAGAAAATTACAGAAATATAAATTTTACTTTTTCGTTTTTTTTATTTTCGCATTTTTAATATTTTTCTTTTTTTGTTGAATTTTTTAATATCGTTGTAAATATACACGACGGAATTTTACCGAGTTATCTTGATCTTCTCGCTCGTGTTGGATCCAAATCCTGTACCTTGCCCAAAAATAAAAAACAAAAATAAAAAATTTACTTTCATTTTATTTTCTTATTTTTGCATTTTTCTTTCTTCTTTTTTATTGCATTTTTTAATATCGTTGTAAATATACACGACGGATATTTATCGAGTTATCACGTTCTACTGGCTCACGCTGAATCTCAACCCTGTACCTTGGCAGACCCCGAATCTTTTTTTTTTCTATACACGTAGGGGAAGGTGGTAGAAAATGATCCCTCGGGGTAAAACGATCCCTCGCTGTTATACCGACTTAATATCGCCATCTAGAATATTTCGAGTGAATTTCGTGTTCTTACAGCTGAACTGTACAATCTCTGTCAGTATCGTAGTGTTGTTTGCACGGGGAAAGTTTTTATCGTGAAATATTAAAAATTATTGTGCTCGATCTAAGGTAAGCCATTATTTGACATTATGTTGCTTTAGTCTGCGTACATATTATGTGATAGGTCTGTTTGTCTCAGTTTCTGATACCAATTAACAATGAAATTAATCGTCCTTCGTTACAGTATTCGAAAAACACAACTTATGGTTTAATGATTAATGAAAACATTTTTGGCAAATGCTTTCGCTTCTGTCCGTCTTGCGACGATCCAAGAATTTCACCTCTAACGTCGCAATACGAATGCCCCCATCTGTCCCTATTAATCATTACCTCGGGGTTCCGAAAACCAACAAAATAGAACCGAGGTCCTATTCCATTATTCCATGCACACAGTATTCAGGCGAAATTAGCCTGCTTAAAGCACTCTAATTTGTTCAAAGTAAACGTACCGGCCCACCTCGACACTCAATAAAGAGCATCGCGATGGGATATTAGTTATGATTTTAATGTTTTTCGTTAATTTCATTTGGGGCAAAAGGATCCCTTCATAGGGTGGGCAAAACGATCCTAGGATCATTTTACCCCCTGTCTACCTACTTCCAATCGTGTTCAGTTAACCGTTAATAAATATTTTTAGTTTTTTTTTTAATATGAAGTATTAATACGAAGTATGAAGTTAAGTCAATGATACTAGTTAAAAAGAGAGTGTTGTTGTTAAGATTCTGTTCAGAAACATCAATAATACTATAAAACTGGTATTAATGTTATAGAGATTTACGAGAATTAACAATTTAACTTACAATAAAATTACCAAAAAATATTATTGAATGTTTTATTTCTTGCTTACATTTCGAATAGTGGGGTAAACTGATCCCGGAATCATTTTACCTCCTGTTTACCTACTTCCAATCGTGTTCAGTTAACCGTTAATAAATATTTTTTAGTTTTTTTCTTTAGTATGAAGTATTAATACGAAGTATGAAGTTAAGTCAATGATACTAGTTAAAAAGAGAGTGTTGTTGTTAAAATTCTGTTCAGAAACATCAATAATACTATAAAACTGGTATTAATGTTATAGAGATTTACGAGAATTAACAATTTAATTTACAATAAAATAATCAAAAAATATTATTGATTGTTTTATTTCTTGCTTACATTTCGAATAGTGGGGTAAACTGATCCCGGAATCATTTTACCTCCTGTTTACCTACTTCCAATCGTGTTCAGTTAACTGTTAATAGATATTTTTTAGTTTTTTTTAATATGAAATATTAATACGGCGTATGAAGTTAAGTCAATGATATTAGTTAAAAAGAGAGTGTTGTTGTTAAAATTCTGTTCAGAAACATCAATAATACTAGAAAACTGCTATTAATGTTATAGAGATTTACGAGAATTAACAATTTACCGTATGATTATTAAGACAGAATCGTTTAAATTTGTTGCCTAGACTGAATTTACAATAAAATTACCAAAAAATATTATTGAATGTTTTATTCCTTGCTTAAATTTTGAATAGTGGGGTAAAATGATTTCGGGATCATTTTGCTCGCACCTGCAAAATGATCCTTTACTAGACTTTCACGAAAACATTAATAAAAATTATTTCTAATGGCTTATGCGATTCAACGCTTACTAAATTTGTAGTTCGATCGAATAGCTATCCCTCCAATATTTTAAGTTTAAGAAAAAGCTGCATAAACTCGTTTTACAGCTGTTTTTTTCTTAGGGTGATCATTTTGGACCACCTTCCCTTATATATATGTATCCTATAGTATATAATATACACGTATCCATCTCACGAAGCGAGCGATGTTTCTCGGTAACTGGGAGGGGATACGAGCTTCTGTTCTACGATGCGAGATGCTGAGCTCGGCCAAATTCGAGATGACCCGATACGCCAAG
>OZ023254.1:2518499-2612766 GCA_964007305.1 Netelia melanura | reverse complement strand
GGTCGAGTATCGTCTCATCGAAAAATAATAATAATCGTAATAATACGATTGTATTTATTATTACTTTATATTTATTATTATTATCATTAATAAGGATATTATAATACAATCTTAATATTATTATCGTTAATAACAATATTATTATACAATAATAATATTATTATTATCATCAATAACAATATTATTATATAGTAATAACTATCATTATTATCATTGATAACAGGATTATTATATAATATTAATATTATTATTATCATTGATAACAATATTAATATATAATATTAATATTATTATTATCGCTAATACCAATATTATTATTATTATATAATATTGTTATTATTATTATATAATATAATAACAATATTATTATTATTATTATATAATATTGTTACTATTATTATTAACGTTGCCATCTCGGCTATAACTTTTAATTTATCACAATAGACCGTCCGAAAACGGCGCGAACCGTCGAGAAACTTTGCGCAATACCGGAAAGCCTGAAATTGTGGTAAGGTTTGATAATAAACGTTCATTTTCGACATCTGAATCGCGGATCGCGCGCGTTCTTCATTCCAAACTCGTCCGCCTCTAAATATACGACTCGGAGTTTGCCGAAGGAGAATGGGACGAGAAAGAGACAGCGATAATATATAGCGGCAACGTGATTTTGACAAACGGCATGCGATCGAGGTATAAACCTCGGTTTTACGAACTTTTTTTTTTTAGCCCGTCGTAAAAAATTCGGCAAAAATCAGTTCGGTCCGATTGTTTTTTTCCATCTTGGATCAGGCGCTCTATAAAGAAAATTGTGCCGTCACGCGTCGTAAACATTGACGAAGAAAGTTTTATTCGCGTTTTGTGAAAGCGATCTGCAACCTTTCGACAAAATCCCTTGAGTAAGTCGAGTATAGTAACGTGAGACGGATGAAGGGAGGAAGAGAGGAATGGGGTAGACACGTCGCTGTGAGTGACGAGCGAATAATAAGAGGTCGGATGAGCGAGCATTCGATAACACGCTCGTCGAACGTACGCGATGTATATACGAATATCTCTTTGTACCGCGCGTTATGTCTCGCCCATACACACACGTTTCGCGTTGCGCAACCCGGAAAATTCATGGTTCGACGATAACGCGGCCAGACGATGTGCGGGAAGAGAGACTCCGCGAATCTCGCGCGGTTAGTAATTTTGCAAGCTACGCCCGGAGGACTCGAGACAGAAGCCGAGAGAATGCGAGCTTGCGAGTGAAAGCTTTGCCAACACTGAGAAGGAGAGAGGCAATAAGAGAGAGAGAGAGAGAAAAAGCCGTTTGCACGTACGGGAGAAATCTCCTAGTGCATTTTGCTTTGTACTCCTTTGCCCCGAGAGAAGATTTGTGTACGATTATTATCCGGGACATTCTCTTTTAGCGATTTGCACGGTTGGAGTTCCCAGAGAACGAATTTTCTTCCCAATAAAGGAAATGCAAGAATATTTATTAAAAAAAAACGAAAAAACAAGAAAGAAAGAGAGAAAACAGTTTGTACATACGGGAGAAATCTCCTAGCGCATTTTGCTTTGTACTCCTTTGCCCTGAGACAAGATTTGTCGTTTGCCCTGAGACAAGATTTGTTATCCGGGATATTCTTTTTTAGCGATTTGCGCGGTTGGAGTTCCGAGAGAACGAATTTTCTTCGTAATAAAGGAAATGCAAGAATATATATAAAAATAAAATAAAAAAAAACAAGAGATAAAGAGAGAAAACCGTTTGTACACACGGGAGAAATCTCCTAGTGCATTTTGCTTTGTACTCCTTTGCCCTGAGACAAGATTTGTCCTTTACCCTGAGACAAGATTTGTCCTTTGCCCTGAGACAAGATTTGTTATCCGGGACATTCTCTTTTAGCGATTTGCGCGGTTGGAGTTCCGAGAGAACGAATTTTCTTCCTAATAAAAAAAATGCAAAAATATTTATAAAAAAAAAAATTAAAAAACAAGAGAGAAAGAGAGAAAACCGTTTGCACATACGGGAGAAATCTTCTAGCGCATTTTGCTTTGTACTCCTTTGCCCTGAGACAAGATTTGTTATCCGGGACATTCTCTTTTGGCAATATTGTACGGTTGGAGTTTCACGAGAACAAATTTTCTTTCTAATAAAGGAAATGCAAGAATATTTATAAAAATAAAATAAAAAAACAAGAGAGAAAATCGGTTGCACATACGGGAGAAAGCTCCTAGCGCATTTTGCTTTGTACTTCCTTGCCCTGGGACAAGATTTGTGTACGATTATTATCCAGGACATTCTCTTTTAGCAATTTGTGTGGTTGGAATTCCGAGAGAACGAATTTTCTTCCTAATAAAGGAAATTCAAGAATATTTATAAACAAAATAGAAACAGAAAAAACGGAAATGTATGAAAAGAGATAAGGTTTTAAATATTCTTAGTATAACGCAGGAAGGGGAAGAAGGGAATTTCGAGGATTTCGTATCGTAAAACAGAAAGGGCTAAGAAAATCAGTGAGACGATATGAAGATCCTAAAAGCCGGATCGGATGTTTGCCTCGAGTGAGGCCTGGCGGATTTGGGAGGGTAGAAATTTTCGAAGGTCGTCGAATTCATCCCTCGATCCGTCGTTAGGACCAGATACGTAGTAACGTAGGAGAAAAAGAAACTGGGGATTTTTCTGCAACTCCGATCCCGAGAGTCTCGAGGGTACGAATTCCGATTTTCTTTTACGGACGTATAACTCACCCTTCGAGGAAGGGATGCTTGTAGGCCCTTCTATCATTTCCTCGAGGTTACGTCTCGAAAACAAATTCGATGTTTTTTCATATCGATTTTTGGTGCTTTACATTTTGTAGGGTAAAAATGATTTACATCATTTTTATCTTAAAAAGGATCGTCCTGAATTTTTGGCACACTTTGTTCAATATAATTCAACACAAAATTGGCGAATAAAATAAGAATTGCGACTTAAAAAATGACAAAGTAAAAATAAAACTATATTTTGTGTTTTTTTTAGAATTGATCGCATTTTTTCAATTGTGTATTAATTAAATCGTTGACTTATTAATATATCGTATCCAACCATGCGTCCTTGGACCGAGTAAAGCAATTTTAAGTATAGCAGGTCCGATTTCATTTCCGGTCTCGCTCAGCCGTTGTGTAATGTCTCTCTTTTAGGAAAGCCCTTTAGTCCTTGCGGAGATTGCGCGAATAAGTGGCTGGCCTTGAGGGTGGCTTTCCAGAGGTTTGTGTTGCAAGCGAGAGGGATAAAGCGTCGTCGAGAAAAGAGGAGGAGAGAGAGGGTTGGGCGCGATTACGTTTTATCTACTTGGCTCTCGGACCGTCGTGTCCTTCTTGCGAACAACACTCGCATGTGCATCGCGAAATTATGCAAATATACTCAAAGTTCTCCGGTAAGCGTTCGTGTCCACTTTACCAATCGTCTCTCTCGCTCGAGATTTTCTCTCTGTAGTGCAACGTTCCACGTGCAGTCCTTAATCCCGGTCTTTAAGGGTGGGTGTGATATGTACCACACGGGTTGATTTTCTTCCCTAATGATCGATAGATAGATATTAACGTGGTGCATTAACTCTCAAACCGGGGTCGCTGTGTGCACAGATTTTCCAATGTACGCGCGGCGGCGCACTTCGTCTTTTTACATCTTTTCTCCTCATCCACAACTCCAACCTCAATTTTTTCCACCCTCAACCACTCCGGTAAACCTACAGTTTTTCTTAGCTGAGTTCCGAACCACCGAAAGCACAGAAAAAAAACACGGAAAAATTTGCTGAGAGCGGGAATCGAACCCTGGCCCGCTGGGTATGAGTCGAGAACGCTATCCCCTATACCACTGCCTAGCTCCGCTAAGGATTGATTAATTGTCTCTTTTCTACATCGATCAAATTACAAAATGAAACATAAACGATCGTTAGGGGTTGAAAGTCAAAGAATTCGTCGTAGAAATTCATTTATAAAAATATTCATTAAAAAAAGGTCCTTCGGTTATCCTTTTTTACTTCACCGCTTTCCCTCTTTCTATATCTTCGACTCGACCTTTATTCCGAGTTTTGTCTCGTCGCGCTATCTACACCAACCCCTAAACTCTTCTTTGGCATCCGAAAATTCTTTCCAGACGGAAACCCATTGGTCTCACCCTCTGTTTTTGATGAAATATGACCCTCGTTCGTTGGATTATTTTTTTTTCCTCCTTTCCCCTTTCCCTTTCGTTCTTCACCCTCTCTTAATCGTGGCTCCCGCAATACCGCGAACGCACTCGGCGAAAAGGCCACGATGTACGAACCGAGACGGGAAGATAAGCTTCGCTAATGGACACGCGAAAGCGTTTGTCCTGGGGTGAGTTACCCCCTCTTGGAGCTTTTTTCTCTCTCGTCCGACAGCCAATGCTTTCACTCTTATTCCCAACGTTTCTGTATTTTCACGCGTACGTCATTTATTTATTCATTCGCTCGTTCGTCCATTTACTTATTTATTTATTTACTTTATCTGTCGTGAACGACCGTTTTCGTAAAATGGTTAATTTCGCATCATTAATTCATGAAACTTGACAACGATCCGATGAATTATTTTGCGTCATTACGGTGGCGGAAAAATGGCTTGCGAAATTAAAAATTGTTTCATAAAAGTTATATAATTGTATAAAACGTAAACCGAGGTTTGTCTCAATTATTAAAAATTCATTCTTTTTATTTCCTTGATTGTCCAACGAGAGATAATTTTTTTTATTCAATTCGAGGGTAATAAGATTGATTATTATTTTTATTATATTCGACGTAAGTCAAGGAATTGTTGCAAACTGTTATTATTTATTTATAAACGAGGAGGTTTGTCTCAATTATTAAAAATTCATTCTTTTTATTTCCTTGATTGTCCAACGAGAGATTAATTTTGTTATTCAATTCGAGGGTAATAAGATTGATTATTATTTTTATTATATTCGACGTAAGTCAAGAAATTGTTGCAAACTGCTATTATTTATTTATAAACGAGGAGGTTTGTCTCAATTATTAAAAATTCATTTTTTTTATTTCCTTGATTGTCCAACGAGAAATTAATTTTGTTATTCAATTCGAGGGTAATAAGATTGATTATTATTTTTATTATATTCGACGTAAGTCAAGAAATTGTTGCAAACTGCTATTATTTATTTATAAACGAGGAGGTTTGTCTCAATTATTAAAAATTCATTTTTTTTATTTCCTTGATTGTCCAACGAGAAATTAATTTTGTTATTCAATTCGAGGGTAATAAGATTGATTATTATTTTTATTATATTCGACGTAAGTCAAGAAATTGTTGCAAACTGCTATTATTTATTTATAAACGAGGAGGTTTGTCTCAATTATTAAAAATTCATTTTTTTTATTTCCTTGATTGTCCAACGAGAAATTAATTTTGTTATTCAATTCGAGGGTAATAAGATTGATTATTATTTTTATTATATTCGACGTAAGTCAAGGAATTGTTGCAAACTGCTATTATTTATTTATAACCGAGGATGTTTGTCTCAATTATTAAAAATTCATTCTTTTTATTTCCTTGATTGTCCAACGAGAGATTAATTTTTTTATTCAATTCCAGTGTAATAAGATTGATTAATATTTTTATTATATTCGACGTAAGTCAAGGAATTGTTGCAAACTGCTATTATTTATTTATAAACGAGGAGGTTTGTCTCAATTATTAAAAATTCATTCTTTTTATTTCCTTGATTGTCCAACGAGAGATTAATTTTGTTATTCAATTCGAGGGTAATAAGATTGATTATTATTTTTATTATATTCGACGTAAGTCAAGGAATTGTTGCAAACTGTGATTATTTATTTATAAACGAGGAGACGTCGAAACATTCTTCGTGGAAGGATTGGCATTATGTACTTCTCGGTGGGATTACGTGTCTCGCATAATGGTCTAAAAAAAAACTATCGACCCATGGTAAAAATGGCTCAAACGAAGTATGATCATACGTACATAGATATACAAAATATAAATTTAACCACGTCGTTGTATCAGACGAATACGACAAAATTCTCTTTTATATAGCGATGCTTTACACACATTTCTACCACAATGGGAATAAAAACGATACTATTATTCTCTTCAAAGCCAACAACGTAATTCGATGCTATAACGAGGCGGAAGAGGGCTTTGTTAAATTTTATTTTTTTTCCCTTTCCGCGAACGCTAACGCTCGTTCGATTGTTCCCTTTTACAAAATATTCTCGACGTAATTACGAAATCGTTCTCTCTTTTTGTTTTGTTCCACCCTAACGGTGCGACGTTGAAATTAAATTGTTAAAAATGGCTATTGTTTTTTTTTTTCCAGATAAAAAGGCGACTAGAAATCTCTCATTGTGGAGGGGGAGGATCGTCATAAAAGACATCGTCATGTCACGGTTTTGCCGATCATGGGACAGGTGACTGATGAAGATGGTAAGTCTGGTCTCGACGTTAAAAAGCAATTTTGTCAATTTTGCAGTGATAAGGGGTTGTGAAGAGAAATGAATTTTTAGCCTGCTAGGAGTGATGGAAATGTTATTTGCTTCCTTGTATCGCTTCGTCATCCCAATTTGCATGATTTTATCGATTTCACGATTTTTTTCTTAATGCGAGGGGGAATTTACAATTTGTCATGTTGATTATTAATCGTTACTCTCCTTGTTTCAAGAGCTTTTTTTAAATTCAAGCATTAAAGTCTTGATAATTGTGGGCTAAATATTTGTTACATTCACTAATCTGTATTCGTGTACCTATATCTATTTTTTTAATGTTTTCACATTGTCTCGATTATTAATCATTACTCTCCTTGTTCCAAGAGCTTTTTTTAAATTCAAGCATTAAAGTCTTGATAATTGTGGACTGAATATTGTTTACATTTACTTATCTGTATTCATGTACCTATATCTATTTTTTTTGTTTTCACATTGTCTCAATTATTAATCATTACTCTCCTTGTTCCAAGAGCTTTTTTTAAAATTCAAACATTAAAGTCTTGATAATTGTGGGCTGAATATTTGTTACATTTACTTATCTGTATTCGTGTACCTATATCTATTTTTTTATGTTTTCACATTGTCTCGATTATTAATCATTACTCTCCTTGTTCCAAGAGCTTTTTTTAAATTCAAGCATTAAAGTCTTGATAATTGTGGCCTGAATATTTGTTACATTTACTTATCTGTATTCGTGTACCTATATCTATTCTTTTTATGTTTTCACGTTGTCTCGATTATTAATCATTACTCTCCTTGTTCCAAGAGCTTTTTTTAAAAATTCAAGCATTAAAGTCTTGATAATTGTGGGCTGAATATTTGTTACATTTACTTATCTGTATTCATGTACCTGTATCTACTTTTTTTTATGTTTTCACATTGTCTCAATTATTAATCATTACTCTCCTTGTTCAAGAGCTTTTTTTTTTTTAATTCAAGCATTAAAGTCTTGATAATTGTGGGCTGAATATTTGTTACATTTACTTATCTGTATTCATGTACCTGCATCTATGTTTTTAATGTTTTCACATTGTCTCGATTATTAATCATTACTCTCCTTGTTCCAAGAGCTTTTTTTAAAAATTCAAGCATTAAAGTCTTGATAATTGTGGACTGAATATTGTTTACATTTACTTATCTGTATTGATGTACCTATATCTACTTATTTTATGTTTTCACATTGTCTCAATTATTAATCACTACTCTCCTTGTTCCAAGAGCTTTTTCTAAATTCAAGCATTAACACTAGATTTACCAGCTATTTGCATATACCTGTTTCTATCTAAATATATTTGTTACAAATATATATAAAGTTGTATTGAGTTCATTAAATATATTTTCTACTTACAGCTACAGAAGTCATAACGTCATTTCAGAAAACAAATGTTACATACAGTAGGAATTTTTAATTAAAAATTGCACGACCAGTCGAAATGACTGGTCTGGTAAATCTAGTGTTAAAGTCTTGATGATTGTGGGCTGAATATTGTTTACATTTACTTATCTGTATTCGTGTACTTTGCACTATTTTTTTAATCTTTTCACGTTGTCATTTTTATTTTCAGGAGTCGAGCTGACGCAGATTGAACTGGAGCTCGAGGAAGCTCCAGACAATAAGGAACACCAGAGGGACAGTCGGCTGCCTCCCATCTTCGTTGGCTCGATGCCGGCGGAATTGGACTCCAATGTCGAGATAAATTCCACTTATCCACATGGTGAGAGTGGAAATTTTGAAACCAAGTTCAACTACGAATTGTTTTTCTCAGTTCGAGTAGAAGAAAAAAAGAATTTTCATAAAATCATGGCACAGCGTAACGTCCGAATGCAAAATGGAAACTGAATTTTTAATGCAAGCTACATAAAATTATCCCCTCGAGGGTTTATACTTCTCTTGGCAAGCAGCAAACTACTCCATGTTTCGAAAATTCTTCGTTGTTCGAATTTATAATTTACTAGAAATAATATTCAACGTTATCACAAATTAAAAAAATAAATTAACATTATCGATAGTAATCGTTAATTGATCATTGTTAACGATGAGAATTTATTATTATTCGTTAATTAATCTCGTATTGAAGTGTTTTGTAAATTTGGCTTTTGAAACATTAATTCGTCCACGTACGTTTTCTTATCGATTATAGAGCAAAGTTTGATTACCGGAGAAGCCGTCGCTACCGGAAACTCGTATATTTTCACAACGGGGTTTACGCGACGAAACACCCCTAAGGTTTCTAACATCGCGATTCGCGTCAACCCTGGTCTCTGTTCCATATCGCGTCTGCTTTATGAAACATTTCTATTCTTCCGCACTTTTATCTTTTATCCAACGACCTTGCGTTCGTATCCTTGATACTTTACGATATTAGAGATTATACGAGTTTAATTATCCACCAGAAGAAGACGCATCCTCGCGTCTGATCCTTGGTTATACGAGGCGGAAACTGGATTAATCGTTCACTTTTTCAAAGGATGCGTGATAAAATGCTTCCCGAAGCGTTTTTGCTTCGTTTAATGCGGTTATTAAAGTAAAATTAATATTTTGCAGGAAATGACTTTTAGTTTTATCTCGCATTCTTTATGAAAAGAGGAATTTACTATCGTTTGGAATTAAAACAAAATAATCTACGGATTATTTTTATATTTTATAAATTCAATTTATCATTTCAAATATCCCATTTTCCTTATAAAATATTTTATTTATTAAAATATTCAATAATTAGAATATATTTATAAAAACTCAACCCTTTTTTTAATTTTTAACCGAGCTAAATTTATTAAAACGACCTTAACAATTTTATTAGCCGGTTGATATTCGTTTGATCGAGTAAAAATTCCTAGAAATTAAATGATTGAAAATTTTGTATATTTTAATTAATTATTAATCAGTTGAGAAAATTGGTGATTTTTGATATTTTGAATTATTTGAAAATAATCATTTTTTTATGATCAATTATGATCAGGCATTTAGTTTTATCTGGCATTCTTTATGAAAAGAGGAGTTTACTATCGTTTGGAATTAAAACAAAATAATCTACGGATTATTTTTATATCTTATAAATTCAATTTATCATTTCAAATATCCCATTTTCCTTATAAAATATGATATTTATTAAAATATTCAATAATTAGAATATATTTATAAAAATATATTTATATTTATATTTTATATTTATAAAAACTCAACCCTTTTTTAAATTTTTAACCGAGCTAAATTTATTAAAACGACCTTAACAATTTTATTAGCCGATTGATATTCGTTTGATCGAGTAAAAATTCCTAGAAATTAAATGATTGAAAATTTTGTATATTTTAATGAATTATTAATCAGTTGAGAAATTGGTAATTTTTGTTATTTTGAATTATTTGAAAATAATCATTTTTTTATGATCAATTATGATCAGGCATTTAGTTTTATCTCGCATTCTTTATGAAAAGAGGAATTTACTATCATGTGGAATTAAAACAAAATAATCTACGGATTATTTTTATATCTTATAAATTCAATTTATCATTTCAAATATCCCATTTTCCTTATACAATATGATATTTATTAAAATATTCAATAATTAGAATATATTTATTAAAATATTCAATAATTAGAATATATTTATTAAAATATTCAATAATTAGAATATATTTATAAAAATATATGTATATTTATATTTTATATTTATAAAAACTCAACCCTTTTTTAAATTTTTAACCGAGCTAAATTTATTAAAACGACCTTAACAATTTTATTAGCCGATTGATATTCGTTTGATCGAGTAAAAATTCCTAGAAATTAAATGATTGAAAATTTTGTATATTTTAATTAATTATTAATCAGTTGAGAAATTGGTGATTTTTGTTATTTTGAATTATTTGAAAATAATCATTTTTTTATGATCAATTATGATCAGGCATTTAGTTTTATCTCGCATTCTTTATGAAAAGAGGAATTTACTATCATGTGGAATTAAAACAAAATAATCTACGGATTATTTTTATATCTTATAAATTCAATTTATCATTTCAAATATCCCATTTTCCTTATACAATATGATATTTATTAAAATATTCAATAATTAGAATATATTTATTAAAATATTCAATAATTAGAATATATTTATTAAAATATTCAATAATTAGAATATATTTATAAAAATATATGTATATTTATATTTTATATTTATAAAAACTCAACCCTTTTTTAAATTTTTAACCGAGCTAAATTTATTAAAACGACCTTAACAATTTTATTAGCCGATTGATATTCGTTTGATCGAGTAAAAATTCCTAGAAATTAAATGATTGAAAATTTTGTATATTTTAATTAATTATTAATCAGTTGAGAAATTGGTGATTTTTGTTATTTTGAATTATTTGAAAATAATCATTTTTTTATGATCAATTATGATCAGGCATTTAGTTTTATCTCGCATTCTTTATGAAAAGAGGAATTTACTATCATGTGGAATTAAAACAAAATAATCTACGGATTATTTTTATATCTTATAAATTCAATTTATCATTTCAAATATCCCATTTTCCTTATGAAATATGATATTTATTAAAATATTCAATAATTAGAATATATTTATAAAAATATATTTATATTTTATATTTATAAAAACTCAAACCTTTTTTTAATTTTTAACCGAGCTAAATTTATTAAAACGACCTTAACAATTTTATTAGCCGATTGATATTCGTTTGATCGAGTAAAAATCCCTAGAAATTAAATGATTGAAAATTTTGTATATTTTAATTAATTATTAATCAGTTGAGAAAATTAGTGATTTTTGTTATTTTGAATTATTTGAAAATAATCATTTTTTTATGATCAATTATGATCAGGCATGTAGTTTTATCTCGCATTCTTTATGAAAAGAGGAATTTACTATCGTGTGTAATTAAAACAAAATAATAAAGGGATTATTTTTATATCTTATAAATTCAATTTATCATTTCAAATATCCCATTTTCCTTATAAAATATGATATTTATTAAAATATTCAATAATTAGAATATTCATGAAACACTGCAATACTCCATGGTATTTTATGTTTAACTATCGCCGGTAGATTTACATTTCATTCCATTCTAACGTGCAATGTAACATTTTTTTGATTTTTCGACGTTTCCGATATGTCACAGGTTTTCCTGGTTCACCTGGTGCTGTGGTCGTCAGAGCGGAGGAAGCTCTGATCGTCGTATTCGTGTTGGTTTTGTGGGTCGCCGCTATTGCATTGTTCTTCAATCGTTGGGGCAAAATTCGCATGCTCGAGCCATACCAGCCAAAGTTTCAACAACAGCACAGAACGAGTTGCGCAATTGCGGACACGACATCGTTGCCCGTGAGTAAATTTTATTCTACGTTATCACGTTATCCTCCCTTTTCTCATTTTATTTTACGGTCCTTTCATTTTTACTTCTACTTTTATGATTTTTGTTTATCTTTTTCAGTACGTCCCGGATCGTGCGATACGATTCCATGCATATCCATTCTTCCATCGCTGTTTTAATTTCTATTTTCTTTTTTGAATTGTGAAGATTTTTAGTAAATTCTTATCACAGGATGCACATGAGTTTCAGTCTCGATTTTCTTATCGAATCAGCCAAATGTCATTATTAATCGTATTTTATGGTTCTTGTGATTAGAGCAACGAACAAACCGAGAGTCATTTCCATAACGTTCGCATTCCACGCTCCACCCTGTTGCGATTAGAATCGAACCGGCGAACCTGGCAAAATCCACGCTATCATAGTCTATAGGATAAACGCCGCCAATTGATTTGTGCCCATCTATATACACATCCGGGTCTATAATTTTATGCACGTAGCAAACTTCGATGGGTATTCTCGTTTTAACGAACGCGATCCCGATTGAACTAGAGAGCTTGTTAAGCATCCAACGAATAACCCTCGTCTCTAACTTTCAACCCCTATATGGCACCCTCTTTTTCAATTTAGCTCATGCATTGTAAAAATACAAATATCTTTACAGATTCATTCAGGAAAGTCGTACGAACGGGGTGGAAGATTTCCAAATTTGAAGGAATGCCAAAATTTTGTAGCGATAATAAATTTTTTTTTAAATTGTTAAATATTCACATTTATCGACGAACCAAGGGCTTCTCAGACGTTCCTGTCGTGTAGCGATTCAATTTGGTGAATTTTTTTTTTCCCTGGACGTTCCATTTTCTCGCAAGGCATTCAATTTGCCAAAAAGCTACGGAGAGTGATACAAAGAAGTTGGCTCGAATTCCTGGCACGTGACGATATTCTCGACGGGATATGCTAATACAATTCTCACATGGGAAAATATTCTGTAATATTCGCATCCGGCTAGTCCGTCGGGCAAACAAAAAGATTGTTAGAAATATTTTTTGTTTTGTTTTCATGCAATCTAATTCAAAAAAGGATAAACACAATATTTCAGAGATAGAACTGGCAGTAATTTCGACCTGTGTTTGTAGTCTGACGACTTACGGTGCGAAATATTTTAGAATTTTGAATGAAAAATCATTTCACTGAAAATTTTATTTTTTATTTTTTATGAAATACAACTCGAAAAAGGACGAGCACAATATTTCCGAGATATTCTTGAGAGTAATTTCGACCAGTGTTTGTCGTCTGACGACTTACGGTGTGAAATACTTGAGAATTTTTAATGAAAAAACATTTCACTGAAAATTTTATTTTTTATTTTTTACGAAATACAACTAGAAAAAGGACGAGCATAATATTTCCGAGATATTCCTGAGAGTAATTTCGACCAGTGTTTATCGTCTGACGACTTACGGTGTGAAATATTTCAGAATTGCTGGTGAAAAAAAAAGTCTGATTTAAACATTTTTTTTTGGTTTTTACGAAGTACAACTCGAAAAAGGACGAGCACAATATTTCCGAGATATTCTTGAGAGTAATTTCGACCCGTGTTTGTCGTCTGACGACTTACGGTGTGAAATATTTTAGAATTTCTCGTGAAAAAAAAGTCTCACTTAAAAAAATGTTTTTTTTTTTGTTTTTACGACGTACAATTCGTAAAAAAGACGAGCACAATATTTCCGAGATATTCCTGAGAGTAATTTCGACCAGTGTTTGTCGTCTGATGACTTACGGTACGAAATATTCGAGAATTTTTAATGAAACAAAATTTCACTGAAATTTTTTTTTTATTTTTTACGAAACGCAACTAGAAAAACGGACGAGCACAATATTTCCGAGATATTTCTGAGAGTAATTTCCGACCCGTGTTTATCGTCTGGCGAATTACGGTGCGCAATATCTCAGAATTTTTGGTAAAAAAAATGTCTGACTTCTCGAAGGATCGTTCATTTATCACATTTAGTCTCGCCGGGGTATAAAAAGAAGATAAGATGACTTACTTCGACGGGGAGCCTGCGTTTTACGGCGATACGTTTTCACTCGGTTTCTCGAGCTGTCTCGAGTGGGAGAATGAAACGGGGGAAAAAAATAAATAAAACAAAAAAGAAAAATACACAACGGAGAAAAACGGAAAAGAGCGTTTTCCTCTCTCTCTCTCTCTATCTCGGTTTCTCTCACTCGCTCGAAAATACAATTCCCCCGAACGAAAATTTATCGTTTACCATTCTCGAGAGATATTTTTACGGTCAATTTTTTTTACGTCCTACCCTTCTCACCTCGATGGCACGAAAGAAAAAAAAAGCTATTTCTTTTTGCGTCGTTGAAATAAGAGACTCTGGCGAAAACGTGAGTGTGTGCGTGCGAGCGAAACGATACGGTTTCACCTTTCTCTATACACTCACGTTATCGGAAACACAAGAGAGGCAATCGATAAGTGCAGCGAAACAAGGGTATGAATTTAAATGAACACTTTTTTCTATTACGAGCGAAATACTCGTGTTCCGATATAGTTGATTCAACGAGGTTGAAAAATTATAATGAGGTGACTGTAATAAAGTAACTATAACATTAAATTGTGAGTAAGAAACATCCCTAGGCTGCAAGTCATGAGTAGAATTAATTATAAAATACAACAATGTTGGTAATTACGAGCAAAATCACGTTTTCTGATATGGTTGGTCCAACGAGGTAGAAAATTATGCAGAGATGACTATAAAATTAAATTGTGACTAAGAAACATCCCTAGGCGACAAGTCATGAGTAGAATTAATTATAAAATACAACAATGTTGGTAATTACGAGTAAAATCACGTTTTCTGATATGGTTGGTCCAACGAGGTAGAAAAATTATAATGAGGCGACTATAACATTAAATTGTGACTAACAATAAGAAACATCCCTAGGTGGCAAGTCATGAATAAAATTATTATAAAATACAAAAATATTTTCAATTACGAGCAAAATACATGTGTTCTGATTAATTGATCCAAAGAGTTAGAAAAATTATACCGAGGTAACTATAAAATTAAATTGTAACTAAGAAATATCCCTAGGCTGCAAGTCATGAGTAAAATTGATTGTAAAATATAAAAATATTTTCAATTACGAGCCAAATACATGTGTTCTGATTAATTGATCCAAAGAGTTAGAAAAATTATACTGAGGTGACTATAAAATTAAATTGTGACTAAGAAACATCCCTAGGCTGCAAGTCATGAGTAAAATTAATTATAAAATACAACAATGTTTTTAATTACGAGTAAAATACACGTTTTCTGATATGGTTGATCCAACGAGGTAGAAAAATTATACCGACGTGACTATAAAATTAAATTGTGACTAAGAAACGTCCCTAGGCTGCAAATCATGAGTAAAATTGATTATAAAATACAAAAATATTTTCAATTACGAGTAAAATACACGTTTTCTGATATAGTTGGTCCAACGAGGCAGAAAAATTATACTGAGGTGACTGCAAAATTAAATTATCACTAAGAAATATCCCTAGGCTGCAAGCCATGAGTAAAATTGATTATAAAATACAAAAATATTTTCCATTACGAGAAAAATAAATAATAGTTGTAATTCTTTATTTGATTCCCTTTCGGGTTACAAAGGCTCCCGTTTCTCTACGAGAAAAATACATATGTTCTGATATAGTTGGTCCAACGAGGCAGAAAAATTATACAGCGATGACTATAAAATTAAATTGTCACTAAGAAACATCCTTAGGCTGCAAGTCACGATTAAAATTAATTACAAAATACAAAAATATAATTATTTCCTTAATATGAAAATTGACCACGTAGAGAATTTTCAAAAATTCTCTTCAAATTTGCTATATACATAGATAATTTAATTGATAAATTTTTATGATAAATACTCTTAAATTGTAGTTCACTAAAATACCGCATTGCACTCTTATATACGAAAACGCACCCCATAAAGTGTCGTACGTGGGTAAAAATGTCATTATCAAGGATACCGGAGGCGTATATAGGTGGAAATAAAGTATGCCCCGCAGCGTGTCGCTCCGAGTTACCGCATAAGGTCCGGAAGAGGGACATAATTTTAAACCACTAGCCGGGGGGTTGGTTTCTGTAACATCGCATCGTGCAAGCGACGAACTCCTTTTTCGCGTGGTCTTTGTCCGCTGTCTTACGCCTGTCGACCTGTGGGCGCCGAGGCACAAAGCCCTTCGGGCTTGTATGTCTCCGCGGTGAGTTCCCTAAGGTCTCTCTCTTCGTGGGAGAGAAAGTGGGAAGGAGAAAGAAAACACAAGGAGACGAGAGGTGTGACAAGTTAAATATTGCGGTCGGACGTGCGGACTCTGGATTTTGTTTCCACGTCTCGTAGATTAACTTTTGGAACAAGACACGAACCAGTTTACCACGTGACTCCGACCCTCGACTATACCGTACTTCCAATTTTACACCTTATATATGTAAAAATTCAACCCTTTTTTTAAATTTTTGATCGAGCGAAATTTATTAGAACGACCTTAATAATTTTATTAGCCGATTGATATTCGTTTGATCGAGTAAAAATTTCTAGAAATTAAATGATTGAAAATTTTGTATATTTTAATTAATTATTAATCAGTTGAGAAATTGGTGATTTTTGTTATTTTGAATTATTTGAAAATAATCATTTTTTTATGATCAATTATTATCAGGCAGGAAAGTAGAATTAGGGAAAACAGCTAAATTCTAAATTTCTGGACGTATTTCCCTCGGATTTGGACGAATCGATGATCGAGCACGTTCCACGATTTTACACACTCGGCGATGCCAATCATCCCTCGATTCTTTCACGCACTTCACCATTATTACCGCGTCGGTGAATTTTATCGAGGGTGAAATTTCCCAGATTTCTCTTTGGCGTATAAAACGACGAGCAGATATTCATCATGGGCCGTCAGCCTCGTCGAGAAAAAGCCAAAAAAAGAAAAATGCAATAAGAATTTCATCTCAACAGAAACGAAATTTTATCCCTAAAAGCAAAAAATAGAAAATAATTACACAAAAAAAAGTCAGAAAATTATGATTTTCTATAAAAAATATATTCTATTATTATATAAAAGAAAAATACAATAAGAATTTCATCTCAACAGAAACAAAATTTTATCCCCAAAAGCAAAAAATAGAAAATAAATACACAAAAAAAAAGTCAAAAAATGATGATTTTCTATAAAAAATATATTCTATTATTATATAAAAGAAAAATACAATAAGAATTTCATCTCAACAGAAACAAAATTTCATCCCTAAAAGCAAATAATAGAAAATAAATACAAAAAAAAAAGTCAAAATATTATGATTTTCTATAAAAAATATATTCTATTATTATATAAGAGAAAAATACAATAAGAATTTCATCTCAACAGAAACAAAATTTTATCCCTAAAAGCAAAAAATAGAAAATAAACACACAAAAAAAAAGTCAGAAAATTATGATTTTCTATAAAAAATATATTCTATTATTATATAAAAGAAAAATACAATAAGAATTTTATCTCAACAAAAACAAAATTTTATCCCTAAAAGCAAAAAATAGAAAATAAATACACAAAAAAAACGTCAGAAAATTATGATTTTCTATAAAAACTACAATTTATTTTATTTTTTTCCAGCATCAATAAAAATTGGTAATGCTCTACTCGTGACATAAAAAGCTTCGAGAAGCAAGCGCGTAAAGACCGGAGGAGGATCTAAAGGAACGAAGAAGAAAATTGCTGCCGACGAGCTTTTCGATCAAAATTGTTTTTCTTCCTTCAGGCTCGTTCGTTGTTCTCATTATGAGAGAAATAAAAAATAAAAAAAAGGGCAGCTTGTCAGCTGATGACCAAGTCGTCTTTGCCTCACTCAGAGTCCGGAGTATCAGCAGTTTCTTGCATCAAAGTCCTAAAGCTTTCTGGTCATTTCGAGGGAGAATCTCGTTGCGCGATGGATGAAAAAAGAAAAGGAAGAATCGAGAAAAACCTTCTGCTTTGTTCGACCAGAGGTGCGGAAAAGCCAGACGGATACGATGAGAGAGAGAAAGAGAAAAGGTTCGCGTACAAAACGTGGCCATTTATCTTTCCTTCGTATATTTGACCCTTTTTCTTTTATATCCGTTGGTCCTTCGCGAACCATTTCTCCATGATCTCGACATATGGGACATGACCAATGCGTTTATTTGATACGATTTTCTACGTCGGTCCAGCGAACGAAAATTAAATAAAATCGAAAAAGGATCGAGGAGGGGGAAACAAATTGGATTATTGGAGGAAATTAAATTTCGCTCGGATCATAGTGGAAAAGGATTAATTGAAAACGAACGATTTTCTTGATTCGAAACGAGGTTATTTGTCTCGGGAATAAATTTTGTTTGAACAGGTCGTATTTTATTCCTATCGGACGAATCTTCTTTTACTCTCGATGTGAAGGCTTCGATTGCTATTTCGTTGCGTGTCCTTGGTAACTATATCGCGATGCGAATGTACTCAATCAAGCATCACCCGCCCACTCGTCCTGCAACTCTTTCTCAATAGGCCGTATATAGATCTTCCCTTAATCCCGGTGGCCTCGAAGTGAGCCGCGATAATTTATCAAGCTTCGCGATATCGCGCAAAGTCCTTTCTCGTACCAGAATCGATAAATAAGAAGATAAGAAATGTTGAAAAATAGCAAAATAATTAAAGAAATCAAAATTTTATTTAAGAATTAATTCCACTTTGATTCGTCCCGTTGATGAAAATAATCAAGCTGGGTTCTTTTTTAATTGTAACGAAAAGTAATTATATCAATTAATTTAATTGAAATGAAATTAATTTAATGAAAGTAATAAAAAATTGTGTTTAGAGAATGTAGGAAGCGACGAGTTCGTCAACCACGAAAGAACAAACTAAATTTATAAATCGTTCAACGTACGACATCGTATGTTGCATCGAGAATTGATAAAAAGAAGATAAGAAAAGTTGAAAAATAGCAAAATAATTCAAGAAATCAAAGTTTTATTTAATAATCAATTCGACTTTGATTCGTCCCGTTGATGAAAATAATCAAGCTGGGTTCTTTTTTAATTGTAACGAAAAGTAATTATATCAATTAATTTAATTGAAATGAAATTAATTTAATGAAAGTAATAAAAAATTGTGTTTAGAGAATGTAGGAAGCGACGAGCTCGTCAACCACGAAAGAACAAGCTAAATTTATAAATTGTTCAACGCACGACATCGTATGTTGCATCGAGAATTGATAAAAAGAAGATAAGAAAAGTTGAAAAAAAGCAGAATAATAAAAGAAATCAAAATTTTATTTAAAAATCAATTCAACTTTGATTCATCCCTTTGATGAAAATAATCAAGCAGTATTCTTTTTTAATTGCAACGAAAAGTCATTATATCAATTAATTTAATTGAAACGAAATTAATTTAATGAAAGTAGTAAAAATTGTGTTTTGAGAGTGTAGGAAGCGACGAGTTCGTCAACCACGAAGGAACAAGCTAAATTTATAAATTGTTCAACGCACGACATCGTATGTTGCATCGAGAATTGATAAAAAGAAGATAAGAAAAGTTGAAAAAAAGCAGAATAATAAAAAAAATCAAAATTTTATTTAAAAATCAATTCAACTTTGATCCATCCCATTGACGAAAATAATCAAGCAGTATTTTTTTTTAATTGCAACGAAAATTACGATTATACCAATTAAAATTAAATTACAATTATATCAATTAATTTAATTGAAATAAAATTAATTGGAACAATGGTACGTCGCGAAATTTATAAACCGTTCAATCCAGGACATCGTATATTGGAGATGAAACTAGCGATATTTTGGTATCACAATTCACCAGATGACTTCGTCTCACAGCCATTTCGAGTCTTCCTGTGATCCTTGCTCGTTCAATTTATATCACGTAACTGCAGAAGTACATGTACCACCGTAGCCATACCGATGAAACCGACGTCTACGACACCGTGATGTTAGTAGGAAATGCATCGTATAAGCTTTGCAACAGAAACCCACATTTTACAGGTTCGACTCACGCACCCGGAATTTACGAGGGCTTTAAAATCTTGCGAGTAGCAAAAACTTACTCTTTATCGTCGTCGTTCGATAAGCGACATACGATTCGTTTCATATCATTTATCAAATAATTATTCCTGTAATAAAGCGAAACGATTATTTTATTTCCTTACGATTATGAAAATAATTATCAAATTATTATCAAAATAATAAAATTTGATAATTTTATTATTATTAATTTTATTATGAAAATAATTATCAAATTATTATCAAAATAATAAAATTTGATAATTATTGTCGAAATAATGAAAATAACTTTATCAATTTTCACGAAATAATTACAAATGATGTAATTGTTATTTTATAATTGTTATTAATAATTTTATGGTCGAGGATTTGTGTTCGTAAATTTTGAAATATTTCAAAAATGTTATATTTTGTTTGACTCATTCTTGTCGCATTTTTGTCGCATAGGATTTTCTCTCTGGAGGATTTTCAAAGCTGACGTGACATAAATTTTTTTGTTCTCGTATGTAATTTGACTTACGACTTCGGAGATGTGAATAGCGTATAGTTACTTGAACGAGGTAAGATGGGATATAGGTAGTCGTCAGGTAATACAGGTATATCAGGTCTTATCGAGGACATTTGGGCGATAGCACGAAACCAATATGTCTCACACGGCGAGGGTCGCCCGCAGCGATAAATACACCAGGTAGCGTAGGGAGAACAGGTACACGCTTCGTATATTCATCACGAGTGGGAGAGAGAAGGAGAGAGGGACATGCCAGGAATGACCTAAAGCTTGATATACGCCTGCCACCTAGATAAATTGTCCCTCTGGGCAATTCCTCGAATATCATTTGAAAAAAATAGTTCAGCGTTGGGAAATTTTTTTCAAAATTTCACTAAGTATTTTCATAATTAATAATATATGTTAAAAAAAAGATCTACGTATTATTTGTTTAGTTTGTAATTTAGAATAAAATATATTTTTATCGATGAATTTTGATAAATGTCGAAAAGAAAATTTAGAAATATTGATAAGAATGGTAATATCATTCTAAAAGAAATAGTTCACTGTTGGGAAATTCTTTTTGAACATTTTACAATATATTTTCATGAATTAACAATATATATTTTTAATTATCAATATATGTTCAAGATATATTTAAACAAAAATGTACATATTATTTTCTGAAATTGATAAGAATGATAATATCATTCTAAAAGAAATAGTTTAACGTTGGGAAATTTTTTTTAAATTTTCACTAAGTATTTTCATAATTAATAATATATATTTAAAAAAAAGATCTACGTATTATTTGTTTAGTTTGTAATTTAGAATAAAATATATTTTTATCGATGAATTTTCATAAATAGCGGAAAGAAAATTTAGAAATATTGATAAGAATGGTAATCTCATTCTAAAAGAAATAGTTCACTGTTGGGAAATTTTTTTGAAAATTTTTCTTTTAATTTTTTTGAATATATTTTCAAGATATATTTAAACAAAAATGTACATATTATTTTCTGATATTGATAAAAATGATAATATCATTCTAAAAGAAATAGTTCACCGTTGGGACATTTTTTTTGAACATTTTACAAAATATTTTCATAATTAACAATATATATTTTCAATTATCAATATATTTTCAAGATATATTTAACCAAAACTATGCATATTATTTTCTTAGTTCGTAATTTAGAATAAAATATCTTTTTATCGATGAATTTTGATAAATAACAAAAAGAAAATTTACAAAAATTGACAAGAATGGTAATATTATTCTAATATCACCTTAAATATCATTCTAAAAAAATAATTCCCCATTGGAAAATTTGTTTAAAAATCTTACAAAATATTTTCATAATTAACAATATATATTTTCAATTATCATTAAATTTTCAAAATATATTTAAAAAAAGATCCACATATTATTCGTTTAGATTGTATCGACGAATTTCGATAAATAACAAAAATTGATAAGAGTGGTAATAATTCATCAACAATTGTCAGTATTGGAATTATTTGGCAGGTGTCATGGACGATTGAAGATTACGAGTTGGCGACGATACAGGCTGAAATGTCTGATCGAGAATCAGTACTAACTACTCGCGATTCAGTTTGATTAAACTCTGTCACGGATAAATCGAAAGCGCCAAGCATTAACCCCTTATGGTAATCCACCCTTGGGATAAGCGTTCGATCACGAGTTGTAAATATAGTAATACATAGAGGAATATATTGCACCGTAGTGCAAGGTAGTAGAGATCGAAGGTAGAGAGCGATAGTGTGGTAAACTATAGCGCGCTAGCTCATAGGGGATGCGACCCTCGAGCGCCCGAGGGAACACCCATTCCGGGTTGGATAACGAATGAGGGTGTCACACGATCCCGGCAGGACTTCATCGTTCCTACGAGACTCGTGTAGGCTTCCGGTACACGCTCGCGCACGTACGCAATCACTGAAATACAAGTAATGAATTCGTGCGGTGAAATTGACCGAGTTAACTTCCAGGAACGAGTCATTGCACCGAATTTTGAGTTATTTTTCAGTCAATGATAAGAACGCAAGATTCGATGTAATTTCTACATAATCGAGAAGTGTCAGAAATTTATTAAAAAATATCGCCAACTTTAAATTGCAATCAGTATATTTTATTATTAATATATTTATTTATTAATGAATTATATTTTATTTTTATAGTTATAGTTTATTTGAGAAATTAATGTAGTTGACAATATTTGTAATTTTGAATAGTGATATCATTTGTCGATTATTCGTTGATAATTATCGAGCATTTTCTTTCAATAATAAATATTTGAAAAATATTCAAGGAATATTCCTGAAAGGACTGACAGGAATAAAAATACTCGCTTCTCTCTAATCAGTATGGTTACAGTCAATTTTAATGACTGTAATAATTAAATTATTATATATTTTATTTTTATAATTACAGTTTATTTGGCAAAATCGATTATTTATCAACAATATTTTATAATATTTATAATTTTGAATAATAATATCATTTATCGATTATTCCTCGATAATAATCGAGCATTTTCTTTCAACAATAAATATTTAAAAAAACTTCAACGAAAATTCCTGAAAGTGCTGACAGGAATAAAAATACTCGCTTCTCTAAAATCAGTATAGTTACAGTCAATTTTAATGACTGTAATAATTCAATTATATTTTATTTTTATAATTATAGTTTATTTAGCAAAATCGATCATTTATCAACAATATTTCATAATATTTGTAATTTTGAATCATAATATCATTTATCGATTATTCCTCGACAATAATCGAGCATTTTCTTTCAACAATAAATATTTTAAAAAACTTCAACGAAAATTCCTGAAAGTGCTGACAGGAATAAAAATACTCGCGTCTCTCCAATCAGTATAGTTACAGTCAATTTTAACGACTGTAATAATTCAATTATATTTTATTTTTATAATTATAGTTTATTTGGCAAAGTCGATCATTTATCAACAATATTTCATAATATTTGTAATTTTGAATAATGATATCATTTATCGATTATTCCTCGATAATAATCGAGCATTTTCTTTCAACAATAAATATTTAAAAAAACTTCAACGAAAATTCCTGAAAGTGCTGACAGGAATAAAAATACTCGCGTCTCTCCAATCAGTATAGTTATAGTCAATTTTAATTACTGTAATAATTCAATTATATTTTATTTTTAGAATTATAGTTTATTTGGCAAAATCGATTGTGTATCAACAATATTTTATAATATTTGTAATTTTGTATAATAATATCATTTATCGATTATTCCTCGATAATAATCGAGCATTTTCTTTCAATAATAAATATTCGAACAATCTTCAACGAAAATTCCTGAAAGGGCTGACAGGAATAAAAATACTCGCGTCTCTCCAATCAGTATAGTTACAGTCAATTTTAATTACTGTAATAATTCAATTATATTTCATTTTTATAATTATAGTTTATTTAGCAAAATCGATCATTTACCAACAATGTTTCATAATATTTGTAATTTTGAATAATGATATCATTTATCGATTATTCCTCGATAATAATCGAGCATTTTCTTTCAATAATAAATATGTGAAAAATATTCAAGGGATATTCCTGAAAGGACTGACAGGAATAAAAATACTCGCTTCTTTAAAATCAGTATAGTTACAGTCAATTTTAATGACTGTAATAATTCAATTATATTTTATTTTTATATTATAGTTTATTTGGCAAAATCGATTATTTATCAACAATATTTTATAATATTTATAATTTTGAATAATAATATCATTTATCGATTATTCCTCGATGATAATCGAGCATTTTCTTTCAATAATAAATATTCGAACAATCTTCAACGAAAGTTCCTGAAAGTGCTGACAGGAATAAAAATACTCGCGTCTCTCCAATCAGTATAGTTACAGTCAATTTTAATTACTGTAATAATTCAATTATATTTTATTTTTATAATTATAGTTTATTTAGAAAAATCGATCATTTATCAACAATATTTGATAATATTTGTAATTTTGAATAATAATATCATTTATCGATTATCCGTCGATAATAATCGAGCATTTTCTTTCAATAATAAATATTTGAAAAATCTTCAACGAAAATTCCTGAAAGTGCTGACAGGAATAAAAATACTCGCGTCTCTCCAATCAGTATAGTTACAGTAAAAATTTACACGAAACCAACGGGAAAGCTCCGTGTTCGGTTGATCAAACGTCAAAGTGCCCCAGGCTGTGGGTTACAAGTATATCTATACATCACAGAGGAAAAGAGAAAACTGGAAAGGGTGAAAAAAATCGCATCGTCCCGCTCTCGCCCACGCCTTCCTTTCTTGTTTTTTCTCAATGCCTGCGAGCGTGGAACAAATGTTATTCCGGCACTCGGTAGGTCGACGAATGAAAGAAGACATTCGTCGCTGTTCGTTTAGTTCCACATCGACAATCCTGCCCGTAGTATGGACGTTAACTAGCCACCGGGCTCGAGGAGAAAGTAACAACCCTCGCGCCCGCTTCGAAAATACTCACACAGGCCCCTGTAGCTCGTCCTTTGAAAACATTCCATCCTGCCTCTCGCAGGTACCCGCATTACATCACCGCAAAGATAATGACTGAAAGCCGAGCGGAGGATATCATTTTCCCCTCGTTATTTCCTCGTTTCGACTCGTTCACCGTGCATGTTTAACATTGTGAATGAAACGAGCGAAAAAACGAGCAGAGAAAATTGTCGAATAAGAACTAAAATGGAAGAGGTCGTATTTTCCGGTTGAAAAATCCATAGAACAATATTTGGAAAATGTTAGATAATGCTTGATCCGAGGAAAAGCAGAATCGTGATTTGGACAAAGGATATTGATGAGTGGTCGTTGAATACAAATGTTTCCAGTTCGTGATATAAATCGATACTGATCGTTAATTTCTATTCAAGCTAAGTTCGATCAGGTGGTCTCAATTCTGTCGAACACCCGGGTTCATAACTTCTCTATGTTGCAGTTGCGCACCTGTTCGAAATTCAACATACACTGTTTGGAACATCCTCTGTACCCATCCGGGCAGAGCCAGCGACCACGGCAGAACAGTGTTTTCGTTGGTTCGAGCGTGTCCCTGTTGCCGAATGACCAGAGCACACCTCGTCGTGCCAAAAGTGCGTTTGATCTGCAGAGTCTCGTTCTCGCCGAATGTACCGTGCAGAATCCAATGAGTGAGAACGTAAACGAGGAGACACGAGAGAAGGAGGCGGATCTTTCGCCATACACGATGATGCACAGTACGAGCAATCGGCGACTCAAGCCTTTCAACGAGTTTCCAAAACCGTCGAGATCGTTCCAGCGTGAAAGAGGAGCCAGCATTTGTCACTTCGATCGTACGGATGTTCTGGCGAGACCGTTGCAGCGCGAGCGTGGTATGAGCATCTGCCATTTCGATAGAATGGACGTATTGGCAAGGCCGTTACAGTCGAGGGACAGAGGCTCGAGTATCTGTCATTTTGATCGCATGAACGTACTGGCCAGGCCCATGTGCCATCGAGGTAGTCGTGCCAGTATCGTCAGTAACATTGAGAAACTGGAGAATCTTGGCAAGAGTTTCCAGCGGGAGAGTCGCACGAGCATGATCTTCAATAATTCGATCGACAAGCCCCACATCGGTTGTTTGGACAATTTTCAACGACTCACAGCGAGTCCTGGTATTCGGGACTCGAGACTCAATGTCGCCAGTCTTGAGAGATCGGACAATCTCATGAGGCTCTTACAGCGTGACAGTCGTGCCAGTCTGGGTAACAATGAGAGGGGGATGATCGAGAATCTAGGGGATGGTAAGAACGGAAGTGCTGGACAGAGCGCTGGTCACATCGGAATTGGGAACAGAGATAGATCTTTCAATTTGAGTCCCTATGATCGACCCTCCTGCAGCAAAACCCCCGATGTCGTTCTTGGATACGAGGCGACTTGCGTATAATTTCATCGAGTGGATTGTTCCCAGAAGATGGCGTCATAGGGGAGGATGAATTTCAGCGATCCGTTCTCACTGGTCCTGCCTTTGGTCGAAGAACGGAATCGTAAAGACTCTTCTTATTTTCTTTTGGATGCGATGCAAAGGGTGGCGGACAGCAGGAAAAACAACAATTCAGGGACGATGATTGAACATGTTGGAACTGAAACGAGTGGAAGGGCTTGCTACAAACCGATGCTGTAAACTTTTGGAATTGGAAAAAGGGACGTAACCTGCCAATTTGTGTAATTATCGTGACAAATCCTGCTGCAAAGCATCCTTCAAGTTTGGCACAATCCATGAACGAGAGGATAACGTCCAATTCCTGGATGTTATCCGGGTTGGCTCGGTCATCGTTATTGCATTGATTTCATTCGGTTCCGGGATCGAAACGAGAAGGGTTTTTTCCTACGTGTCCTACTTTTGTCCTTATACACGTCGCAGATGACCCAGGGGCTCCGGATCATCCGTCTTCTCAACCGGACAAGCGACACTGGAGATGCCAGGAACTAACGACGTGGGTCGGATCTTCGATTTGGACGAGAAGAAAAATCTGGAATATTCCGTTCGAGGAAAATAGACCCAACATAATATTATCATAGAGATGGATAAGGACGGACGGTAGAGTTCTTGATGGATGCTTCGTGTTTCCTTAGGGAAGAAGATTACACGGGACAATGGACAGTCACTTTGAGGAAATATTCTTACGTCTTGAGCAATATATTACCGAAACTTCTTTACATCTTCGATGCAGATATCATTTCAAGCTCGTCGAGCGTCGAGTTCTTCATTCTATCTATTCGTTTTTGACATGAAATTTATCTCATGACAACCGTAAGATCCTTAATGTAGTATCAATATCCGGAAATGCTGACAAACGATGTAAAAAAATTATAATTTTTTTTTGCGGAAACTAAGAAAAAAGAGAAGATGAGTGTCGCAGCGATCCGTCATATTCTGCAAAGTTCAAAGCCATGTCCCGTGGAGAATTCCTATCGGATTTTTGCGACGAATCGTTGTTACGTCTCGAAGCAAAGAAATATATTTCATCCGCGGCTTTGACAGCCGGGCCGGATATAGGGGGCGAGGGAAGAAAAGTTTTAGCACGCAATTTTGCCACGATCGGACCACCGGAATAATTTTCAACGTCTGTTCTCGACAGTCTCTCTCTCTCTCAGTGGAACCGTGGGACAGACGTTATTTACAGCCTGAGGCTATTCAAGAGAGACTCGCCTATAAAAAGGAACAAAAGAAAATACGAAGGAAACATTCAGTGTTCTCCAGTCCTCTTTTTTTTCCTTCGAACGCTTGAATAAATTACAAACGTCGGATTTGTTTTTACTGGTGGAAAAAGAACTTGATCGATTCTAGGGAAAAATACGAATTTATTTTCATTGAAATATTATTTTAATTCCGCGCGACCATTTATTTTTATACGATCATGAATAAAATTCTCAGGAGGATTTTTGAACGAACGATGCAAAATAGGAACTTGACACAGTGATGAGGATAATCTCAATGAATCTTGATAATCTTATTAAAACTCGTTGGAACTCGGGAGAATTTATCAAACCCGAGCCAGTCGCGAAGAGGAGAAATAATTATCTTGCTAAATACCTCGAAAACTTTTAAACTGGATCGAATAATTCTACTCTTACCTCGAAAATTTTCCTCTTGAAAAATACAATGTACTCGATGAAAAATTCTTACAAATTCGCATAATCTCTAAATCTTTTTTCTCTATCGAGTCTCCCATCGCTGGTCGATTCGACAAGACTCACTACACGCTTATACTTCTCTCTTTCTCTTTTATTATCATAACACTCGATATATTATCTTATCCGACGATCAAAACAACAACAAACAAAAACAACAACAACAAACAAAAATATTACCAATATGAAACATTACATTGATACATAATCTCCCTAGAAACATCAAATCTACCCCTTTAAATATAATACGATACATAAATTATAATTTATCTAACTGATACATAACGCAGATATAACGAAAGTAATGTCCGATATTTTCGAAGGGCCTAAGTATTTTTTTACAACTCTGAACAAAAAAAAAGGAACGAAAGATATAAAAAATGAAAATGAAACTATATAATCAAAAACAAACAAAAAAAAAAAAAAAGAATAAATGAAAAAACAAAACACAAGTAAAATAAAGCAAAAGTCTTCACCGTGATAGTCTGTAACTCTACAAAACGCGTCTGACGATTATACTATCGCTAAATGGTACTACAGCTTTTTTTTTCTACTCTATGCACACTTGCAAATTTACAGCAGTTGGAATTATCGTTGAAAGAACTGTGAAAATTCGTTCATTCGTTGGAATTAATTTATGATGAAAAAAAATGAAAATTATTGAAATAATCTCGAATCAATCGTTACTATGGAAAATTGGTACCTTGATAGTTAATCCGACTGTCGTAAATTTTCCAGCTGCAAAAACCGATGTAGATGGAGTGTAAATAAAAAAAAAAAAGAAATACCAGTGTAAAGCATTCCAGCGTGTACAAATACCTAATTCCCCGTGAACGAAAAAAAAGAGAACCTGACCTAATTAAGCCTTCGAACAAAGACTGGGTACGAGAAACCCCTTTGAAATGTCACATGTTACTTTCAAACTACTACTGCTGTACCATCTAGACATTGAATCACAACGTAAAGATTTAGAAAATTGAACCATTTATCATGTTACGAAATTTAATTTTCATGGTTTTGAATGAAATCGAAATAATTCGTTACATTATTAATTTCATCGTTCTTATTATTTGAATAGAATTTTGTATCGCTATCGCCTGTCCCCCCAAAAAAAACAAGACCAAGCTTTTTTAGACTGTGTATCGAGTAAGAATTAACCAAAATCCGTCTGTAATTTATAGAATATATTTATATTAGTGATATAATGTTGTACGAAACTCACTCGGAACTGCGGGACCTTGTAATTGTCGACGATGAATCGAAAATATCTTTACGATAGTGCTCTTAGATCGTAGCATAAACAGGTGGTAACAGTTACCGTTTAGGCAGACGAGAAGAAAAACAAAGAAATGAAAAAAAAAGAGGAAACGTTAATTCGCGATGTCTAAGATTTATGCTAATCGTTATTCGATCACGAATTTTTAATTCTTGTGTTATATTTCCTCGAAAAAAAAAAAATAAATAAGTTACAACAAATTGTAATATTGAAATCGCTCGACCGATTGATGGACCAGAAAATCGACAGCTTTATTCTTGAAAATAACACGAACAAACGAGTACACGAGTTTAAGATATTATTAAATAAAAAATTCTAACGATCTTGACATTTAATTATAAAGTAGCAACCGCGATCGGTCCTTGGCAAATTTTTTCGTCCTTCTTTCCCAAGGACGTTGGACATAAAAGGAATCATAATAACGTATAGTATCGTATCGTTAGAAACAATTTTAATAATAATAATGATATTAATATTAACGAATAAATAAATAAGACAAAACGAATCTGTGAAATTGCCAAATTATTTATACGATTAAAACAACAGCAGCAACAAAATGTAATGTCGCTACGCAATGTATTTGTTCATGAATAAAGAATTATTTGCGAATGGTGTCGTTTTGAAATAAATGTTTTTTCAATTTATTTACTTTTTAATTTATTCACATCCGGTTTTTGGTTGTAGTTTTCGGCTACTTTAGTGATGAAAGAACATAAAAATACAGTCTAATTGGCATAATTACTTGTAATATGAGATTTACTCAAAGGGAGGCAGTGGTATAGGGGTTAGCGTTCCCGACTCATAACTCAGTGGGCGAGGGTTCGATTCCCGCTCCCAGCAATGAATTTTTTCTGTGTTTTTTTCTGTGCTCTCGATGGTTCGGAAATCACCTAATCAAAATCTGTAAGTCCACCGGATTGGTTGATGGTGGAATTTGAGACTGGAGATTTGTATGAGAAAAAGAAATATGTAAAAATGCGAAGTACGCTGAACATTGGAACCTGCGCATATACAATCACCTTGATCTGACAGCTATGCACCAAGTTTACTATATCTATAAGATTTATAAACAAACGGGTTAAAAAAAATCATGGGTTTCGAAAAAATCAATTTTCTAAGAGTTCTATTCAAGAAAATAACTTGAATTTCAGTGAGAGTGGATTTTGGGCTCGCAGATTACGAATTTGATGTCAGAATTTTGAAATTTCGAATAAGATATTTGAAATTGAAGACGCAACGAGTGAGAATTTTCACGGTCGTTTAAAAACTATATGCTTGAATGAATTAATCATCGACGGAGTTGCAAATGGAGGTCGTTTATCGACATCACGCATCAAATGAGGCGTGAACGATTCCGGCATTTGTGAATGCGTGACAGCACGTGAATCAGTGACGTATATCTTTGATCGCGGAATAGAAGTTAGGAAATAAAGATTAATGGCACCCGTCTACCTCGTGAAATCCTGTTGAAGTTGACGTCTCTATTTTATATATAGCTATATATTTGCATTACACGTATAAATAATGCGAACCCCCAAACGACAGCCTCGTGTCAGCACTTTCATATCACTCTGCATACGTGGGATACAGATATAATGATGTATGTATATACACACACGAGCTAGTGCGCTGTGAGTGAAACAAAGTACCGTCGAGACCGGAAAGTCCTGAGGGTATTTTCCACCCATCCTCGAATCGGAAAACATCGTTCCCCCAATACCGAATTCGTTATTTGTACTCACGAAAATAAAATGTTCGTTTACCAAACGTTGCCATTTGCACTTTTTTTTGTAAATAAAACGGGACAATTTTTTTAGTTCAGTCGAAAAGTCTCTTTTTTTTTATACAGTCGATACGAGGATGTCAATTGATTAAAAAAATTGTATTTTTGTTAAAGTTCAAAGTTGTAGTAGTAATAGGACTTTATTGTTGATTTTTGAATTTTTCTACTTATATGCGACTCTTCTTCTTAAATTGAAAAGCAATTTTTGTGTAATAATTTTTATGTGTAAACAATCAGGTTTTAAAATTTGTGGATACGCGACTAGATGTAATTTTAAAGCGAATGTTAATTAAATATACATTTTTAATCTTATTTACCCTTAAGCCTAAATTTCTGCTTACTTTTAGAGCTCCAATTTTCGAATTTCTCTATTTATATACGACTCTTCTTCTCAAATATAAAAGTAATTTTTATGTAAAAATTATTATGTGTAAATAATCAGATTTTTAAGATTCGTGGATATGCGACTAGTCATAATTTTAAAGCGAATGCTAATTAAATATATATTTTCAATCTTATCTACACTTAAGCCTAAATTGCTGCTTTCTTTTAGAACTCCAATTTTCGAATTTTTCTATTTATATACGACTCTTCTTCTCAAATATAAAAGTAATTATCGTGTAAAAATTATTATGCACGAATATTGAGGTTTTTCCGATTTTTGGATACGCGACTAGATTTAATTTTAAAGCGAATAATAATTAAATATATATTTTCAATCTTATCTGCACTTAATCCTAAATTTCTGCTTTCTTTTAGAGCTCCAATTTTCGAATTTTTCTATTTATATACGACTCTTCTTCTCAAATATAAAAGTAATTATCGTGTAAAAATTATTATGCACGAATATTGAGGTTTTTCCGATTTTTGGATACGCGACTAGATTTAATTTTAAAGCGAATAATAATTAAATATATATTTTCAATCTTATCTGCACTTAATCCTAAATTTCTGCTTTCTTTTAGAGCTCCAATTTTCGAATTTTTCTATTTATATACGACTCTTCTTCTCAAATATAAAAGTAATTATCGTGTAAAAATTATTATGCACGAATATTGAGGTTTTTCCGATTTTTGGATACGCGACTAGATTTAATTTTAAAGCGAATAATAATTAAATATATATTTTCAATCTTATCTGCACTTAATCCTAAATTTCTGCTTTCTTTTAGAGCTCCAATTTTCGAATTTCTCTATTATATACGAGTCTTCTTCTCAAACATAAAAGTAATTTTTATGTAATAATTTTTATGTATAAATAATCAGATTTTTAAGATTCGTGGATACGCGACTAGTCATAATTTTAAAACGAATGTTAATTAAATATAAATTTTCAATCTTATCTACACTTAAGCCTAAATTGCTGCTTTCTTTTAGAGCTCCAATTTTCGAATTACTCTATTTATATACGACTCTTCTTCTCAAACACAAAAGTAATTTTTGTGTAATAATTATTATTATTTTATTAAAAATTATTAATCAGATTTTTAAGATTCGTGGATACGCGACTAGTCATAATTTGAAAACGAATGTTAATTAAATATACATTTTCAATCTTATCTACCCTTAAGCCTAAATTTCTGCTTCCTTTTAGAGCTCCAATTTTCGAATTTCTCTATTTATATACGACTCTTCTTCTCAAACACAAAAGTAATTTTTGTGTAATAATTATTATTATTTTATTAAAAATTATTAATCAGTTTTTTAACATTCCTGAATACGCGACTGTACATAATTTTAAAGCGAATGATAATTTCGTGTATAACAAACCGTTCCATCCAGCGAGATAGAGCGGAGGAGGGAATTCCACCTCTCTCAGAAGGATTTAATCCATTAGTGATCCGGTGCGGAAAGTTCTCTTGGCTTAACGCAGGTAGAGTACCTGCGATAATCATAAATGCGTGTATTCGCAACGGACTAAAAGTGGAATAACGAAAACGGTACATCGGATCAATTTGGCCAATTTCGATAGAGTCATTATTAATCCGAGGTTTACGTAAACGTCTGTAGTATTTCTTTAAAACTCGTAGGAATAACAAAATTTGTTGTTGTTCCAACTGTAAATAAATTCTCTCGATTATCAATAGCTGCTCGAAACGATATTGCGTATCGATAAAATTCTCCGTTCGTATTATCATTTCCCACTTTTCATCACAGTTTCGTTTTCAATCTTGGAAAACAATCGCTCGACTGGCCACGATTGATACCTCATTTCCGTAACAAATTGTAACCACGATCGCATTTTTCAATTGAAATATTCAAGGAGAATCAACTTTTTTTGGAAGCGTTGCTTCAAATTAAGATTTCTTCAAAACAATTCAATATTTTTCGACGATTTTTGTTTAGTTTTGTTCAGAAAGACTGTATTGATAATTTTGTTTAGGGTTTTTAAGAGGATATTTGAAATAGAAAAATTTTGGTACTAGTTGAAAGTCGAAAAACATTGTTTTGAAAAAATGGCTATTTTCAATGTACCTTTTCTCAGGAACCGTAAGTCCCATTTTGACCATTTTTGTTGTGCGTGTATATTAGAGTGTTATAAACAATGTGGCGAGCCATTTTTTCGATATTTTGTTTCAGAATTTTTTGACATTGTTTTGAAATTTTATTAAAATTTTTAACCACGTTTTTTTACCTTCAAATATATTTTGCTCGCGTCTGAATCGTTTATTTAAAAAAATGGCTCCACACATCTTTCGTTTGGATGTACTTGTTACCCAAAAAAAATGCCGATACGATGAGTGGATTTCGAGAAGAGATACGTTGCAAGTGAAAAAATATAACTTTTCAGGAGACACGTTTTTCTGAAAAAGTTCGAATTTCTAATGAATTCAAACGCTAAATTAAACAAATTATTTAACATACTTCTACTCCTCAGAATTTCATGAAACTTGAACTACATATATCAAGAACGTTTTTCTGAAAAAGTTCGAATTTCTAATGAATTCAAACGCTAAATTAAACAAATTATTTAACATACTTCTACTCCTCAGAATTTCATGAAACTTGAACTAAAAAACAGAAAAAAAAAACAAATTTTTAATGTATTTTTTTACTCCGAAAAATGCTGAACCTTCTTAACGAGCTGTAACGTAAAAAATTCTTCATCTTTCACGGATATCAACAACAATCCCATCAACAATTTATAAACGATATTATCAAATCATTATATCGAATCGATTTTAATTCCTAACTTTTGCCACACGATTTAATTAATATCCTACCAAGTTAAAGAGGGTGACGAGACTTTGAAACTTTCTCTCAAAATAGAATTTCCCTGGATCTAACCTTCGTTAGCAATATCCTCCCGAACGATCAATGTTTAATTGCATTCGAGGACAGTCACGTTCTCGTACAACGCGTATTCGTTCACAGTCGACGGAACTAACTGGGATAACTGGTGTATAATCCCCACGTGGTTTATTAACCGAAAACCCTTTGTGTGCGCTTTTTTTTATATTTTCCCTCATAAAAAAAACCCTATCTCGTAGCGCCAGTCGTTTTATACACAATGTTCGCATCAACCCTCCTGGAAAAAAACTTCCTTCAAGCCCACGGCTCTTCCCTCGCAAGCTCCAACATTATTACGTAATAATAATTCCTCCTATTTTTCCCAAACTCCTGTTTTATAATCTACGACTTTTTAGCTTCTCAAAGTTTCCCGACGAGAATAAATGAATAACTTTAATGAAATATACAACAAAAATAAATAGATATTTATCGATTTTAAATATCTCATTCCATCTTTATAGTCATTCACCCATTTATAAAGAAATTCTATAAACAAAGGTAGTAACTTCACATTTTCCACTTCCTTTTTTTTCGACACTAAAACAATTTTTAAGCAATTTTTACTGTGAAATTACAATAACTGAGTGACAAATGTGAAATTCTTCAGGTTTTTAGAAAATAAATTATACATTTTAATGGAAATGAGTACAAATTTACTGTTGCGTGACAGCAATTAAAAATATTTTCAAGAATTTTTACTGAAATAATATTTTATTAAATAATTTATTAATAATATTTTATTAAATATTTTATTTAAAATATTTTCCAGAATTTTTACTGAAATTAACAGTAAATTTTGGCGAAACGTAAACATTACTACGATAAGTTGAAAAAAAAGGGCTGATACAAAAGAAAGTGTACAGTGCAAATTGAGAAATTTGCGTGTTTGTCTCGAAAACATAAAAAAGGAAGTCAAAATCTTCCCTGCGTTCACCAGAATTTTTACATTCTTCACAGTAAAATCAGTTAAATCTAGCTCGCCTACCGTAATCCGTGAGCTCTGTATAGCGCGTGTAAAAATTATGCTACGTGCTAAAATTTTTACATGCCTGAGAGTAAAATATTTGCAACTAATGTCAATTTTTAACTGTTTGCACATTTCTCACCGGGTTCAAGTTTTTAATGTAACTTTTTCCGAGATTTCACTGTAAAAATTAATAAGAATTCCGTGTAAATTACAACCCTACGAAGCCAAGACGGATTGCTAGTTAATAATAATAATAACAATAATAATAACCATATTACTAATAATAATAACAATTTTTTTTTTTTTTTTTTTTTTTTTTTTTTTGGAGGAATATTAACAATAATAATAACCGTATTAATTCTAATAATAACCATATTAATAATAATAATAACAATAATAATAACCGTATTAATAATAATAATAACAATAATAATAACCGTATTAATAATAATAATAATGTTGTTATTGTTGTATGATTTTACCGAGCACTCAGTCTCTCGACCATAATAATAATAATAACAATGATAACCGTATTAATAATAATAATAATAATACTAATAAAAATAAAAAATTATTTTCTCGTCATTTCGAGACGTATTTCCTGTATGCGCGTGTACGTAACTCAAATACGTAGCGTCGTTGCTGGACCACGATGGAAGCCCATTCCACGGTTATCCGTAGTTTGCGTCGTGTCAAATTGCCCACCGAGGCCTAGTCGTTCCCAGGGGATTAGAATTGTACCCGAGCTGTATAAACACACACACAGCCATGCGGGAATACACACATACATAGACGTAGCAGAGTCCTATCTCCGGTCTTGTTCCACGAACATCTCTCTGATTTCGTCTCCTTCGTCCTTTTCGTATCGTCCTTGTCTTTCCTCTCAGCCTTGTCTCTCTCGCTTTTCGCTCAGCATCCTCGCGAAAGATCTTTCGACAGAGAACTTACGCTTTTTTTTTTGGTCTTTCTTTTCTTTTTTTTTTGTTCCTCCTTGCGAACTCGACCTATCGTATCATCGACTATAAAGCAATCCGTAGGAAACTCGTGATTTTCTATTCGATTGTACTAAATGTTGTTTTCTTTTTTTTGCACGAAAAGAGGAAACGAAACGAAATTTGCAGTCGGATGAGAATTCATTCGAGAACGTTTCTTCTGGGTATTAAGCGTTAAATAAATTAAAGCGAGTCGAGGAAATTTCCGGGAGAAGCCACGAGACTGTCCGTCGTTTAATGTTTTATTCATTCGTTCCATTATTTTTCAGGAAGTCGAGAAATGCGCAGCAAGGAGGAATAAAAATTCTGATTTCAATGAACGAACGTAACTTTTCACGATACAAAATTTAGCCAACGGAATTCTTAATTTTTCCTGGTCGCATAAAAATCGCTCGTAAAAGTTTCCAAACTTTGCAACAGCTTTTTTCCTTCTCGAAGCAAATCTTCTTTCGAGAATTTGCCGAAGTTAAAACACCTTAAAAACAAGCCTTAAAAGCAAGCCTTAAAAGAAAATTATCATTATTGTTCAATAATGATAATAATCATAATTTATTAATTTTACTTATTTGAATTTAATTGAATTTATTTATTAATTAATTGATTAATTGAACTTATTTGAATTTAATTGAATTTATTTATTAATGAATTGATTAATTGAACTTATTTGAATTTAATTGAATTTATTTATTAATTAATTGATTAATTGAACTTATTTGAATTTAATTGAATTTATTTATTAATTAATTGATTAATTGAACTTATTTGAATTTAATTGAATTTATTTATTAATTAATTGATTAATTGAACTTATTTGAATTTAATTGAATTTATTTATTAATTAATTGATTAATTGAACTTATTTGAATTTAATTGAATTTATTTATTAATTAATTGATTAATTGAACTTATTTGAATTTAATTGAACTAATTAATTAATTAATTAATTGAACAAGCATGAAAAAAAACTAAAAAAACGGAATAACAGGGAGACATCCGATTGTAAAATCCTTGCCAAAAATTCTCACGTGACCCAAATTGTTATTAGCGAGATAACAAAAATCATTAAGAGCGTGCGTAATTTGTCCCTCTGAATAAAATAACGCGTGTCGCATGGAGAGCCGGCAGGACATGAAAAGCTCGAAGGATTAACGAGAATGGAGGTCGTCACACGTGAGCTGATTGTTAATGCCTCGAAACATTTACCATTTTTGCCTCGTTAAAGCGAAATGCAATTGCAATTTCGTTCGTTCGTGGAAAATTACTCTTTTTGTTTTAATTTTTGTATCTCCTGCCAAATCGTCCTGTAAATCATTGGAATTCGATAGAGTACATTTTATCGTTCAATTAGGTTTGCATTAGCTCGATGAGTTCGCGGTAAATTGCGTTTCGATATTCGAGGGACGAAACGAATTTATTTCGTTGCGAGTAAAATATCGATTTTGAGCTCTGATGAATTTTTGATTAAATCTTGTACGTGTATGAATGTACGAAGAGTTGCCGATCTCCCGAGGGAGTTAGAGCGAGATTACCGAGCTTTCCAACTGGATATTTTGGCTCCTCGAGTTATCGCGAGAACAGAGACCCCCTTGCCGATAATATAGGTGAAAGATGTCTCGAGAGAGTCGTTCCATCGTACGCCTGCTCGCTTACAGAAGAAACTGTCTAGACTGCTCAGACTTTTATGTACTTTCTATCTTTCCTTCCTCCCATGAATTTGAATTTATTTTATTACATGTGTAAAATAACGATGTAAACATTTACGACGAGATATTGAAAAGACTGATAGTTTTTTTTTTTAGAAATGTTTTCCGATCGTTTGAGAATTCGTAAAAATTTGAGGAGGTTGGGAAAACAGGTAACAGATAAACCTCGTTTCAACCTGGAACGTGTCTCATCAATTTTATATTTAACGAGAATATATTCGAAGGCAAAAAAAACGAGGTGAAAAATTTCAACAAAATTTTAAAACTTTGTCAAAAAATTGTGAAAATAAATATTTAAAAAATGGCTCGATACATTGTTTATAACACTTTGATATATACGCATAATGAAAATGGTCAAAATCTGACGTACGGTTTCTGGGAAAAGGTACATTGAAAATGGCCATTTTTTCAAAACAATGTTTTCGACTTTCAATTGGACCCAGAATTTGTCTATTTCGAATATCCTCAAATTATCTATACAGAATTATCAATAAAGTCTTTTTGAACAAATCTCAAAAAAAATCATTGTAAAATGTTGAATAGTTTTGAAGAAATCTTAATTGAAGCAAAGAAGAGCAGATCGGAGCTTGCGAATATGTCGATCCCCCTTAAGGTTTCAACTTTTGTCATGCGTTCTTAATCTCCCTCCTAACCTCTGCTGTAAATAAATCATTCATCCAGCAACGAACACAGCTAAAAGATGTCCTTTATCGCAAAAACACTTAATCTTTCATACCGATTTCTAATATTGTATTGGGCGCATTCAGTGTACGGAACAGTTGTGGGGTCGCTCACTCCACAACGCTCTTTTCCAATGTAGCGGAAAAATGTTTGCTCGAAAAAATGGAGTCCGCTCACGGAACATGTTGTGGGAGCGCACGACTGTTCCGTGCGCTGAAAGCGCCCATTGATTTATAAAATTATTTCCGTTTTAAGGAGTGAGGTTTAGTTTGGAAAGGTAAAAAAAAGGCCTTTTTTCCGATTTTTTTTTGGCCAAACGATAAAATAATTGACAACAAAAGTTCTTCCTTATAAAAGATATATATTTAGTGTAAACATTATAATTTTTTGAAAGAAATATATTTAAAAATAAGCCGTTATATATCAACGGCCGAAGACGCTGCAAAAAAAACAGATTTTGCGGTGATCACTCCCGCGCTGCAACGGATTATCTGAAACCAACAAAACAAGGGGGGATCTTTAGTTAATGATATAATGCTCCGGTTGAACGAAGGGTTTTGAAAAATTTCCATTTTTCACAAAATGGCGGACGGTGAAAGTCAAAAATGTTGTTTTGATCAAACTTTCACTTACATTTTTGACTATAAAAAAAAAAATAATTGTCCAAAAAAAAAAATCCTTCGTTCATCCGGAGGATAACTATGTATAGAAGAAGTGATATAAATTTCAACTCGATCGGTAAAGCCGTTCTCGAGTTACAGTGATCACCGACTTCGAAAACATGGTTTCGAGAAAAACGAGTTTAAGGGGTTACCCCCACTTGTAGCGCAAAAAAAGGCCCTTTTCATGAATTTTTGTAAAGAAAACTACAAATCTTTTTTAATCGATCAATATACCATCTTAAAGAACATATCTTGAAGAACTTTCAGTAATCTTTTAATTGAAAAATATTACATTGTTTACTGGCCGTCGATGAAATAATGTTTTTATACCGGGTGGTCCACATAACTCTTAACAGCTGAATATTTCGGAAACTATTTGTCCAATCAAAAAGTTGTTTATGAGAAAGTTTTATGCTTTCGAGGGGCCTTTCTAACTATACAAATATGAAGTTACTCCCTGCCCCCCTTTATGGGGGGCGGGGGGTAACTTTACAATGTCAAACGCGACCCCCTATAAAATGTTAGATGGTTGGATTCTACGAGAAAAAACAAATAAATTTTATTTGAAACATTTTGTTGTCAGATGTGATTTTTTGTCAGATAGGGGGTCCCGTTTGAAATTGTAAAGTTACCCCCTGCCCCCCTTTATGGGGGCAGGGGGTAACTTCATATTTTTGTAGTTAGAAAGGCCTCTCGAAAGCATAAAACTTTGTCATAAACAACTTTTTGATTGGACAAATAGTTTCCGAAATATTCAGCTGTTAAGAGTTATGTGGGCCACCCTGTATATACGGTTTGCGGTGACCAACATTGTGGCGAAGTGGATCATCTGAAACAAAAATGCGGATGGATTTAATCAAATATAAATATAAACTAGTATTTAATCGAAGAATTAAAAAAAAATATTCATTTTTCACAAAATGGCGGACAGTCAAAGTTAATGGTTCGATTTTAACGAAAAAAATCGAACGATTAAAGACTACATTTTTATATATTAAATAAGCCTGCAAAATTTCAAGAAGATCGGTTCATTAGTGTTCGAGTAATCTTGGTCACCGACTTCAGAAATGCCATTTTGAGAAAAACGCGTTTAAAGTTTCAATTTGAGTTTACACGAAGAAAATATTTTTTTTTCTAAACGTACATAGAGTCATTTATTCCGGGTCCATACAGAAGTTCATCCGCCGACGATGCCGCTTCAAAAAAACGCAATAAAAAAAAATCGATTTTTTCAAAATCGCAAGTGGGAGTAACCCCTTAAAGTTTTACCTACTTACTTTGTATAGCTCTAACTCGGCTTCCTTCAAAGAGTTCGAGTAATCTTGGTCACCGACTTCAGAAATGCCATTTTGAGAAAAACGCGTTTAAAGTTTCAATTTCAGTTTACACGAATAAAATATTTTTTTTTCTAAACTTAATACATAGAATCATTTATTCCGGGTCCATACAGAAGTTCTTCCGCCGACGATGCCGCTTCAAAAAAACGCAATAAAAAAAAATATATATTTTGGCGAATAATGATCCAATTTAAATGCAATTAGTCGGAAAATACTCGTAAGATATTGTACTTTTAGAAAATGAAAAAAAAATCGATTTTTTGAAAATTTCAACTAAACCTCCCCCGTTGACAGATATCAGCGTTTATACATATTTAAATAGCGTTGCATCCCTACCGCTCGTACATAATTTCCCAAAATATTAGACTTCATTATAGAGTAAAACCACTAGGAAACCGAGGAACGCGATTCTCACTTCCGTTCTGGCCATGGCCCAAAATCGATTTGTCTACCGTTTCATTCCGCGCGTGTGTGTCCCGTCTCACTTCGACCAATCCTCCCCCTAGCTAAATCCGTCGAGACAATCCACGGCTTCGTTTCCTAACGAAGTTATGCCTATTTCCTCTCATAATACGATGGCGTTCGTGCGAAAATACTCGTAGCGTCGAGCAACCGGGAAAAATGCATTAGTCGCTTCACCGAGAAATGGCCACGCTCTATATCGATTTCCCTTCATTCCTATTTCAAATTGCTTAAGGGCAATTTTTTCAAAACACGAAAATTCAATATTTTTATTCCCTTTTGATTTGATTTCTCTTCGTGCTTTATTTTCCATTCATTTTTCTTCAACGATATTTACGTTTCATATACAGGGTGTCCAGATTTAATCTTACACCTAAATTATCTCGAAAAATATTGCTCCGATCAAATTTGGTTTGGAACAAAAGTTTTAGAGTTCGAAGGGGGACGTTCCAAAAAAATATTGTCGAAGGTCGCAAATTCAAAATGGCGACGTTACGATGGCTGACATGTTTTTTTTTAAGGTAACCTAACTTTTTTTTATGACAAAACAATGCATTGCGTTAAAACTAACAACTTTTGTAGGAAACATTTTTCGATTCAGATTGTAGTTTTCATGTTGGAACTCCATTTTTGACTATTTAGCGCTGTCCGGAAGTTACCATAAAAAAGTGTGCGTGTATCTGTGTGTGCGTGTCTTAGGTTGCGCGATTGTGGGCAGAAGGAAATGCTTATCGCACGATAAGAAAGTCGGACTTCCCCGGAATAGTCATGACTCTACGACTGTTTCGTGCAGTTTGCCTCACGGGTCACTGTCTTCTACCAGGAGAAATTCACGTCAGCTATTACTCTTGGTCCTCTTTATGGCTTTATTAAGTCTCAGCCGAATTGCGTTGTGCGCTAATTTCTGCATAACATACTTCAGCATTTGCACACTTTTTTATGGTACCTTCCGGACAGCGCTAAATAGTCAAAAATGGAGTTCCAACATGAAAACTACAATCTGAATCGAAAAATGTTTCCTACAAAAGTTGTTAGTTTTAACGCAATGCATTATTTTGTCAACATGAAAACTACAATCTGAATCGAAAAATGTTTCCTACAAAAGTTGTTAGTTTTAACGCAATGCGTTATTTTGTCATAAAAAAAAGTTAGGTTTCCTTAAAAAAAAACATGTCAGCCATCGTAACGTCGCCATTTTGAATTTGCGACCTTCAACAATATTTTTTTGGAACGTCCCCCTTCGAACTCTAAAACTTTTGTTCCAAACAAAATTTGATCAGAGCAATATTTATCGAGATAATTTAGGTGTAAGATTAAATCTGGACACCCTGTATAATTTGTAAGACATAAATTTTCAACTACAAGAAAATCCTCGGTCTCGTTGTCACTTATATCACGGCTACAAGCCTCGACGCATATTATAGTGCTTTTTTTTGCGAAGCTTATGAAGCCAAAGCTTCGTTCTTTTCCCTCCAAGAACCTTTTCCCGCATCCCTCGTTGCGGATCTCCTCAAAATCCTCGGGGTTACGTCCCACGTTTTCTACTCACGGATGAAAAATGACGAATAACGACAATGTCGATAAAACTCTTTTTATATTCGCTCCTTTTGAACGAGCCTACTGCAAGCTCCTTCGCGAAGGGAGATAAAGCAAAATTTGCCCGACGATATTAGCATATCGCGGAATGACGAGACGTATGGAAAAGATGAAAAAGCAAGGACGAAACAGAATGAATGGTGAGATCGAGAAACGAGGAGCGAGGGGATGATTCGAATAAAAAATAGTGAAATACAATATTTTCTCGAGTCGCTTTTGTCTCGTTAATGCAGTTTTCCAACTTCGCGAGGAAACATATTTCTCGTGTGGAGATTTTCGTAAACGAATATTGGTCGAGTTGTATACGAGCTCAACCACTAGTCACCCTCTCCCTTGTGACTATTTCCTTTCACCCCTGTCGCTTTTCTTCGAGTCTGTCACTTTCTCTGCTCGTAAGGACGCGTATCTTTCTCCCGCAAAGACGCCTTCGGCTTATCCCAAGCTCGCGTGTGGGCTTGAGAGCTCCTTGTGGAATATTTAGATCGCTCTTATTCGCCCTCCGTTATTTCTGTCCCCTCAACGGGGAAGTCATATCGAGGATCGTATTAGGGCGAAGATATTTCGAATAATACGAAAAGGGTCTTATCAAAGTTGTATCTGGTTTTTTCCTCGTATCGGTTTTTTTTTCCCTCGTATCGAGTTTTTTGTTCGAAGGTATTGTTACTTTTCCGTCAGCTTCCGGTCTATGCAGGAATGAGCTTTTGGTCTTTCCTAGAACTAAGTCATGCTATAGAAAGTATAAGGCAATGGTTTTTATCGCAGGTTTTCATAATATTTTTTACAATCAATCGATCAATCAAAAAATCAATTAATTTAAAAAAAGTTGGGTAATAATTCTATTATTTCGTTATTATTATTTTATTATTATACAGATAATTGCAGATATACATTCAAACGTTCAAAACAATAATTTATTCAATCAATTAATCAGAAAATCAATTAATTCTAAAAAATCTGGGTAATAATTTTAATAATTCTAATATTTTGTTATTATTATTTTATTACTATAAAGATAATTGCAGACATGCATTAAAACCTCTAAAACAATAGTTTATTCAATAAAACAATCAAAAAATCAATTAATTCTAAAAAATCTGAGTAATAATTGTAATAATTCTACTATTTCATTATTATTAACTTATTACAACAAAGATAATAGCAGACATGCATTAAAACTTTCAAAACTATAATTTATTCAATCAATCAATAAAAAAATGAATTAATTCTAAAAAATCTAGGTAATAATTCTAATAATTCTAATATTTCGTTATTATTATTTTATTACTATAAAGATAATTGCAGACGCATTAAAACTTCTAAAACAATAGTTTATTCAATCAATCAATCAAAAAGTCAGTTAATTCTAAAAAATCTAGGTAATAATTTTAATAATTCTAATATTTTGTTATTATCATTTTATCACTATAAAGATAATTGCAGACGCATTACAACTTCTAAAACAATAGTTTATTCAATCAATCAATCAATCAAAAAATCAATTAATTCTAAAAAATCTAGGTAATAATTTTGATGATTCTAATATTTTGTTATTACCATTTAATTACTATAAAGATAATTGCAGACGCATTACAACTTCTAAAACAATAGTTTATTCAATCAATCAATCCATCAAAAAATCAATTAATTCTAAAAAATCTAGGTAATAATTTTAATGATTCGAATATTTTGTTATTATCATTTTATTACTATAAAGATAATTGCAGAAATGCATTAAAAGTCCAAAACAACAATTTATTCAAGCCCCGACATCCACCAACACCAAAAAAAAAAAAATTTCATCCTTTCGCATTTTTCCAACAACTTTATATCCCCGCGAGTCAATTTAAATCCGTAGCTTTCGGAATATCCCGGATTAAATTGCACGTTTGCCACCGTACAGATTGGAGTGAAACAATTATTCAAAATGGGATGCTGTGTGTCGAGACGTGTATGAATATTGAGTAGAATGCAAAATTTGGTTTTGGTATTTCGTCGTGTATAACGCGTACGTGATGTCGGAAACACGTACGTACCACGTGCAATCCTAGGTATATATATACATACACACATATATACATCACACATACACATATATAATGGAGAGTCTTGTGGCCCATGCAGTTTCGGAGGGAAGGATGAAGGCCACACAGTGAATTTCCAGTCATTGGAGAGAACTTCGATACAGAGGACATCCACGTGAAGCTGGTTACTGTATGGTATTGTTCGGTTGATACACAGAGAGGGGTATATACGACGGTCATACAGAAACCGATGTACGCTAAATGCATATCTATATATATTTCAATATATGGATATGTGCGAATTGTGCTGTCGCTGCTCATGCTGCCAGCTTGCAAAGGTTTGACAATCGAGGGTTCGAAAGGCACGGGGTCCACCCTGTTGTATGTGTATGTATGTATGTAGATACGTACGGAGATGTATATGTATATATTATTGATCCATAGTGCACTACCGGCAGATAATCTCTTGTTAATGACGAATTGTGCGCCGGTTTTGTTAGTTATGACGAAGGGAGGGATTGACGTGCATCCCTCCCTCCTCCCGATGCTTCTTCCTCTCGATTGATCCAACGTCATCATTACATGCGTTACTGATAATTCTTGCTTGTCGAGTTCATTTCTTTTATTTTCATAAATCGTGTCAACGTTTGATATAAAGAAGTATAGGGATTTTATCAATTTTATTAAAATTGAATTTTTAAGATTGTAGATTTTAAAATTTTTTTATTGAAAGTTTGAGATTGGTAGATCGTGCATTGGAAAAAAGGGTGGAAATATTGTGATTTATGGATTGTGGGTACACGCGTTACTGATAATTCCATCATTACACGCGTTATTGATAATTCCTGCTGGTCGAGTTCATTCCTTTTATTTCCATAAATCCTGTCAACGTTTGATATAAAGAAATATTGGGATTTTATCAATTTTATTAAAATTGATTTTTTAAGATTGTAGATTTTTTATTATTTTATTGAAATTTTGAGATTGGTAGATCGTGTGTTTGAGAAAAGGTGGAAATATTGTGATTTATGAATTTGTGGGTTTACGCGTTACTGATAATTCCTGATTACTGATAATTCCTGTTTGTCGAGTTCATCTATTTTTTTTCATAAATGAGTCCTGTTAAAGTTTGATATAAAGAAATATGGGGATTTTATCAATTTTATTAAAATTGAATTTTTAGGATGATAGATTTTTCAATTATTTTATTGACGTTTTGAGATTGGTAGATCGTGTGTTTGAGAAAAGGTGGAAATATTGTGATTTATGGATTGTGGGTACACGCGTTAGTGATAATTCCATCATTACACGCGTTATTGATAATTTCTGCTGGTCGAGTTCATTTCTTTTATTTCCATAAATCCTGTCAACGTTTGATATAAAGAAATATGGGGATTTTATCAATTTTATCAAAATTGAATTTTTAAGATGGTAGATTTTTTAATTATTTTATTGAAATTTTGAGATTGGTAGATCGTGCGTTTGAAAAATGGTGGAAATATTGTGATTTATGAATTTGTGAGTTTACGCGTTACTGATAATTCCTGATTACTGATAATTCCTGTTTGTCGAGTTCATCTATTTTTTTTCATAAATCAGTCCTGTTAAAGTTTGATATAAAGAAATATGGGGATTTTATCAATTTTATTAAAATTGAATTTTTAGGATGATAGATCTTTCAATTATTTTATTGACGTTTTGAGATTGGTAGATCGTGTGTTTGAGAAAAGGTGGAAATATTATTATTTATGAATTGTGGGTACACGCGTTACTGATAATTCCTGATTACTGATAATTCCATCATTACACGCGCTACTGATAATTCCTCCTTGTCGACTTCAGCTTTTTTTTTTTCATAAATCCAGCCAAAGTTTGATATACATATCAATTTTATTAAAATTGAATTTTTAAGATGATAGAATTTTCAATTATTTTATTGAAATTTTGAGATTGGTAGATCGTGTGTTTGAGAAAAAGTGGAAATATTGTGATTTATGAATTTGTGGGTTTACGCGTTACTGATAATTCCTGATTACTGTTAATTCCATAATTACACGCATTAATGATAATTCCTGCTTGTCGAGTTCATATCTTTTATTTCCATAAATCCTGTCAACGTTTGATATAAAGAAATATAGGGGTTTTATCAATTTTATCAAAATTGAATTTTGAAGATGATAAATCCTTCAATTATATTTTATTGAAATTTTGAGATCGATAGATCGTGCGTTTAAAAAACGAATGGAAATATTCTGATTTATGAATCGTGAGTAATGACGAATTGTATGCTGGATCTGTTAGTTATAACGAAGGACAGGATTGACGTGCATCCTCCCTCCTCCTGCTTCTTCTTCCTCTCGATTGATCAAGCGCCATCATTACACGCGTTACTGATAATTCCCGCTTGTCGAGTTCCTCTCTTTTATTTCCATAAATCCTCTCAAAGTTTGATATAAAAAAAATATAGAAATTTTATCAATTTTATTAAAATTAAATTCGCAGGAAATTAGAATTTTTAATTATTATTATTTAAATGTTAAGATTGCTGGATCGTGCGTTGGAAAAAAGGGTGGAAATATTGTGATTTACGAATTGCGGGTAAATTATTCATCAGAATATTTTGTAAATGTATATTTGCGTAGGTTAAATATCGCCTTGGGAGTATTATACAGCTGTAGAATGTTAAATTGTCTATGTAGATATAGGCGAACATTGGTAAAATGTCACACGATATTCCAAGGGCTATAATAGCCCAGTTCGCGGTTACAATCTTGTGGAACGTCGGCTGGGATTAAAGCGAGCCCGGTTCTCATCCTCGTTTCGTGTTTCCCCACTCTAGTTTAATACTCTGTCCATACCACGACTAAGTGATAAGGATAGAGAGCGAGAGTGACTTTCGCCAAAATTCTCCTCCAGGTGTTCGTCGAGGATCTAACGATAAAAATACCAGTCGACAGATTGGATGGCTCTCCCACGTACTCCTTGTGTTGATACGCCCGTTTTCACCCACCGGAGGAAACAAAAAAAACACGCATGAAAAAAAAATCGTACAGTCGGAAGAGAAAATCGAATTTTTGTGTCGAACTTTCATGAGAGTTAAAAATAACAGTGAGATTTATGATTTTCATTCCAACGCTGTATGAAAATTGATAGCCATGAAAAAGATAATTGAGGCAAAAATTCGATCCATATATCTAGGAGAGAGAGAGGGGGAGAAGAGAGGGAGCTGCGAGTCATCGATAAATCTGCGAGAGGCCAGCAAGGATCAACAGTTGGACGAGATTAATTGAACTCTCGATAAATTTAATTAGAACGGACCGACGTTCCATCCTGTTTCCCTTTGAGCGTGTCCTAAATCTTCTCAAAGCTATGAGGATTTGCCTCTATACTGTCCGCGCAATATCGCAAAAAACTTTTCTACCTTACGGTGTTCCCTCTAGGCAATGGTATAGAAAATTCTCATTTCAATTCGAGGCACCTAGGCAAGAATCCTTAGAAAATAAGAGCTCACTGAGAAATTGGAGATCCCTCCGTAAAGAGGGCCATTAGGAAATGTGGCTTTTTGGGGGAGTTGGAAGGTCTCTGAGAAAATCCTAAGGGTAGATTTTTAGGGATTTAAGCATCCTTGAGAAAAATTCCTGGATCCTTCGATTATTAGTTAACTGACAAAATCCTTAGAACTGGTCTGATTTTTGAGGGAATGAACGATGAGTCATTGACTACTGACAGTTTAACTAATTTCATGACAGTTGTAAAACATCAGCTTTTAGGAAATTTAAAATAAAAGTTTATATAAATAAAAGTATTATGCGTTAAAAAAAAGTAAAATTATTTGTAAATATGGAGGAAATACAAAACTGAAGGTAAGTTTTCTTCTGTACTTATTCAATTTCATTGCATCATTTTTAGTCATGAAAATGTAAACATTAGACCAAGTAATAACATGTAATTAACAAATAAAAACTTAAACGATATATCAATGTTTTTATAGTTTCATAATTTGAATTATACACAAGTACAATGGATTGACAATATTGACAGTGACTAAACATCGAGTTAGTATATCTTACTAAACTGTGTAAAGCAGCAAACCACTTTTTCTTTTGATGGATTTAGTAAACAACTTTAGGAAATTTGTCAAATTCTTATTTACAATTTTTAACTGAATTTTTACAATTTAATAAATAACAGCTATTCACTTTTGATGTACAGCAGCAAACCACTTTTTCTTTTGATGGATTTAGTAAACAACTTTAGGAAATTTGTCAAATTCTCATTTACAATTTTTAACTGAATTTTTACAATTTAATAAATAACAGCTATTCACTTTTGATGTACAGCAGCAAACCACTTCTTCTTTTGATGGATTTAGTAAACAACTTTAGGAAATTTGTCAAATTCTCATTTACAATTTTTAACTGAATTTTTACAATTTAATTGATAACAGCTATTCACTTTTGATGTACAGCAGCAAACCACTTCTTCTTTTGATGGATTTAGTAAACAACTTTAGGAAATTTGTCAAATTCTTATTTACAATTTGTAACTGAATTTTTACAATTAAATAGATAACAGCTATTAATCATTGCAAAAATAAAGAATAATATTGAATATTTATTTATTCCATCTACCTTTCTGAAACAGATAAACACAGCATCGAATTATACAGTTGTCAATATTTCCTATCGATACTTTACATATTCGTCAACAACTTGCCACTCAACTCTGAGTGCTTTCGACAACAAATAAGTAATATCAGTATGTATATTTATATATGTATGTTCGTAGATCTCGCTTGGAAGCTCCAGAGACCCGGAGCACATGCAAAATTTACGTGTCGTCAGCAAGCAGATCTTCCTCCCAAGCGCATTCGAGAAACGTTCTCTACGTCGCGAAAGAAGATTTGGTGATTGTCATCCGGCGTGGATTAAAAACGTATTGCTCACGTAGGTACGTGATATACGTGGAAATATCGGGATTTCAACTTCAACCCGGATTAATGTGTCAGATGAGAATCGACGATTTGGAAACGATGATGAATTTATTGAACGATTTTTAAATTTTTGTTTTTTTTTTGTATTTTCCAGAAATATTATTGGCTGAGGTATTTTTATTTTTTATAAATAAAGTGGTAATGTATAATGGAAATCAAAATTGGATCGAATCATCTAAATTTCAAAAATGAGAATTAAACGGACCAAAAAATGATTAATTTGTGATTTTGGTTAGAGGAAATGTGAGATTAATTTTTGGAGGAAGGTTGTCGATAGTAGAGTCGTCTATCTTCCCCAAATTCTAAGACGCTTAGATCCTGATTTAATTATAATCGGTGAATGGCGGCGTCTCGGAACTGAGGCGCCTCCAAGTATGTAATTGCATTATTTACTCTCGTAGGGGGATTATACGTTCTCTCATCAACCCCTGTCTGCCGAGTCTTTGGAAAACCTTGTTATACACAACTTTTTTTACACTGTCCCAACTTCCTCCTTCTCTCGTTCTCGCTGTTTCTTTCTCTCTTTCTCTTGCGTAAGTTTTGACGCGAAATGTGTTTTTGTGAGAAACATTAACGGAGAGTAAAGGCGTTTTACAAACGAATGTCATTGCCACTCTTCGTTCTCGTGCTCCATAGAATTTTCCTTTAGGCATCGACGTAATATTTCTATTTCTATCGCATTGTGCCCTAAAATGTTCCTACAATATTTCTGTTTTGCGTAATGACGAGAGTCGACTACGATATTTTTAATACTATCGTTTCAAACGCAAGCTTAAATGAATTGTTTATCGAGTAAAGCTCTCTAAAGAAATGGTAAAGAGTTATATAAATTCTCAAAATTATCAAATTTCTTTAAAATTTCCAAAAATTTTCACATTTTTCACCTGTAAACAAACATTAATCTACTTTTATTCTCATTAATTAGGTAAAAAGATCAAAATTTTCAAATTTTTCACCATTTTTCATCAGTTTTCATCATTGATAAAAAGAAAATAATAATCACAGTGGAATTATGAAAAAATGTCTTTATTCGATAAAACGTTTACATACTTGTGGGTTACTTACGTACGGCGTACAGTTATATAAATGCTCAAAATTATCAAATTTCTCTAAAATTTCCAAAATTGTTCCCATTTCTCTCCTGTAAACAAACATTAATCTATTTTAATTCTCCCTAATCAGGTAAAAACATCGATCTTCTTCAAAATTTTCACCATTTTTCATCATTCTTCATCATCAATAAAAAGAAAACGATAATCACAGTGGAATTATGAAAAAAATGTCTTCGATCGATGAAAGGTTTACGTGCTTGCGGGATAAGTCGACGCCTTAAATTTCGTATCGTACGATCAGAAAGTCTTCGCGAACATCATCCATCGATGTCGCTAAATAATTCAAGGTATACCCCTTTACCAGCAGCGCCAGTACCTGCGGTTCATACGTATAACTTCGTTCTCTATACAGTACATACCTACGTTGGCAAACTTTATATATATATATATATATATATATATGTGTGTTTTTTAAGGATACTGCAGGAAGCGATCGATCCGTCCGTTCTCGCAAGCACGAACATTACTTTTTCCCAGGAATCTCCCATTTTATAGTGAAAACATCGTTATTCTTGTGTAAAAAGAGGGAATGATGAGGGAAGTAAAGTGTACGATGAGAAAGAGCAAAGTTTGATCGACGAAATATCAAACACGTACGTCGAACCTTTCCTGTCTCTATCTTCGAGCTTTCCCCGTAGACTGTTTTTTTAACATGTATTTTCTTTCGACCAAGTGAGTGGGCAGACTGCTCTCTTGCGGCTTCGGTGTAAAAAAGCTCCAAGACTAGTCCACCGTTCATTCTTACACTTTGCTATATAAACGAAGTCTTTCGTGTCTCGTTCGCAAGCTCGAACGCTTATTGAACTATACGCGTACTTGACATAGTCACAGAGGCTTCATACATATATATATATATATGATAAAATTGTAAAGCTGGGTCATATGGACCATGAGAATAATTTTACTAATTACACCTGTGATAAGACACGAATTCTCACGGCTTTTTGTTTTTAAGCTAATAATCCAAATTAGTTTAGTTCTCACGAGAACGTATCTAGAATCTAGAACTTACGATGGAAAAAGATTTTTAAGAATTTTTCTCACCTCGCAATTTTTCATATTTTGATATTTTGCAAAATTTTTTTTAATCGTGTGATACGAATCCCGGCAGTTGGATGATATTAAATAATTATCGATTGAGGGGAAGAAATAGAATAAAATTGAAAAGTTTTATAAGATTGTCAAATTTGAATTTTGGTATGAAAATGTCCTGATTCATCTTAAGTGACTGAGCTATATTTTGCGACTGTGCCATCAAGCATTGTTTACCCGTTTCGTCATTCTTGAAGAAGCATCTCGCCCTCTTCTTCATTTTGCCAAAGACGTTGCCAGAACAAATAAGGCGAACGAGCGAGGATAAAATGGATGATGTGAGAAACGCAAACGACTATCTGGTTTTTTCATCGAGGAAACGTTTCTGTCTATATCATCGTTGCTCATTTCTATCGCGCTTGTGGTGTTGCTGTTTCTACCAGCTGAGAACCGATGAAATTTTCTCGAAGAACCGACCGAGTGGCGTAAAGGGAATGGAAACGGAAGGGGGGAGGCTATAAACTTGTGTGTGGCTAACGGACAAATCGCGTGTTGTCCTCAATCCCATATCTATGAATATCTTTGGAGCTTTTCTCATTCTTTCATTCGTACTTGGAACGAATCCGTGGGAAAATAGTTCTTATTTTTTTTATCGACGTGTCTAAAACTCAAATATCCGAGACAAACATGTCCGATTTCGTTTTGTTTACAATTATTGCTGTACTGTAGTTAAATAGAATATTTTATATACAGGGTGAGTTTCGCAAGGTGTCTCAAACTTTATTTTAAGGTAGATGGGATCGTTACAAACAAAAGTTGCAAATATACATTAGGGATATTTTTAATAGTTTAGGAGATATAGGTGTTTGAAGTTGGGCCAATCAGAGCGCGTCGAGAAGCGTTGGAGCCGCCCACTCCCCGGCCTAGCAGCCAATGACCGAGAAATAAAAATAACTGCGTAATAAAATAATAAATAAAATTGATTGCTCTAAATTTTGCAACCCCAGATGTAACGCTCTACACTGTACTATCACTAAGGCTCGGGTGGGAAGTGGGCGTGTCCAACGCTTCTCGGCGCGCTCTGATTGGACCAACTTAAAAAATTCATATCTCGCAAACTATTAAAAATATCCCCAATGTATATTTGCAACTTTTGTTCGTATTGACCCCATCTACCTTAAAATAAAGTTTGAGACACCTGATGAAACTCACCTTGTACATAATCCCGGTATTTCTATTTATTTCTGGACTTGACAAAACCTGTTCAATTTATATTTTCACACTGAGATAAAAATAATAAAATTGTCTCCGATAAGAAAAACGATTATTGGATTTCAAAATAACATTACGTCGCAGGTTTGATAACATTCTTTATCTCTTACAATTAACGTAAAACAAATATACCGAAGAATTGATTATTCGCCGATAACTTTTTATTTTTAATTTCTTCTTTCCTATTGATTTCTTTTGTTCGCATACGACCTTATGGCTTTTCGCAAAAAGAAGCTCGCACAGCGGATGAAATAAACCGAGCGTTTTTTTTTTTTCGTTCGTTGTCTCGGATACAATCATGATTAATTATTCCAGTTCCAGAGAATATCATTAAGCAGATGTCCGTTATCCAGTCGTCGAGAAGCGAGAAATAAACGCGTGGAGGTTTAAAGGAGGATAAGAGAGAATGTCGTTTTGTACTGACAATGAGATAGAACTTTTTTTTTTTTATTTCGTTGTACAAACGGAATATTTATAATGGTTTCCCGCTTTGTACATCCGGATGGAAATTGTCCTTTCTTATCAAACTGACATTTTGTAAAATGTTTGAATTTTTTGTTCATTCCACTGTGACATAATTGGATTAAATTTAATTAATTACTAAGTTTCTAAAATTAAACTACGTTTATTCGTCTCTCGATAATGACGTGAAAAATTAAAACAAGTCAGTGTTTCAATATTTTATCGCCATGAGCGATGATCTACATGCACCATCGTCATTTCCTTCGCCCATGGATTAGTCCGAGCTAATCACTGGCAATCTGCCACAGAGAATTATCAGAGTCGAAGGAAACGTCGAACGAATCTCTTTGCTATATTTCGATTCGAGCAAGGACATAAATATCTATTTCTCTACTGTATATGTAAACGTATAAACTGAAAACGAGAGAGAAACAATATCGAATTAGCCTGACGTAAAAAAGGACGAAAAGGACGAAACGGTCTCGACTATTTCCATAATGCATCGATTTCTTATTTTTTGTTCTTCTTTTTTTTTGCTTCACCGTCGTCCAAGGATCCGAAAGGATACTCGAAGGAGCGAGACTAGAGAGTGCCAAGAGGGTCCTCGATGGAAAATAAATGGAGTGGAAGGACGACAGGAGCAGTCGGTTTTATTTTCTCACGGGCGTTAACAGATTTCGTTTTTGTTTTCTGTTTTTTACTCTTTTTTTTTTGTTTTTTTTTTGTAACGTCAACAATTTCTCGTGAGTCTAGGGATCGTGGACGCAGGCGATTGAGAAAAATTGATGCGAGGATTTGTTTTTACATTACGTTTTCGTAGTCTCGTTGTTGCGAGCACGAACTTGCACGAAGATCCGTGACGATCGAACGAAATTTTCTTGCGACGTAAATTTCAGGAAGTTGCAGTGCTGTTCATATGAGAAGATGGTTCGAAGAGGGATATTGTCAGTGTTGTTAATCCGGCTATGGTACCCATTATTGGCAGTCCACAACCAAGGATTGTACTGTTGATAAAAGAAGATTGAAATGTTAGTTTTAATTCGAGGATAATACTAAAAGTTAGGACAAAAATGGAACGATTGACGATGGACTGGAGTTTGGGAAATTAACGACGGTGGGTTATGCGAATGAGATGGCTAATTGTGAGAAGAAAGCGAGACAGAGCGAGTGAGAGATACAAGTAGGAAGAGTCTTGAAGAGAATCGCAGCTTCGAAGTTACGATAGGATAAATAATTATTTAGTCAAGAATTACCTGGATATTAATTCACGTAATGTAATATAGATAATATTCAAAATATTCTGTATATAATAATATTGATAATATTAAAAATATTTTATATATAATAATATTGATAATATTAACAATATTCTATAGGTCATAATATTGATAATATCAACAATATTTTATATGGTAGAATATTGATATTTTATATGTTATAATATTGATAATATTAAAAATATTCTATTGTTATAACATTGATAATATTAAGAATATTTTATGGTATAATATTGATAATATTAAAAATATTTTATATATAATAATATTGATAACATTAACAATATTCAATATGTCATAATATTGATAATATTAACAATATTCTATATGGTTTAATATTGATAATATTAAAAATATTTTATATATAATAATATTGATAATATTAACAATATTCTATAGGTCATAATATTGATAATATCAACAATATTTTATATGGTAGAATATTGATATTTTATATGTTATAATATTGATAATATTAAAAATATTCTATTGTTATAACATTGATAATATTAAGAATATTTTATGGTATAATATTGATAATATAAAAAATATTTTATATATTATAATATTGATAATGTTAAAAATATCTTATATGTTATAATATTGATAATATTAAAAAAATTGTATATATAATAATATTGATAATATTAACAATATTCTATATGTCATAATATTGATAATATTAAAAATATTCTATATGGTATAATATTGATAATATTAAAAATATGTTATATGGTATAATATTGATAATATTAAAAATATGTTATATGTTATAATATTAATAATATAAAAAATATTTTATATATTATAATATTGATAATGTTAAAAATATCTTATATGTTATAATATTGATAATATTACAAATATTCTATATAGTGTAATATTGATAATATCAACAATATTCTATAAATCAAAATATTGATAATATTGCAAATATTCTATAAATCAAAATATTGATAATATAAAAAATATTCTATAAATCAAAATATTGATAATATTGCAAATATTCTATAAATCAAAATATTGATAATATAAAAAATATTCTATGTATATATTATAACATTGATAATATATCAAGTATCGAATGCAACTATTCCAAAAACGTTACAATTAAAACCTTTCATTTTCCAACCAGAATCAAAAATACTATTTTTCATTAAACCGATATCAATAATTAAAAAAAAAAAAGATTGTATTATCTCCATCATCCAGATTTATCTTCTATCATTAAATTTTTTCCATTCGAATAGCGTACTCGTTATTTTGCCCAGATTAATAGTCTCGCGACGAGAACGACATTAGCATAAGCCCCACGGTACGATCCGACGTTTAATTTTGGCAGCTCACCTTGACCTAGCTCTCACATCAAGCCACACAGACACATACAAATACATACTAATCATAATTTATTCGACAATTTATCAAACCAATAAAATTTCAATAAACTCAAAACAAAACAATTCCTATTTCAACTTTACAAATTTTCCAGAAAAAATTATTCACAATCCTATATTTTTTCTTATCACAATTTCTAAGCTAACGAATTTTTATACATTTTAGAAAAAGTAAAACGAACGATCGTGGCAAGGTAAAATCGACAATGTCGCTACGATACGGAAAAGTTGAATAATACCTTGCTAGTGGGTATCGAAGGTACGTCAGGAGAGTCGAGGTATACAGTAATACATAATCGGTCAAGTTGAAGTATCGGCCTTGTCTGCGATTCACGTAGGGATAACGGGTCAAGGTTATCAGCGTCCAATGAAGTGACTCGGACTTGGTGACGAACAACGCCAGAGGACCTAACGTTACGAACCAGAAACCATCAACGAGGTCACTGGAATCTTCATCACGGATGAATAAGACAAATTCAAAATTCGTTCTACATTCACGGTGAATATTAAATCCTAATTAAAAATATTGATAAATATAGGATTTTTTTTAACACATTTTTTTGTATTTTATTTTTCAACAATGGTGAATAAAGTTAGATGGAAAAGTAGATGACCTCATTCGAGACATTTTCGATCAACCCAATTCAACTCTCCCTCTCTGTCTTTAATTTCTTAAAAACCTTGGACTCTTTCACCGTGACAAATAATATTTTTTTTTTCTTATAGAAGCGAGATGGAAAAAAAACGATGGATGTCTTATTTCTACTTTGCGAATGACGAGTTTAGTTTCGTCGAGGAAATAATTTGGAGTGTCTTGGGTAAAGCAGGATTATCTTGGAGGAAAATTTGTGTGAACTCTTGCCAAACCTGGGTTGTGTATATATAGGTATTAATCCAGAGTAAAGTAAATTGAACGATACTGTGGACGTCGAAGTTGCCGGATGTTCGACTTATTCGAAGCTCAAACCACTCGAACAAACTTCGTTTAATCGAAGCTTCTGATAGCGAGCTTTTTGGAGAAGAGGACGAATAAAGTATAATAGTCAACTGGAAGACACCATTAAGGAATTCAACCTGGAGGATTTACAATAGCGTTGATCAATCAATCAAATTCGATTTGGATTGATCAATGTAAAATAAATAATTCGTGAAAATTCACTTTCGTCTCGTACGAAAATATTTCCTTTCACATCGTGAAAACGACAAGCGTCATAGATATTCATAGGGAGCCGAGACCTTTGAATCCTTGGACTCTTGCGTCACGTCTCGATTTTAAAAGATGAATGAGATCGATATGAACGATATACAGTTCATCCGGATAAATGTGTGTGTCTACAAGCAAGACGTTGTCTCAAACAGAATGCTTGTGAGTAATATTTCAATTTTTTTTTAACCATTGATATTTTCCTAGTTTTTATCACTGTTCATAATTTTCGTCTTGTTTTTATTTATTCCAACGATTCGTTGAATTGAAAATAATAAAATTTAAATATATAAAAAAAATGTTAAGAACAGAGTAAACTAGAAGATTGGAGCAGTAAACTAAAAATCGAAGGGACAAAATTGTCGACAAAGTTGCCAGCAAAAACGCATCAGTGCATCGTTACCGACTTGCCCAAAGAAAAAATGTTAAAAGTTTTCGACCCTCATTACCTCCCTACCATAGCCATCACCACTATTAATCCAACTTTATGAACAACGCTGGCCAGTGGCAATATGGTCCAAAGTCCAGGATTAGGACTTCGTTACAATCTCGCTCATCCGGGAAGCAAATGTGAGAAGCGTAAGAGCCACGAGGAATAGGAAGATCGAATTAGATGGTCCAGGGAACATGGCGCGTGGGAGATTGCCTGTTATAAAATATACAAAAAGAATTTTAAGAATAGAGTAAACTAGAAGATTGGAAAAGTAGCCTAAAGATCTAAAGGACAACATTGTGACTTCGTTAGGATTTCGGAAAAGTAACCTAAAGATCTAAAGGACAACATTGTGACTTCATTAGGACTTCGTTACAATCTCACTCATCCGGGAAGCAAATGTGAGAAGCACAAGAGCAACGAGGAATAGGAAGATCGAATTAGAAGGTCCAGGGGACATGGCGAGTGGGAGATTGCCTGTTATAAAATATACAAAAAAATGTTAAGAATAAAGTAAACTAGAAGATTGGAACAGTAAACTATAAAGATCTAAAGGACAAAATTGTGGACAAACTCACCAGCAAAAACGCATCAGTGCATCGTTACCGACTTGCCAAAGAAAACATGTTAAAAGTTTTCGACCCTCATTACCTCTCTTTTTTTTAAAGTGGTGGAAATCCTCATGGAGAATCCCCCGCTTTGAGGGCGGCGAGGGAGCTCATTACCTCCCTACCATAGCCATCGCCACTATTACTCCAACTTTATCAACACCACTGGCTAGTGTCAATATGGTCCACAGTCCAGGATTAGGACTTTGTTACAATCTCACTCATCCGGGAAGCAAATGTGAGAAGCGTAAGAGCCACGAGGAAAAGGAAGATAGAATTAGAAGGTCCAGGGAACATGGCGAGTGGTAGATTGCCTGTTATAAAATATACAGAAAGAATTTTAAGAATAGAGTAAACTAGAAGACTGGAAAAGTAACCTAAAGATCTAAAGGACAAAATTGTGGATAAACTCGCCACCAAAAATCGCATCAGTGTATCGCTACCGACTAGCCAAAGAAAAAAAGTTAAAAGTTTTCGACCCTCATTACCTCCCTACCATAGCCACTATTACTCCAACTTTATCAACACCACTGGCTAGTGTCAATATGGTCCAGAGTCCAGGATTAGGACTTCGTTACAATCTCACTCATCCGGGAAGCAAATGTGAGAAGCGTAAGAGCCACGAGGAATAGGAAGATCGAATTAGATGGTCCAGGGAACATGGCGAGTGGTAGATTGCCTGTTATAAAATATACAGAAAGAATTTTAAGAATAGAGTAAACTAGAAGACTGGAAAAGTAACCTAAAGATCTAAAGGACAAAATTGTGGATAAACTCGCCACCAAAAATCGCATCAGTATATCGCTACCGACTAGCCAAAGAAAAAAGTTAAAAGTGTTCGACCCTCATTACCTCCCTACCATAGCCATCGCCACTATTACTCCAACTTTATCAACACCACTGGCTAGTGTCAATATGGTCCAGAGTCCAGGTTTAGGACTTCGTTACAATCTCACTCATCCGGGAAGCAAATGTGAGAAGCGTAAGAGCCACGAGGAATAGGAAGATCGAATTAGATGGTCCAGGGAACATGGCGAGTGGTAGATTGCCTGTCATATATATACATATATAGTGATAACGAGGATTCTCCTTATCCGATTCCAGGGCCTTTGATACATAGCGAGCACGATGAGTGCGAGTCCCGCGTGGCGGAAGGGTGAAGGCCGATTTTCTGCGCGTGTGCGCACTCGTTGCTATACTCGTGAATATAATTTAATCGCGAACCAAGTGTTACAGACCGTGGCGTATTACAGCCGTAAATATATACCCATATATACATATATATATACATGTATATATACAAAGTACGTCAGTTTCTGCTAGGCCCTGCCTCTGTTCCTGGACGCCCCAATCACAAACTCTCCGGCTGCTTATAAAAGGCGCGAGACGGAAAATCTTTCTCTCAGTTCTCAGTGGTCGAAGAAGCACGGGACTATCACCACGTGTTATCATTAAAAATTGCGAATTTCCTCGATTATAATCTTTCATTATTATTTCTCATTTTTGCAATTTATTCAAACCGATACTCTGACTTTCATTTTCTCTATCCAATCTGAGATTATCGGAGCGAGTAATACAATTTCTCGAGTATATAAAGCTCGTTGATGTAAAACTTGAACGTAGGTCGAAGGAGTCGAATCGTTTGGGAATTCGTGAAAAGAAATAAATTTTATCACGTTTATCGAATGAGAAAAACTTTTTCTTATTTCAACGACGCAAACAAATCATCGCGAATTTATCGTTCTCGTCGAAAATTCGATATAAAAGAAAAGGTCGATCGGTAAAAAATTGCAAACTAATAAATTTCAATCGTTATCGATTTTATAAGAAAAATTACAAAACGATCGTCGCGATCGAAAATTCGTGAGATCGTTTCTTTCGCGTGAGATCGTCGAATCGTTTTCGCATCGTTCGAAAGAAAGAGCAACGTTCGACAATGACATCCGGATCGTGGTGAGTTTTTTTTTCTTCTTTTTGGTCAAATAAATTTTGACAAAAGAATTTATCGCTCGCTCGTGCTACTAACACGTGTGAATTTTTAGCGAGGAGACCGAGCCGATGTTCGGCTACACGGCGAATAATATCAAAGCGGAACAGATTAAAGCAACTTTGGCATATGTCAAGGAAAATAATAACAATAACGACGTTGGCAAGAAGGAATCGCACGTTGAAAGAACTAATTCCGTTATCTCGACTCAGTATTCGTCGAACTTTAAGGGCGTATTGGCACAGGTGAGCATTTTTCTTTTACTTGTTTTTTATCTTTTAACTTTTTTTTTATCTAGTGTTATCATTATTATTATGACAGAATGATATTATTATTATTGTTTTTATTATTATGACAGAATAATATTATTACTATTATTATTATTATAACAGAATAATATTATTATTATTGCAGAATAATATTATTATTGTTATCATTATTATTATGACAGAATAATATTATTACGATTATTATTATTATCACAGAATAATATTATTCTTATTATTATTATCACAGAATAGTATTATTATTCTTATTGTTATTATTCCGGAATAATATTGTTATTGTTATTATTATTATCACAGAATAATATTATTATTGTTATCATTATTATTGCAGAATAATAACAATAATAATACAACGAAAAATAGCAGCGAAACTCGTGGGAGAGCCAACATAGATCTCGACTATTTCGCTTTATATTGTATTTTATTTTATTTCCGGGACTACCCACTTGAAGCTTTTTTTTTTATTTTCTTCGCCCGCTCGTGCTTTCTTTTTTCCCCTCCGGAGCTTTTTACATCCAACCGCGTACCGGCACTTCAACTATTCTTCTCATACTCTCTCGTCCCCCCCCCCCCCCTCTCTCTCTCTCTCTCTCTGTCTGTCTGGCTCCTTTTCTGTTGTGTCATGCCTCGAGGATCTCCATTATTTTCAGCACTTGCATGTTTTGAATCTCTCTCTCTCTCTCTCTTTCTCTCTCTCTCTCTCTCTCTTTTTCTCGTTGCAAATAAAAAATACATAAAAATAAAAATGGGCAAATATGTGAATGTTGGTTGTACTTGCACACACACACACACACACATACATATATATGTATATATAGACAGAGATACGAAAAGAGGGTTGTGAAGAGGAGGTCATTTATCCGGGGGCTAAAGTGCTTCAAGAGAAACTTTCCCATATAGACAGAGAGACACGTATGAATATACGTAAGCTCCTTCGTACTCGAAGAATGTAGACTTTACGTACGGTTATTATAGTTTAGCCAGATTTTCCTTTTTGTCTCGATGAAAACGCGATCTTGAAAAACATTTCACGTTCTCGGGTCTCCGGTACTCGATTTTATCATCGCAGCATCGTTATCGTTTAATTCGACATCTTTTTCGTTTAATTTGTCTTTTTGGTTCTTTGTGAAAGAAAATTCGAATGGAAGTCGGGAATATACTTGGAAGTTTATCAACGATTCGGAAAAATCGTTTTCGACGAAAGCAAGATGGCGGTTATCGTCGATTTATTTACGTTCGAATTTTGAATTATCGATGTTTGGGTTTCAGTGTATGGTCGCTGGTGCTGTATTGACATTGACGGCTGGCGGAGGAATGCCGATCGGTTACAGCGCTGTATTATTGCCACAGCTCGCTGAAAACAACGGCACGCTTCGCATCGATCGAGAAATGGGTTCGTGGATCGGTAAGTGATGTAAAAATAATTTGCATGTTCAATTATCATATCCGGTATTATAGAATTTTGTTTCACTCCCACCGAAATATTCGCGACTCAATTATGACGAATCAAAAAAAATCGTTAGCGAGATCGAGATCGGTTAATCTTTGATTCGATATTTTTTTTCTTTTGCGTATGAAAATTAACGAATTTCGTAATAAATCGTGATAAATCGATCGATGAAGTTCACGATTTTACCGATATTCCATATTAGCGAAGGAGCGAAGTCATAAACTCTTCCACAAACCGATTGTTTGCTCGTGGATCGGTAAATGCCATAAATATATTTTTTATTTTCAATTATCATGCACAATGTATAATTTCGTTTCACTTCGACCAAAATATTCTCGATTCAATTATGACGAATCAAAAAAAATCGTTTACGAGATCGAGATCGGTTAATCTTTGATTCGATATTTTTTTTCTTTTACGTATCAAAATTAACGAATTTTGGAATAAATCGTCATAAATCGATCGATGAAGTTCACGATTTTACCGATATTCCATATTAGCGAAGGAGCAAAGTCATAAACTCTTCCACAAACCGATTGTTTGCTCATGGATCGGTAAATTTCATAAATATATTTTTTTAGTTTCAATTATCATGCACGATGTATAATTTCGTTTCACTCCCACCGAAATATTCTCGATTCAATTATGACGAATCAAAAAAAATCGTTCACGAGATCGAGATCGGTTTACTTTTAATTCGATATTTTTTTTTCTTTTACGTCATCAAAATTTACGAATTTCGTAATAAATCGTCATAAATCGATCGGTGAAGTTCACGATTTTACCGACATTCCATATTAGCGACGGAGCGAAGTCATAAACTCTTCGACAAACCGATTATCTACTCATGGATCGGTAAATTACATAAATATATTTTTTATTTTCAATTATCATGCACGATGTATAATTTCGTTTCACTACGACCAAAATATTCTCGATTCAATTATGACGAATCAAAACAAATCGTTCACGAGATCGAGATCGGTTTACTTTTAATTCGATATTTTTGTTTCTTTTACGTCATCAAAATTAACGAATTTCGTAATAAATCGATCGATGTAATTTGCGATTTTACCGATATTCCGCGATAGCGAAGAAACGAAGTCACAAGACTATTCCATCAACCGATTGTTTATGTACACCCGAGAATCGTGACGAGAAAGTTTACTCGAATTTCGTTGTAGCCGAGCTCAATTTGTGGTTCGAAACTCGAAACTCGTCTAGAGCTTGAAGCCTCTACGACCATTTTCGTTCTATCGGCTCTCTCGTTCCGTTAGAAGGACGCACGATCCTACGGGACATCCTGCATCCTTGTGCAGGATGCGGATCACGTGTTCGCTTGTTCATGCAGCGAGGTAAATTTCACCTTGCTGGTTTGCATGTTCCCCCACACGTTTCTATATATACCCCCATATATGTACAGATATATATAGTTGATATAACCGGAAGTTTGGTCAGGATCGGTAGAACCATCGTGGTTATACTACAAAGCACGGGGCAAACGCTTATACGTACAACGATAAATTGAACGGTAAACTAAGCACACGATGCACACGTAAACTCGATGAAATTTCAGCCTTGACGACGACTATCGAAATTATTACAGGAACACAAATGGTCTAACTTCGTTATTTTTACTCGTTTCCCGTTTACTTTAACTCGCTTCGTATGAAAAAAAAAAATATTTAATTCGATTCGTGTTCGAAGTAAAGAAAATTGAATCGCGATTAAAAATCGTTTGAATCGAATGAAAAAATTGACGATCGATACGATCCAATTAAGTTAATTCACTTTGTTTAATCGAATTGATTTAATTATGAAAGATGTGAGTGCGCTTCGAATAAAGTTTGTAATAATTTTGTGGAAATTTGTCGATAATAATTATCGATCGAGGATGACAATGAGGGCGAGTGATAATGTCTCATGGGACGTAACGAGTTGATAATAAATAAAAAAATTATTTTTGATATACGAGTTGATAATAATAAAAAGATTATTGTAATAAATTACTCACGCAAGATTTTTTATACGGCGTGCATAGGACATAAAACCTGTGAATAAATGCGATTAGAAAATGAGTGACGTTCGTGCGAATAAAAAATTGACCGATAAAAATGGATTTATTTTATCTCGAATCAAAACGATTGCGATTAGAACAAAACAAATAAAAAATTCTACTAGGTAGAGTCGATCGAAATTTTGCTTCTTTGTAATCGGATAATATCTTATTCGTCTGGAAACTTTCTTTTTCCTCCAAATACAAATGGATTCTGTAATTGGATAAATCCATTTTTCTCGACTTAATTGTGTCGTTTAATTACAGCCACGTTTGGATTTTTTCGACGAGTTCTCCACGATGTAGATTATATGAGCTTCGTTGTTTGCTGTTGGCGATTTCGGAATCGTAATAGTTTCTCCATTTTTGCGGGTTATGATTAATGGTGGCACCACTATTGGCAATACCGACGGTTCTTCCATAGTTGGCACCGTCGACGATTGTTTCACAGCTGGCACCGCCGGCAGTTCTTTCACAGTTGGCACCGCCGACGGTTCTTCCATAGTTGGCACCGCCGACAGTTGTTCCACAGTTGGCACCGCCGACGGTTGTTTTACAGTTGGCACCGCCGACAGTTGTTCCACAGTTGGCACCGCCGACGGTTGTTTTACAGTTGGCACCGCCGACAGTTCTTTCACAGCTGGCACCGGCGACGGTTGTTTCACAGTTGGCACCGCCGACAGTTCTTTCACAGCTGGCACCGGCGACAGTTGTTCCACAGTTGGCACCGCCGACGCTTCTTTCACAGTTGGCATCGCCAACGGTTCTTCCACAGTTGGCACCGCCGACAGTTTTTCCACAGTTGGCATCGTCGACAGTTGTTCCACAATTGGCACCGTCGACGGTTGTTCCACAGTTGACACGGCCGACGGTTGTTTCACAATTGGCACCGCCGACAGTTGTTCCACAATTGGCACCGCCGACAGTTCTTCCACAGTTGGCACGGCCGACGGTTGTTCCACAGTTGGCAGCGCCAACGGCTGTCCTACCGTTGGCACCACCGACCTTCCAGCCAACAGTAGACATGGTATTTTTATTCCTTTAACCATTTTATTATTCGCACCGTTTCTAAACTTCGCGAAATCCAATCAACCCTCTCATCAGCGTTGCTTTTTTAACACTGATTAAATTTCTTCTCGCGGTTAACTTCTCATATATTTATACCCTCCGCTTTATCAATTAATCGTGTGATCATCGATTCAAAAAATTAGAAAAATCACTTATCCATAAATGCGTTACACGGCATCGTTATCTCCCATAGCCTTGTTTGCCAGAATGTCCATCGAGAATTGATAAAATTCCTCCAGTTTTCTATTTCCGGTGTCAAGTAACAAATAACGCATTCTTTTTTTTTCTTACGTTTTTTTTTCTCAAAGATCGAAACGATAGATCTCTCGATTCGAGTACAACGTGGGCTTGATTATACCTACAATCTTGAAACCTTATCTCCCTCACAAAAATCCTGACGACCTCGATTTTGACAGTTCCATTTCTGTCAAATCTGCCCTTTGGCAATTTTTCAACAAATCCATCCCTCTCTTTATCTACCACAATCTTCGTTTCCTAGTTTCAATTGTCGCGGTTTCGACGCCCTCGACCTCGAATTCAACAGAATGCTGTCAATTTCCATTTCCATAACATATTTTCCATCAACTTTGACCCTCTAACAATGTTTCTCCAAATTGCATTCTCCCTTCGAAGCATCGTCGATCTTATCGAAAAATCGACGTACTCGAAATAACCATCGCTAAATCTTGATTACTACAAACATCGCTTGAAAATCCAGGACGAATGTCACGAACATTATTCTTAATATATACATATATATATATAGGATATACAAATATATGTATATGTATAGGACAGAATAAATCGTCACCGAGGGGCACGCGATTAAACGCCGCCGGTGGCGAGTCATGAAGGTCTCAGTCGACGGGGAAATGGCCTCTGAGAGTGGAACGAAGTTCAAGGACCTCGTACGACAGGGTCAGACTATACAGGTTCACGTTGTCCTTCGTCCGTCTCATCTTTCTCAATGAAATCGGCATGCGTTACGTTGCAATCTTTTACACTCGCTTACATATTCATTACGTATATATACAGGGTGAATTTCTTAAGGAGGAAGGTCTAGTTGGAAAGGTAAAAAAAGGCCTTTTTCCGATTTGTTTTTGACCAAACGATAAAATAATTGATAACAAAAGTTCTTCCGTATAAAAGATATATATTTAGTGTAAACATTATAATTTTTTGAAAGAAATATATTTAAAAATAAGCCGTTATATATCAACGGCCGAAGACGCTGCAAAAAAAAACAGATTTTGCGGTGATCACTCCCGCGCTGCAACGGATTATCTAAAACCAACAAAACAGGGGGGATCTTTAGTTAATGATATAATGCTCCGGTTGAACGAAGGGTTTTGAAAAATTTCCATTTTTCACAAAATGGCGGACGTTGAAAGTCAAAAATGTTGTTTTGACCAAACTTTCACTTACATTTTTGACTATAAAAAAAAATAATTGTCCAAAAAAAAAATCCTTCGTTCATCCGGAGGACAACTATGTATAGAAGAAGTGATATAAATTTCAACCCGATCGGTAAAGCGGTTCTCGAGTTACAGTGATCACCGGCTCCGAAAACATGGTTACGAGAAAAATGAGTTTAAAGCTTTGCCTACTTCCGTTTTAAATGCAATTAGTCGGAAAATATTCGTAAGATATTGTACCTTTAGAAGATGAAAAAAAATCGACTTTTGGAAAATTTCAACGAGACCTCCCCCCTTAAGGTGTCACAGGCTTTATTCTAAGATAGATGAGATCATTACAAACAAAAGTTGCAAATATACATTATGGATATTTTTAATAGTTTACGAGATATAAATGTTTAAAGTTGGTCCAATCAGCGCGCGCCGAGAAGCATTGGGAGCCGCCCACTCCCCGCCCTAGTAGCCAATGCCCAAGAAATAAAAATGACTGCGTAATAATATAATAAACAAAGTAGACTGCTCTGAATTTGGCAACCCCAAATGTAACATCCTACATTGTGCTATCTCTACGGCTAGGGCGAGAGTGGGCGGCGCCAACGCTTCTCGTCCCGCTCTGATTGGACCAACTTTAAAAATTAATATCTCGTAAACTATTAAAAATATCCGCAACGTATATTTGCAACTTTTGTTTGTAATGATCCCATCTACCTTAAAATAAAGTTTGAGACATCTTATGAAACTCATCCTGTACGTATAAATACGTTAACACGCGTGGAACTGACCTAGATATTTTTTTTCATTGAATGATTTCAGCTGACTCAAGCTCGCGCCGTACAAACTCTCTCCCCCTTACAACCCGTTCGTGCATAAATCTCAAACGTCCACTTATCACCATTGATAATCTCGCCGACCGTCCCTAAATTATCCGCTCAAATTATTCGTGAGCGACAAGAAATTGTCGTCTCTCAACGTTCACGACCGGAGAAAGTTCGTGGGAACCGGAAACGACGAATTAAAGATTTCCACGATTTTGTTCCTCTGCGCGAAATTAAAAAAATCATCGATCATTCCTATTTATTTTTTTTATAAAAAAAAAATATAAAACACAGTTATCTCATCTCGCGTTATGAAAGACATTTGTATACCTCGTGCGATCCACAATTTTTTCCACCCGCGAAATAAACAAAAATCAATGTTTACAATTTTCCTTTATATTTGTTTTTCTGTCAAAAAAGAAAAATATAAAACACAGTTATCTCTTCCCGCGTCATGAAACATATTTTTATCGCAACTGGAACGTGAATAGCAATAGCCATTTCTTGCTTCATAAAAAACAAAAAACTAAACAAAAACAAAGAAAAGAAACAGATAAATCACAATTTGACAATTTTATGGGAAAACGTGCACTCGCGAGTTTTTTTTCTTTCAAATATAGTGCTCGCAATCCCACTCGCATCCCCGTACCATTATTTTGTTTATCCTCCCACGATGGGTGGGTCGGCACAGGCCGGAAATACGAAATTCTTCCTGGAAAGTATGAAAAATATTTATCGCCTCGTAAAAACCCCGACCAGACACGTCGCTCGTTCGTGCCCGTACCTCTCGTTCTGTTTGTCCAAACGAGCGTGTCTCCATACCCGTGGCATTAATTCCCTTATGCACGAATGAAATTTATCTTCGGCCCTTGTCACGTATCGTCGAAGCTTGAAAGCTCGCCACGTTCGAAAATTTTACGAACATATCGAATCGCGCGTTGAATCGTCTCTCTATCGCTTCATGCTCGAACGACCTTGGGAATAAACAATGATAAAATTTGTGAGTGATAACGTGCGTACGATAACACATCGGCTATTCTCTTTCCGCTCGTTATTTAAATAAAAAGAAAAACAAAAACAAAAAAATTGCATCGTTTTTATCGTGGGTCCTCTCGCGTCGGTAATTTCTCGTTGGATATCTTGTTCACGCTCTCTTTAATGCGCTTATGCAGTTTATATTCGCGTATATAAAATCTCGGGGATGTTTCCACCGGTTTCATAAGGGAGTGATAAAAAATTTTATCGTTGCGAAGCTCCGATTGTCTCGATGGAGTGTGTTCGATGCAGGAAGGATTGGAGAATTTTACGAGGATCTTCCGGAGATAAAGAAATATAGTCAGAGAGGGAGAACGGTGTGAGAGGAATTGCAAATTCCTGGGTGTTGAATCTCTGCACGGGACGTAAAGTTTAAATTATTCGTCGCTCGACTTTCATCGTCCAGAAAGAGCGAATTAACAATAAGGCTTCTTGTGAGATTTGTAAAAAGTAATTTGGAATTTTTACACGCTTGAACGAGCTGTGACATCCTCCGGACGTAATCAAGCTCCTGCAAATTTGTTCTGATAAAAATCTTGTAAAAAGTAAGAGAATGTTTTTTTTCTAATTTTTGGATGGATTTATCAATTTTTGTTTAAAGAAGATTTAATCTCATATTCGTAAACAATGAGAAAACTATGAGAGAGAATTTAAGAAAATTTAAAGAATTTATTAAAAAATTATGATCTGTTTTCTTCCTCTCTTAAACTTGAAATTGTGAAAGACTAAAAAAAATGGAAAGATTTATAATATCGTAGGAAAGAGAGAAACTAAAGAGCGCATTCACTTAACTATGTACCAGTTGCGTCGAGGAAGTTTCGACGTACGTTGCGAACGTCGCCTTGACGTCTCCGCGAATAATTTACATGATTAATCGTCCTGTCCATCGAACAAATTCACTGACTATCGGGTTAACATTTCAATGCCATATACATGAAAGTGTATGGTACGAAGAGATAGACAGATAGAGAGAGAGATTTACGTGAGGACGTTGATATTCCATTGCGGAATTCCTAAGGACATCTCTTCCAATTGATGATGACTGTAGCCTTAAACGAGACGAGGATACCAGCCCTCGTCATAAGCGAATTATGTTTTCGCGTGATATGTAGGTCAGTCTGATGACAATCAAAGTGTCAGGAATATATGAGATGTGAGATACGTACATAATAGACCGGAAGATTATATATATACATATATTAAAGACACTATTATCGTCCATTATAGCTCGTACATACAAGAAATAAGAATTAATATTTCCAACAAAATTGAACAAAAGAAAATTGTCATCATTGTAAGAAGAATAGTTGGCATTTATTTTTTGTGCACAGCCGGTCCATTATCGCTCATACATACAAGAAATAAGAATTAATTTTCCAACAAAATTGAAAGAAAGAAAATTGTCATCATTGTAAGAAGGATAGTTGGCATTTATTTTTTGTGCACAGCCTGTCCATTATCGCTCAAAGATACAAGAAATAAGAATTAATTTTCCAACAAAATTGAACGAAAGAAAATTCTCATCATTGTAAGAAGGATAGTTGGCATTTATTTTTTGTGCACAGCCGGTTCATTATCGCTCATACATACAAGAAATAAGAATTAATATTTCCAACAAAATTGAACGAAAGAAAATTGTCATCATTGTAAGAAGAATAGTTGGCATTTATTTTGTGTGCACAGCCGGTCCATTATCGCTCATAAATATAAGAAATAAGAATTAATTTTCCAACAAAATTGAACGAAAGAAAATTCTCATCATTGTAAGAAGAATAGTTGGCATTTATTTTTTGTGCACAGCCGGTTCATTATCGCTCATAAATACAAGAAATAAGAATTAATTTTACAACAAAATTGAACGAAAGAAAATTGTCATCATTGTAAGAAGGATAGTTGGCATTTATTTTTTGTGCACAGCCGGTCCATTATCGCTCATACATACAAGAAATAAGAATTAATTTTCCAACAACATTGAACGAAAGAAAATTGTCATCGTTGTAAGAAGGATAGTTGGCATTTATTTTTTGTGCACTGCCGGTCCATTATAGCTCATAAATACAAGAAATAAGAATTAATTTTACAACAAAATTGAACGAAAGAAAATTGTCATCATTGTAAGAAGGATAGTTGGCATTTATTTTTTGTGCACAGCCGGTCCATTATCGCTCATAAATACAAGAAATAAGAATTAAGTTTCCAACAAAATTGAAAGAAAGAAAATTGTCATCATTGTAAGAAGAATAGTTGGCATTTATTTTTTGTGCACAGCCGGACCATTATCGCTCATAAATATAAGAAATAAGAATTAATTTTACAACAAAATTGAATGAAAGAAAATTGTCATCGTTGTAAGAAGGATAGTTGGCATTTATTTTGTGTGCACAGCCGGTTCATTATCGCTCATACATACAAGAAATAAGAATTAATTTTCCAACAAAATTGAACGAAAGAAAATTGTCATCATTGTAAGAAGGATAGTTGGCATTTATTTTGTGTGCACTGCCGCTCCATTATCGCTCATAAATACAAGAAATAAGAATTAATTTTCCAACAACATTGAACGAAAGAAAATTGTCATCATTGTAAGAAGGATAGTTGCCATTTATTATTTGTGCACAGCCGGTTCATTATCGCTCATAAATACAAGAAATAAGAATTAATTTTCCAACAAAATTGAACGAAAGAAAATTGTCGTCATTGTAATAAGGATAGTTGGCATTTATTTTTTGTGCACAGCCGGTCCATTATCGCTCATAAATACAAGAAATAAGAATTAATTTTCCAACAAAATTGAAAGAAAGAAAATTGTCATCATTGTAAGAAGAATAGTTGCCATTTATTATTTGTGCACAGCCGGAATAAATGTATCGTGGCTTCTGCGGTACGTTTCATTTCACTTTGGGTCATTGGTGTCGACGTTGCTCTATAAATCTCCCGGGAAGCTAAACTCCACGATAGAAGGGATATACAACTATACGTACACCTATTTGCTTCAGGAGATAATAGCGTGCTATATCACCGACGATTTATCTTTGTCTAGGAATAATCTTAATACGAGTCACGGTTGATTATCTCGTGCTTAGTCAGAATTTCTATCGAGGATCGTCCTTTCTACTTCTAGGCAACGTGTTAGGGATTGTAGTTTGTCCTTTGCAATGTTATTTTGTTTATGATAGCTTGTATACGTTTTTCTCAGACTCGCAATGAACTACAATTTTGAAAAACACGGTCGTAATGAAAAAGTACATTTCTATTACAAATTTGAAGTTAAATTTGTTGAGTGAACTCGAGGATGTTTGTCTCTAATTAAAGATTGGAGAAACGGTCGAGTTTAATGATCTTGAAAACTGTATGTGTTGAAATTTTGTTTCGCCAGCCTCGGTTCATAGTTTGGCCACTCCGATCGGATCTCTTCTGTCTGGGCCACTTATGGATGGTATTGGACGACGTGGCTGCCTCATTCTTGCCTCTATACCCCTGTGTCTCGGCTGGATAGTAATGGGACTTGCCAAAAATATCTCTTGGATTCTAGTTGGTAGAGTCGTGTCTGGTTTCGCTGTTGGACTGACCGCTGTACCAGCTCAGGTATGACAACTCTGCACTCCATTTCGATCTGAAAATAGAGGACTAATTAATTACAAAATATCCATAAGAGTAAAATTAATTTAAGACTTGTTTTAAGTTGAATTTTTATTAACTCGTTTCCAGGTCTTGGTTGGTGAAATAGCAGATCCTGGACTTCGAGGTTTTCTCGTCGGTGGAGCGTTTGCAGCTTATAGCTGCGGTATACTTCTGGTTTATGCACTCGGTGCAACTTTGAACTGGGAGACTGTGGCTTTTTGTGGAACGATTCTTCCAGGCTTCGCTCTTGTCGCTCTGAGTTTCATTTCCGAGAGTCCGGCTTGGCTGGTTAGACAGAAAAAGATTAATTCCGCAAGAAAGGCCCTTATGTGGCTTCGTGGTGACGATGTCACACAGGTGAGAACATTTAAACCTGGATAATCGTGACTTTTTCGAAACTTTTTTTTCATTTCTAAGAATCTATGAGCAACTCATCTTTATCTATTTTCTATAATGATGATGGTCGTACTTGATACAAATCAAACTATAAATCTATCATTTATAAGAGATATGATAAGAGATATATATCGGCAATGACAAAGGTGATAATGGTTCTTATGATTGACGAAAGTTCGGTATATATGGAAACAAAAATTACATTCTTGAGATTACACCGACAGCGTTATCAATTTTAGATCAGATACACGCAACTTCCATTTTACAATGTACTTGAGCTATTTTATGCAATTTCAACTATATAACACTTTTCCACCAATGCTGATGAATTTAGTACAACACCATCCTTGCTTTTTGAGTACTTAATTTTTTCTACAGAGCAACGGTACTTCATCCATCTTTCTAGCAAGAATATTAATATTCTTAATGAAAACGATTAATAATCAATGATAGAAGTATACGTGCAATAAAGCAAACTCAAAAATATACAACAGTGTTAACGTTTAAATAGGTAAATGCTGAGATTTCACTGTTGGAATATCGAGCCAAGGAGGATCTAGCTCGTATGTCCTTATCGTCGAGTTTTCGTCAAACTGTGTCGTCGACCCTCGACAAAGTTCTTCATCCTGGCGTTTTAAAGCCTCTGGTCATCATAAACATCTTCAATCTTCTCCAACTACTCAGTGGAACTTATGTGATCGTTTTTTACGGTGTCGATCTCGTCAGGGACATCGGTTAGTTGATTCACTGAAAAATACAACAAAAAAAAACGTTCAGAAACTAAATGACAAAATTATCTTGAAAAAAGTTTTGTTCAAGCATCTTTGCGTCATCTTTATTTTGTGTGCTTACTTGTATCTGACTCGACTCAGAATTTCATAGACTTTTCTTCTTCCACATTCTTCTTTCAGGTGGCATAAATATCGACAACTATCTAGCCGCAGTGCTGACCGCAGTCGTCAGGTTTATCTTCTGCATCATATCGTGTGTCCTCTTGTTAAGAATGGGCAGACGTACCCTAGGAATATTATCAGCCACTGGTACAGCAACCGCTTCTCTGGTATTGGCAGGATACACTTTAACATCACAGAACCAAGAATCTCATATCGATGTGAGTATCCCAAAAAAAACCCATCGAGCGAGCCAAGAGTTTCAATCGTCCTATATTTCCTCAAGTACCATCCACGAATCTTGAGAAAGCTCGACACCAAAAAATATCCAAGGAATTTCTTTCACAAAGCTGGGAAACACTTTTGTCGCAAGAAATGTTTTCAATTTCCTGCTTACGAGAGTTTCCGGTATGTTCGTGATGGCAATAGGAGAATTCTCTCGTCTCCTGAAAAAAGAATTATTTTTTTTCCTTTACCTATATACGTATCGATACACGGATATGTTTTTTTTTTACCTTTTATCGCAGAGTTACGTTATTGGCATCTGTATACTCGTATACGTGAGTGCAAACACCGTTGGACTTATGACACTGCCAGGTCTTATGATGGGCGAACTTTTGCCTCAACGAGCTCGTGGTATTGGTGGTGGTTGCACTTTCTTCGCTTTCAATCTCACGCTCTTCGGCGTTACCAAGCTTTTTCCAATGGTAAGTGTTTCCGGTTGTTTCGTTCTTCCCTCGTCATTGAACGTGAACTTTCTAGAAAACTGTTGTCTGAAATACAAACAAAATAATAAATAAATAAACAATGTTTAATATCCAAACAGGTAAAGGATATCGTAGGAATAACTGGAATATTTACGATATTTGGCGCCTCGGCTCTTCTCGAAGCAGTTTTCATTTACGTAGCTCTCCCGGAAACGAAGAATCGCACGCTTCAGGAAATCGAGGATTATTTCCAAGTGAGAATTCCCTTCGAATGAAACGATGTAAATAAATTTTTAGCTTTATCACTCACGATTCTAAACCAGTTTTCTTTTTTCACAGGAGGGCAATGTGCTTTGGGTGATGAGAACGAAAAAGCCGGAGCAGAATGAAACGTTGATCACGAACACTGTCTAACTGGACAATTTTCTACAAAGCGCACTTTTTTTTTTACATAAGTTACCTGAACGCCGTGTTTGTATATAGTAATTTTTTTTAGAGGCGTCGAGCCTTTTGTACGGTTTATTTATTGATAGATATGTAATTAAGTAATTGTATATATTGTACTAATTGAATTCGACCCAACGAAAGTCATGAGCTAAAGAAACGAAAAAGACCATCGAACGGTCAACAAAATTTCATGGATATGGTAGAGATGAAAAATAGCACGACAAAAGTATTTTTAATCGAGGTACATTCTCTTTTTTTATTAATTGTACATACTGTCATCGACATCGATCTAAACAACGTTTACCAACATTATCATATGTACCCGTCTCAACTACATTGGAAAAAAAAAATTCTCGAATTATTACCATTCGAGTGAATTTCTCGCTAACAATGTCTCTGCCGGTCTTTGTACGAGTTCAGCAAGCAACACTATCGCTTGTATTTCGTCACACGACGATCCTGCTAATGCTTCGAGTTTTTAAATTGAAATATTTCAATATAAAAATTCGAACATGGTTTTGTGCGGTGCAACGAGTTCGCACTTTACAAAAGCGTTTCTCCACCACGGTCTTTTTCAGAGAAATAACAAATTTGCATTTTCAACAGATTGTGCAATTTTTCGTGATCTTCGATCTCGTTGATTATTATCGGTATTACATTATTGTTGAGGGAGCGGGTCTTGTTTAGGTGTGTTGCAACAACGATGTGATATTTTAGCCATATCAATTGTCACATGGCTAAAAGGAGACGATCCATTTTAGGCTGATGGATTACGGAACTTTTCGCCAGCGTATTTGGCATTCGCGCCGAGTTCCTCCTCGATGCGAAGAATTTGATTGTACTTAGCCAATCGCTCGGAGCGACAAGGCGCACCAGTCTTGATCTGTCCAGTTGAGAGACCGACGACAAGATCGGCAATGAACGTATCTTCGGTCTCGCCCGATCGATGGGACACCATCGTACCCCAGCCGTTGCTCTTCGCGAGTTTGTGAGCATTTATCGACTCGGTCACGCTACCAATCTGGTTAACCTTCAAGAGAAGACAGTTGCAGGCTTTCTTCTCAATGGCGGTCTTGATTCTGAAATTTTTCACGTTTTAAGTATTTGCGTTTGCCATTGCGTATGTCATTCTTGACAATAAAAATTTATAATCACTCACCTGATAGGATTGGTTACAGTGAGATCGTCACCGACAATCTGGATGGGAGTAGCAGCGGTCAACGCAGTCCACGAGTCCCAGCCATCCTGATCGAAGGGATCCTCGATCGATACGATCGGGTAGTTCTTGACCCAATCGAGATAAAGATTCTTGAGCGCGTCAGGCTCCAAATACGTAGCAGGGTCGGACTTTTCGTTCTTGAAGTCGAGATCGTACTTGCCATTCTTGTGGAATTCCGAAGCAGCGACATCCATACCGATCTTGATCTTTCCCTCGTAACCAGCGGTCTATTGAAGATCATTGTATAATAGTATATTTATTTTGTTTATATTATTTTATTTTGTGAATCATGTTTAGCGCACCTTAATGGCATCCATGATTAAGTTAAGAGCTTCCTTGTTCTCGAGAATATTGGGAGCAAAGCCACCCTCGTCACCAACCGCAGTCGCGTCAAGACCAAACTTCTTCTTGATACCGGCCTTCAAGTAGTGGTAAACTTCGCTACCCATTTTCATGGCTTCCGTGAAGTTTGCAGCACCAAGCGGTAAGATCATGAATTCTTGCATAGCGAGTTTGTTTCCAGCGTGGGAACCACCGTTTATAACATTGAAAGCTGGCACGGGAAGCACGATATTTGCATTGCCAGCCAGTTCGGCGATGTATCTGTAAATATTGTCATTTTTAAAACATTAGTCCGATATTTCTCGTAAACTTTTAACTACCGCCCAAGATATCTATATCCTCCATGATGTCATAAATACATCGGCTGATGCAATCGCGATCCAATGATCGATTACATTCTGCAATAGCAAAGATACGAGATAAGGGTGACTTACTTGTAGAGAGGAATTCCTTTCTTGGCAGCACCAGCTTTGCAAACAGCGAGGGAAACGCCCAGAATTGCATTAGCACCAAGCTTAGCTTTGTTAGGTGTGCCATCGATCTTCAAAAGAAGATCATCGATTTCTGTCTGCTGGGTAACTTCTAAACCAGCCTAATTGAAGAAAGTTTTATATTATTTATCTTGACATTTATGTCAATAATAAATTGTATCTGTATTTCGTTTAAATTTGACGAAACATGTAGAACAAAACAGAATAGATTCCTGTTATAACATCCGGAATTACCTTCAACAGTTCAGGGACAATAAGGTTGTTGATATTGTCAACAGCCTTGAAAACTGATTTTCCGTGGTACTTGGATTTGTCATTATCACGAAGTTCTAGAGCCTCGTGAACTCCCGTGGATGCACCGGAAGGTACTGCAGCTCGGAAAAGTCCATTCTCAGTCACAAGATCAACCTACATAAAGAAAAACGAAATGTTTATCAAACAACACAATGGCTAATATAAAGATTAACTATAAAAAACATAATGAATTTTATAGGATTCTTACCTCAACCGTGGGGTTACCACGAGAGTCGTAGATCTGCCTGGCTTTGATGCTCTGGATAGGCATAGTGTATGTACTGTATTTGGAGGTTAGTTTTCTGTTGAAAAAAATCCGCATATGAACATATAAAACGTAAAAAAAATGTCAAATCTTTGAGGGAATGGACTTTCAGGAAGGAGCTTTCAGATTTACAAGAAAATTATTAACATTTAACTGTTTGTTTCGAACGATTCTTACTTGAACAATGCGTATATAAAAATTATCAAAATTTCATAAAAATGATCACCGGCGTGAACGTGCCGGCATTTCGAGGAAAGAGCCGGCTCGTCATCAAAACCAAATTGATTCGAGCATTCATTGTCAGTTTGACCTTGTCAAGGTCACAAAAATCGAAGATTCGTTGATTGTGTTGCGATAAAAACGAACCAAAGATGAAATTATTTGCATAAATAATTAGATCATCGTCGAAAAGGTTCTCGATCACAAAATATCAAAAACCCAAAAGAATCGTATTACGTGAACGACCTTATAGAGAAATTTCGGCACTCGATGAAGCCTCGGACACGTAACGCGAGCATATCTGCAAAATATCATTTCGAGCGCACCTAACGATCGATTAGGAAAATTCGTAGATAACAATAATAATAGAGGATGCAATAATAGAGTCTGAGTAATTGGAACGAGACATTGTCGAATCACGATTTTATAATTGTAAGAATTGTCTCACCTAACGAAACGCGTGACAGTCAAGAACGAACGTTCAGCGTAGACTGTGAAATAATGACCTACGCGTGACCTCCAGGCTCGTTGCTCTCCCTATTGTGCGCTTTGTATCGATCCACGACTATTCGTGTGACCCTGAAGATAGTATTTTCATAATGCAAATTAGTACGCGAAATTCTAAATTATCATCTAGAATTACATCGATAAAAAAAAAATCTGCAAAATATTCCCGTAGTTTACTTTTTTTTAATATTGCCCAGAATTCGTTGAGTATTAATTCGCAATATTGCGTTCGTTTCATAGAGCGCTCGCAAAGTGTTGAAATTGCGAACGTAGTTGTTACGTTGGTACGGCAGCGCGCAGTTCTCGATTCTCTCGCCTAACAGGTGCTGCCACCATTGTGTATCAGTACAACGACGTCGTCGTAGAATAATGGCTGCGAGAGAATCTGTCGGAGGAAAAGTGGATTTCTTCTTTGTAGTTTGTGACAACGAAAGATAGATTTTAGCACAATAATAGAACTCAACAAGTAGTACGAGAAGACTCGAAATAAACCCGGTTCCCATGGGGGACACAACGACGAGAAGTACGAGGTAAGAGGAGAAAATTTCTTGTGAACATGTCACGATCCTTTGCGTCAATCTCGCTTTTCTATCGTTACACACAATCGTTGCATGCATAGATCCATATTTATACATACGAGCAACGAAATACAAAAGTCACCTAACAGCTCGTTTAGATCGTACACAACCCAAATGTGGACAGAAAGTTCAGATATCTTAGAACATTAACTTTTCATGCAAATTCGTCATTTATGGTTGATCGTCCAGTCCAGATCGGCGGCCATCTTGTTTTTTATTATCACAGAGTAGAAAGCTGTCATTCCCATTATAATTATAAACCAACCTTTCGACTATTTCAGATACATTTTCTCACAGAAAATAATAAATCCATCTGCAATGACTTCCAACCTCCACTGTAAAAATAATATGTGAGTATTAAGAGGCAGTGTAACTGGCGACGAGCTACTTGCGCTTCGAAAACGGAATCCATAAATTGTCCGGCACTGAGCAACCGGTCGCCTTAAAATTTGGAGGGTACATAGAGAATTATGGCATAAAGTGCATGACAGTCTTATTTTTCCAAAATTTTGGAAAAATTTTTGCAGATTCAGTTACCACCGGAAAAAATTTTCCAAAATTTTGGAAAAGTAAGACTGTCATGCAAAACGGAATCCGTAAATTGTCCGGCACTGAGCAACCGGTCGGCTTAAAATTTGGAGGGTACATAGAGAATTATGGCATAAAGTGCATGACAGTCTTATTTTTCCAAAATTTTGGAAAAATTTTTGCAGATTCAGTTACCACCGGAAATAATTTTCCAAAATTTTGGAAAAGTAAGACTGTCATGCTAAACGGAATCCGTAAATTGTCCGGCACTGAGCAACCGGTCGGCTTAAAATTTGGAGGGTACATAGAGAATTATGGCATAAAGTGCATGACAGTTTTATTGTTCCAAAATTTTGGAAAAATTTTTGCAGATTCAGTTACCACCGGAAATAATTTTCCAAAATTTTGGAAAAGTAAGACTGTCATGCAAAACGGAATCCGTAAATTGTCCGGCACTGAGCAACCGGTCGGCTTAAAATTTGGAGGGTACATAGAGAATTATGGCATAAAGTGCATGACAGTCTTATTTTTCCAAAATTTTGGAAAATTTTTTGCAGATTCAGTTACCACCGGAAAATTTTTTCCAAAATTTTGGAAAAATAAGACTGTCATGCACTTTATGCCATAATTCTCTATGCAACCTCCAAATTTTAAGACGATCGGTTGCTCAGTGCCGGACAATTTACGGATTCCGTTTTCGAAGTGCAAGTAGCTCGTCGCTACTTACACTGTTTCCCAAGATATATTAACACATAGGGACTTTTAACCTTACAGTAAAAAGGAAAGGTGCATGGACAGTAATAAAACAACTAACCTCTCAACAAAAATTTGTATTCATGGTTTCTTCATTTAATAAGTAGATAATTTATTTTTTTTTTTCATATATTACATAACATTAGGTGAAATACTGCGTAAAAATACATTGAACTAAAACCTGCGCTACTATTATCTATTCATCTATCGAGCATCCTTTGCGAAAACATTTCGTTCGTTATTTCGTCCTTGTCAGTGTTAGTTTACGTAACAACAACAACAATAATATAATAATAATAATAATAATAATAATTACATATTTCATATAGTCTATATACTAATAGCGCTCTATTATATACGTTGAATCGATATGATGCTAGGCATGGAACATTATCAATGTCATCATTGAACGTAACTACATTCGATTATTATTCATCCCTCATTTTTTCCCTTTTTTCCTACATTTTTACTTTTTCCTCTACTTCTTTCATTTTTATTACATATTCAGGTATCATTTTAAAAAAACGATGACGGAGTATGTGCGCAAGGCTCCGCCAATTTGTTCTTTTTCTCTCTTTCTCTCTCTCGCTCTCTCTCTCTCTCTCTCTCGCTCTCTCTCTCTCTCTCTCTCTCGCTCTCTCTCTCTCGCTCTCTCTCTCTCTCTCTCTCTCTCGCTCCCTCTCTCTTATCGCAAACATTCTGTTATCGTTTTTTCTGTTTCGGAGAAAATTACAAAAAAAAAAAATAGATAACACAAACAAAAATTCTTTTCGACAAAACTTTTCTTTTTCTTTGTAGGCGGTGTCGCGTTTCTTTCACGAAGAAATACCGCACGATTATTGTGCCAATAAATATAGTTATTTGTTTTTTTATTTTTATTCTCTCACTTAAGACGAGCTTCGTCGATTTCAAAAATCCTTTCACGCCTGCTCTCTTTCGTACTGTGAGAAAAAAAAATAAACAAACAAAAAAAAAAATAAAAATAAAAGGAAACATCAAATATGAAGTAATACCAATAATTAACTACTCCGTCACGTTTCTTCTGCGTTTACAATAATCAGAGGCCTCGGCGTCTACGGAGATGTTTCGAAAAAAAAAAAAAAAAAAAAAAAAAAAAAAAAAAAAAAAAATTTCATCGAAAATTTTGTACAATGCGATTTTTTTTTTATTTAAGTAACGAACAACGACATTAACCATTTCCTTCTTTATAAATAATGAATTATGATACATTAAAAGAAAAGACAAAAAAAAAAAAATCAATGAGAAAAAAAAAGGAAAAAAATTATGAAATATCGATACTGGTGACTTTTTTTTTTTTATCTACTTTAAGTACATTCGTGGAAAGGAAAAAAGCGGATTTGTATTGGAAGATTGGAGACAAAGAATAAGTGGATGGAAGAAACCAATAGAAAATTCATACTGGGAAATGAAAAAGTTTTTTGGATTTCTTTGTTGAGTTTTGTTGGTCTTACGTTTGTTTGTTTGTTTGTTTTTTTCGTTGAAATACTGTCGCTAAAAGTTGCTTGGCCTCGTTTATTTTAATGTACGGATTGTGCGATGCAGTCGAGATGAACTAACGTGATTAATTACTCAATGGTTTTTGTGTGTATGTTTTTTGTTTCAGGATGATCCGACGTCTCGTGAAAATCGGTCGATGACTTTTATCGTTCTAAAATGAAATAGAAAAGAAGAACGAAGAATCAAGAATCGCACACATTATCGACACAGCGAGAATAATGAGAAAAGGAAGAAAAAAAAGACAAAAGCTCTTAAAATGCATCAGTTGCAAACAAACAAAAAAACAAAAATGAAGAGGAGTGTGCGTTTTTGTTTGCTTTCTTGAAAATGGAGCAACGAAGCTTGAGAATTAGGAAGGAGAGACGAGGTATAATTTCTTTTTTGAGGAAAAAGAAAACCAGCGAGTAAGAAAATGCATGGAATAATTTCCATTTCTTTAATTTTAACGCTCGTTCTCCCTTCTTCCCTCAAGCTTAGGCCCTTTTTTGGGCAATGGTCGTTCTTTCGAAGCGCTTGGCATTGAATCTTTGCGAAGCCGAAACGTAATTGCTTCGCCATTAAAATGCACTATGGGCTTTTATCGTCGCGGTGACTCACCGTCTTTGAATGACGAAAGCCACCTCTCCACTCTCCTCGCCCTACGATACAAGCAAGAAGGAGGAGAAGAAGAGCTTGAAAAGAGACGTCTCCGACGAAGCGACCAGACCGCGGACCGGCGCGTGTTCTCCTCGTATACCCGTAGAATATTCGGTTAGGACCGGCTTGGCACGTTTCGACCGTCTCGGACGTGTTCGTACGGGTCCGAAGGCGGTCACTCACGCTCGGGGCACGTTGCGTCACTCGCGGCTTAAGAGTTTCGTGAGCGCGTAAAAACGAACCAATCCGCATCTCGTCCTATATCGACTCAAATCCCCAAACCACCCGAGCTAAAACTTCTACGAATAAAATTCGTCACGTTCTACCCATAAATTCCGTTTTTAATTTACCCGACACCAAAACCAATTGGACGAACGAAAAAATATTGAAAAAAAACGACGGAGAAAAAAAAAACGTCGAATAAACATGAAATAAAATCATTTATCCGAGAATGTGAAAATTGATTAATCTTTCTCGATCGCTTGATACATCGGGACAAAAAAAAAGAGATTAAAAATTCTCAATTCTCAATTGGAAAATGAGAAAAAATAATAATGTTTTCTCCCCACCAATTATTTCGGACTCTGGACCAAATCTTTCGTTTCTTTTTCTCTCGATGGATTCCTCGCGCTCGATTTTTCAACGAAAAAAGAAGAAAAACAAAACGCACACTCTCGTCTTATCTCCCCTCTCATCTCACCGTCTAACCGAAGCGTGTGATGGTCGAACTGTAAGAAGCAAACTTTGAGGCAAATTTTGTTTTTCGTTTGTTTTTTTGTTTTTTTTTTTTCGTATCTTTCTTCTTCTACGAAACTAGCGGATAATTCGTAAGACGATAAAGAAAATCGCCATCGAATATGAACGAGTTTGGGCTCTCGCATTCATTCACGGACACTCGCGCGCGCGCGCACTCACGCTCGTTACACGAAGAGTAAAAAAAAAAAGAAAAGAAAAGAAAACAGACAAGAAAAATGCGATAGAAAATAAATGAAGAAAACATTCGCACGTTAATTTGCACCTTCCGGTGACTCGATGTCGTCCGCCGTAGTGTTCTGACGACAGCGATAAACGTACGCGCTCACCGAAAGATCGTCGTCGGCTCGAACGCATTTGTACGTTTCGTCGGGACAATCGCAACTGAAAAATGAAAGAAAACGAAGAAAAAATTAATTAATACATTAATTATTAATCGATTAAGAAATATCGATTGTTTCATTCGGAGAAAAATTGCTTATTTATCTCTTATCAATAATCGAGGCATTCGAATTTCCCGCGTATTTTCGTACGATGAAAAAAAAAAAGACAATCGCTTTCCGAGAAATCTCTTCTCGTCGACGAAAGAGGCGCTCGTTATTACAACGAGACTTATTGTCCGACGACAAAGTACTCGCCGATAATCTTTATTGGACCAAGAATAAAGGGACAGGGGGGGAAGGCGTAATATGACGCGATTCGTTTCTTCGAAAAAAAAAAAAAAAAAAAAAAAGAAACAACAAAAAAAACTTCCCCTCGTTCATTATCGTTCGAAATGTTCGTTTATCAACGCGCATCCCCACTTGTTTAATATTCGCCATTACTGCGAAGGTTTGCGAATTAATCGTCATCGATTATTGTTATTATTATTATTATCGAACATGGGGCGATTTTTTTTTGTTATTATCGTTGCTCGTTAATAAAAATGAGATTTTTTCTTTAGCTCGCTTCATCGATGAGCGCGTCGATTAAAAATCCACGTGCGTTTGCAACGTTCGAAAAGATTGTTTCAGCGGATTCGTACTAATTTACAATTAATTCGATACGATGTTACATTTATCTAGGAAGAATGTAATTTTATTTTTGTCAAGTAATTGAGGTAGTCGTATCCTTGGATGGGGGATTAAAATTGTATTCTCGTTTTTTTCTCACATTCCAAGTTAACCGAGCGTTTAAGTTCATTAGAAAAGAATTAAGAAAGAATTAAGAATTAAGAAAAGTTGTTACGAATCGACTAAAGAACAACATACTCAAAATTCAAATCGATCCTACGGAAAGTTTATTTGTTATGTAATAAACAAAATCGTGAATTTTGTTTTCCATAAGATTTGCTGTAAACATTAATCGAAGCTTCTTTGATATTATATAAAAATGTGTGCAAGATTTTAACAGGCTTCATGGACCAAATGATCGAGATACTCGTTGTACAATGTTGCGATATTTAACACGAGCTCTTATGAGAGATTGCGAAAAATGACGATTTTCAAGAATAAATATCGTGATTTTCGAATCGATCAAGGACCTTGAAATTGTATATACGTATACATACGACATTAAAGAACGTTTCTGCAAATTTTCAGTGAAATCTAACGAAAACGTTGTAACGATAAGACTACCTTAATGAATAAATTGAAACTCGAAATGTTCTCGATTATCGTTGTACATTTTGATTTTCATTTTTTTCGAGACAAGTCATTATTTCTCAGGGGTTTAAAGTCGCGAACTAGAACTATGAATTTCACGACCAAAAACTTGGAGAATAAAGTTCAAATTATTATTCTTCAAGAAATTCAATATTAGACTTCGTCTCGATTAATTAATTAGAAATTTCATACGAAAAATTAAATGACAGTCGTTTGTAATAACGTTTTTTGTTTTACGATCAAAAGCTTTGAGAATAAAATCAAACTATTATTTTCCACGAAATTCAAATTATAGGAAATTTATAAGAAAAATTTAATAGCAGTCGTTTGTAATAACTTTCTTTTTTAATTTTCTAATCAATTTCTCTGATTGTCGTATTATAATCATGATAAAAAAAAATACTCACGTATTTCTCATGAAGTACTCGATTCGTCGCGTGAAAGGAACGTAAACGGCCCAACCACAGGGTGTATTGTAACACGTGTGTCTCGGTAGTCCTTCACCCCCTGTCTCGATGGCACGTTGGGTCCTAAGATTTTCAGGCCCCACGTCCAACGCCATGCGTTGCAGTTGTTCCGCAAATTCCTTGAAAACGTAAATAAAGCGATTAAGCACGTTGGAAAGAAAGCAGAGATATTTATCAATTATTTATTACAGATTAAATAAAAATTATCGTTGAAGTAAAAATCATTTTGGGACCAACAAAAGTCCCAAATTCTTAAAAATTCAATTTTTATAAAACGGTTCTTCGTTTAAACAGAGTTTTTCTGAAAATTTCGTCATTATCGTTATGAAAAAGGGACTGGAGGGGGCGCTTATTTATTAATTAGGGAGCGAATTATTTATTGCAGATTAAATAAAAATTATCGTTGAAATAAAAATCATTTTGGGACAAAAAAGGTTCTAAATTCTTAAAAATTCAATCTTTATAAAACGGTTCTTCGTTTAAACAGAATTTTTCTGAAAATTTCGTCATTGTGTTATGGTTTGAAAAAGGGACTGGAGGGGGCGCTTATTTATTAATTAGGGAGCGAATTATTTATTACAGATTAAATAAAAATTATCGTTGAAATAAAAATCATTTTGGGACAAAAAAAGTTCCAAATTCTTAAAAATTCAATCTTTATAAAACGGTTCTTCGTTTAAACAGAGTTTTTCTGAAAATTTCGTCATTGTGTTATGGTTTGAAAAAGGGACTGGAGGGGGCACTTATTTATTAATTAGGGAGCGAATTATTTATTACAGATTAAATAAAAATTATCGTTGAAATAAAAATCATTTTGGGACAAAAAAGGTTCCAAATTCTTAAAAATTCAATCTTTATAAAACGATTCTTCGTTTAAACAGAGTTTTTCTGAAAATTTCGTCATTATCGTTATGGTTTGAAAAAGGGACTGGAGGGGGCGCTTGTTTATTAATTAGGGGGCGAACTATTTATTACAGATTAAATAACAATTATCGTTGAAATAAAAATCATTTTGGGACAAAAAAAGTTCCAAATTCTTAAAAATTCAATCTTTATAAAACGATTCTTCGTTTAAACAGAGTTTTTCTGAAAATTTCGTCATTATCGTTATGGTTTGAAAAAGGGGCTGGAGGGGGGCGCTTGCGTCACAGGGTCAACGTCGCTGACCTCTCTTTTTCTCTCAGTTCTCTCCTCTCCTCCGGCGTTAGTTCCCTCCTTCGGAAATACTTCGTTCGATGCGGCCGAGTGCGTTATCGTAAAATACCGATAAGGTATCCGGTGTTAATGTCGTTATCGCGCGAGATTCGTTTTACAACGGTGCGTCTCGTTCATTCATATATTTTTTTTTTAACTTGGGACGATTTCCGACGCAAAAAATACCTCTTGCTCTCATACGTGAATAAAAATGTTCCCCTAGGTCCGAAATCAAGAAATGATAATAGCGATAAGCCTCTGGCTTTATCATTGACTCTCTCTCTCTCTCTCTCGTTTCATACTAAGAGGCGATTGATAAAAAATGCAAAAAATCTTTCAAAATTATTTAGCGAGAAGAAAAAAAACCTATCTTTGATTTCTTTTGGACCAATAAGAATGAACGCAAGACAGTAATTTCTTTAAAAAAAAATACATTCCTTTTCTTGCTCACAATCTCAAAGAATTTTTATAAAATTATCATTCTCTCGATTCCCATCAAAAATTGTATTCTTGCATTCTACTTATCAATTTTCCTTCAAACCATGCACCGCATTTTCTCAAAGTGCAATTATGCACTTTTCTCTTGCATCACAAAAATTCTGAAACTTTTTTTAACCTCAAATTTTTGTTTCCAGGTTTTATCTTACCGCAACTTTATTCACCGACGATCGAGGAAAAGAAATGGATTTGCCGGTTCGTTTGTGAAGCTGTCGCGTGTGAAAAGGATATGCGAGTACAACAAGCTGTGCGAAAAACGTGGCAAGAAAACTACGTGAGGTTTATCGCGAGAGAACGAACGAGGGACAATGAGAGTCACATAAGTGATAATACACACGCATATACATGGATATATAAGAGTACCATAAAGTCCAAGAGCTCCGACTACGTGTGTAGTAAAGCATCGTCGAGTCGACCGGTGACTCTCGACTTTATGAATGAAAACCTCATACAGCGACTTCTCGAATGACTAAAGGCGCATGCACTATTGCATCTTGCGTCTACGTACGTTATGCACCGTCGACCGTATATATCTGGTTTGCTCCGCTCGTGCACAGGGATAATTGTTAAAACACGTTTTCACATCGCATCTGTATGTACATTAGCACGTGAGACTTATCGAGGTCTCTTGCGAGCTGGAGAAATAATACGTGGACATGACTCATGAAAATTTAGAACGTACTGATCAATGAGATTACAACTACGGATCGTTCCTTGAATATTTAAAGAAATCGAACAAATTCAAGCGCAACTTTTCGAGAACGGATCGTTTTATCAAGTCGAGTTAGATAATATTGTTTTAAATTAATTATCAATGATAAGACGATGATACGAAAATTTGAATTTATGTAAAACTATGAAACTGGATTTTGTATTTGTAATTTGTTTTCGTTTTGGAAAATTGGAAAATTAACAGGAAGAGTGTTAATTTTGATTGTGGTTTTACAGATGGGAGTGAAGTATGAAGAGTTTATATATTCGTGGAACAACGTCATCTTGAAGTAGGACAAACTTCTAGAATCCATCAGCGAACTGAGATGCCTAGTGGATTTAACAATTTCGTAAAATAAGAGGAGACGACTGGACGATAGGAAAATCTCGATCGATGAAAACAATTTACTTAGGCGAAAACAACGTCCTTCGAGAAACAAGCACGATAGGCATGAATATTAAACGACTGATTTTACGAGCCGTCAAATTTGAGCCAGCTCCGCTTGTATGAACGAAGGATTTTGGTAAATCCCACACAGGACTCTCCCTAGGCTATAAAATTATATATACATATAAATTTACGCTATACAATTATATATACATATAATTTTATATAAAAAAATAGGTATATTTTTGATAATTTTTATATTTAACAAAATCCAAATGCATTTATATTAAAAAGGTCTCTTCATTATAATGAAATACATATTTGGTATAAATTTCAAATTGATCCGGTCATTGGTTGCTGAGAATGGAGTGCGGACGGACGGCTGCTGTGACGAAAACTTTTGGAAGGCGATATTAATAGGCACTTTTTTTTTTTTTATATTTTTTAAATATTTATATATTATAGTGAGTGCCTAAAAATTATACGTATATATAATTTTATATAAAAAAATTATATGTATATATAATTTTATATAACAAAAATTATATGTATCTATAATTTTATATAAAAAAGATTATATGTATATATAATTTTATATAAAAAAAATTATATGTATATATAATTTTATATACAAAAAATTATATGTATATATAATTTTATATAAAAAGAATTATATGTATATATAATTTTATATAAAAAAAATTATATGTATATATAATTTTATATAAAAAAAATTATATGTATATATAATTTTATATAAAAAGAATTATATGTATATATAATTTTATATAAAAAGAATTATATGTATATATAATTTTATATAAAAAGAATTATATGTATATATAATTTTATATAAAAAAAATTATATGTATATATAATTTTATATAAAAAAATTATATGTATATATAATTTTATATAATATATACATATATAATTATGTATATACACGATTGTATGAATTTGCCGGCTTTTTGGCGACCATAGGCCAAACGACATTTCACCACATCGTGATTGAAGATAGGGAGGGTGAGATATATGTGAAGAGAGAGAGAGAGAGAGAATATAGCCAACGCGTAAGCACGTGGTCATAAACTCGTGATCGGCGAAAGGGTCAATAGCGCGCTTCGTCGTCACGACTCGACTTCGTATCTTCCGACGAAAGTTCGCCTTATAAACTTCGAAGGTCATCGATAGGGCGAACATTAAAGAAAAACAAAAAAGTATACACAAGTATATACAAAATATTCATAAAAGAAGTATAACTTTTCTCATTATCGAAGCAATAAGCTCACGAGGAATAATAAACTTTGTATATGTATCCGGTGATAAGAAGAAAATGATTAAAAATTCTTTCTCGTGCTTGATTCGACGATTATTTGACAGAAATTCGTTCGTATTTAAAATCCACGTTGATTTTATTTTCTCATACAAATATTTAACTGAAAACGAATATTACTTTGCCAACTAGACTCTTCGATTTTCTTTGAACTTTGACTTATACAATTCCATTTACAAATTACTGATTAAACTCAAGTTAATTTTTTTCAATAAATCGATGTAGTTATAAAATTATGGAAAAATAGATAGAGGGAAAAAAAGGGCTTACCTCGGAACGAACTGCAGCTGTGTCAATAAGGGTCACGTACCAGACCGCCGCGACGATGAGAATACCGAGCAGCCTTAGTTGTGCCATTTCCAATAGTTGTTCAAAAAGAAGAAGAATAGTTTTCTCAAACGAATATTCAATGTTCTTTTTCTTTCTCGTAAATCCTCCTCACTCCTTATCGACTTGTTGTTCCCAAGTCGATCGTACGACGAACGTAAATAACGTAATACCGCACCCTTCGCGATTCACGTGTCACACGAGATTATCAATGTTTTTTTTTCCTCTCTCTCTCTCAATAGTTTACATACATATACACATATATATATGTGTGTATTATTGCGATTAAGTTCCTTTTGCAAAACAGAAAGCACACCTGCCGATCGTCCTCCGTTTCTTCTTACGCGCACAAAGTTTCCTCCGCTCTAGTTCCGTCGCTCTCCGCTCCAAGATTACGCAATTATTTACGAAAATTTATACACGTAGAGCCGTGTAAGACAGAGAAAGAGAGAATGTGCGAACAAAAAACAAAAATGTTTTTGCGCCCGCAGCAACAACCGCAACAACAACAACAACAACAAACAATAACCAACAACAACAACCGCAACAACAACAACAACGAAATATGATGACCGGGAATAACCGGCGAACGTTGAGTTTCCGCACGATTGTCGATTAAAAGTACCGCACCGATTGTACAATCGCAAGATCGATTATTTCTCTATATATATATCTATATATGCGTATATAGATACATATATATATATATATAGTTCTGTATGTATATGTATACAGGTAGATATTAGAGTTTCTCCTCGTTGAAACGCTCCTCTCGGTGGATCTTCTTGTGTCAGATGTGTACTCGCGTTATTATATCTAGTACACGTTTACTTATTTACGTATGTATGTATATACATATATAGTTTTAAGTGTATATATATATATGTTTATATATGTTTATATATATATATATATATCTGTACCGGTTCAGAGACTTTAAACATAGACTGTCTTCTCGTATAGAGTGAGGACGCTTTCGAGGCGTCGTGGGTTTATATAGGCTGTGGGCTAGCCGGTGGCAGGCTAGCATCGCCTGGTGGGGGTAAGACTAAGCTAGAAGTTATAATAATAAGTAATAAAGTCGAACTTAAATTGTGATTTGAGCAAGACGATGTAGCTTTCACGAATGGTGGGGAGGCTTGTAAATAAGGAGAGTCACGGAAAGGAGGTGATGAGTTATCGATGCTCGACGTAGTGGTGGTGGTGATGGTGGTGGTGGTGGTGGTCACTCGCTTTCGTTTTCTTTTTCTTCCTCTTGCCTCCTCCTCCTCCTCCTCCTCCTCCTCCTTCTTCTTCTTCTTCTTCATCTTGTTCTTCTTGTTCTTCTTATGCTTCTTCTGCTTCTTCTTCTTCTACTTCTTCTTCTTCTTCTTCTTTTCTCCTTCTTTCTTTCCATCGCTCACTTGCACTCTTTCTGTCGCGTCTCAGCGCGTGCCGATTCCGAGAAAAGGGAATCGGAGGAGGGCTGTTTCCATTATCTTGTGGCACGTGATTTCTTTCGTCCACTGGGATGTTGTATTTAATTTCGACGCCTACGAATTTTCGAGAAAGGGAGGATCGGGGTTAACGCAAGCTTGCTTCTTCTTTTTTCTTTTTATCTCCAGGGTTTCTTATGTTTTTTTGTTTGTTGGGAAAGATGAGAATAATGAGAGTTAAGAAGAAAATTTAAAGAGAATTTTTGTTATTATCTATGGACAGTTTTACTTGAATTTTATTATTGGATTGGAATTCAGAAGAGACGGAGATTAACTGTTTTATCGAGCCGCGATTAATTTAGAAAATTGACGTTTTAATCGACAGTTATTAAAAGTCGCATTGGATTAAATACGTTAATGATTATTCTGAATAAAGATAAAATTTATCGGATTTTAATTACAATTATAATTACCAATAAAAATCGCAATTTTTCAATTTTGATCGATTAAATTTCTCTATCTTCGACAGTTTGTACGTTCTCATTCAAAATTCGAGTCGAAAATTTTGAAATAAACTCATCGACTCCAGTAACAATAAAATAAAACATCAGATTATCATTATTATTATTATTATTCCATAGATCATAAAAATTTCCAAATAAAACAGAGACGCTCTCCCACCCCAACAACAATAACACAAAACATTTCTCAATATTTTGATTTCAAGAAATCTAATCCCGATCGAAACAACGTGACGACGATAACAAACATTTTAATATAATTCGAGGGGGTCTTATCACGTGCCTGGAAGCTTTGAAAATTCCGACAAGAAATAAGCCGCGTTCACTTGTCTAGAAAAAAAAAAAAAAACATTATCAAACACGACGTTCACGAATATTGCGCACAAATTTTTGTTATTTATATTTCTCGTTCGAGATTATTACAGCAATAATCTCGGACTTGCATCGTGTATCAGGGAAATTAAGCAAGACCGAAACCGAATTAACCCAAACAAAGACCAACACGAACTTCCCCAATCAACCAAGCCAAAAATAAAATTATAATCTCGGTAATAAAACGATAATCGTCTACGCCAAAAATCTAATTTCATAATATTATGATATTTGTATACATAAACATGTGTGTGTGTGTGTGTGTGAAAAAAAAGATTTAGCTGAAACAAACTATCGAAATGTCGAAATAGAGCGAAGAACGAATACGCTCTTTTTTCTTTAAATTTCCAAGTGTTCCAAGACAAAACAAGGAAAAACTTAATGTAAATATGAAGATTCGATCTCAAAGATGACGCAGTCGAGTACGCTATTGCGTTTTCAACAAAAAAGAAAAAAAGATTCTTCTCCCTTCTATTACGTATCAATTCTATATCTTAGTTTCTCGTAGGGAACAATTTTTCATTAATCTCCGTTATAATTAATTTTTGTTTAACAAAATCGAGGCGTACGATAAAACAATTTGTTATCGGACGATAAAGATTTTTGACGCCGAAAAAATTGTCGCGCGAGTTTCACAATATCCGGATGTTATGATTGACTTTCGAATTGCGTATTTAAACGACGCGTCTCGAGTATCGTGCGCAATGTCATAATTTAGATTTTACAGGGCGAAGGAGGGAGGAGAAGATGCCCTGCGAGGAAACAAAGTGGAAGAAAAAAAAGAAGAAAGAAACGAAATAATGTTTGGACGACAGAAAGATAATTCAGTCGATGTTACATGCAAGGGGTCACCTTCGTTCTCGTTCCGAAGCAAATTCAACGGTTTGTCCTTGACGAATTGGTCGCGCATCGCACAAATTGACCAGATAACAAACATTAACTGTATATTTGATCATTCTTTACTACAGTATCGTGATGGAGTGAAGGAGAGAGCCAAAGTTAAGAGAAGAGAGTGAGAGAGTCGAAATCGTCATTGATTGACGCAAACTCGCGGCGTCCACGGTGGTAACCAACGGAGTTCGTCATTCGTTGATATTACGATTATCACTCGCAATCACCGTACGAAAAGCTACGAGTCCGAATTCACTTTTACGCTACGTATTGTACGCTTACGTTTAACGTTACGGTACGGGGAGAAATAAATAACACGAGATGCGTATAACGTTGTTTACGATCAATTCGTGAAATCGATCGATCTAAACTCCGATGATCTAATCAAATTTCATTGTGTGCGCGCGGGTGAGTTGGAATTCTCTCTGTCATCTTCGTGAGTGTCGCACTTATTCGTTCGTTACCGCGGACGTCATTCGTTCGTACGCAATCGTCGACATTTCGTATGGAATAATATTTATATTCGATTCGGAGAAGAATAATTGCTCGAATATCGAATAAATATTTACCTCGTTACGCCCAAAGTATTACGTTGTTATGTTATTGTATCTTGTAAAATTGTATGAATTTGTTAAACTTATCACGTCTAAAGTAATATATTTATGTTCTTACGTTATTACGTTGTTGTGTTGTTGTGTCTTGTAAAATTTTGTAAATCTGTTAAACTGAGATAAATTGTAAATTTGCAAATTTATGTGTTTGTAAGGTTTGTGAAATTATGAGATTTCTGTGTTTGCCCCCAAAGTCTTATATTTATGGTCTTACGTTATTACGTTGTTATGTTATTGTATCTTGTAAAATTTTGTAAATCTGTTAAACTGAGACAAATTGCAAATTTGCAAATTTATGTATTTGTAAGATTTGTAAATTTATGAGATCTCCGTGTTTGCCCCATAGCTAGCTAGAGCATAATTAAATATATCAATCAATCAATCAAAGTACAATCTCGTATAATATAATCTTGCATCGCGATAACGAGTTGCATATCTTGTGAAATTTTGTCAATCTGTTAAACTGGCAGAAACTGTAAATTTGCATATTTATGTATTTGTACGATTTGTGAATTTATAAGATCTCCGTGTTTGCCCCATAGCTAGCTAGAGCATAATTAAATATATCAATCAATCAAAGTACAATCTCGTTTAATATAATCTCGCATCGCGATAACGAGTTGCGAATCTTGTAAAATTTTGTAAATCTGTTAAACTGGCAGAAATTGTAAATTTGCAAATTTATGTATTTGTAAGGTTCGTGAATTCATGAGATTTCTGTGTTTGCCCCCAAAGTATTATATTTACGTTCTTACGTTATTATGTTGTTATGTTATTGCATCTTGTGAAATTTTGTAAATCTGTTAAACTGAGACAAATTGTAAATTTGCAAATTTATGTATTTGTACGGTTTATGAATTTATGAGATCTCCGTGTTTGCCCCATAGTTAGCTAGAGCATAATTAAATATATCAATCAATCAATCAAGGTACAATTTCGTTTAAT
>OZ023254.1:2314127-2518299 GCA_964007305.1 Netelia melanura | reverse complement strand
AACGAAGGAATAATTGAACGATTCGATCGATCGACGATTGTCGCACATCGAATCACGATCACAATCGTAGCTTCGTAAATGTACGTGGGATTGTTCTTAACGACATGTGTCGTAGGGATATACGTGAGTTACGTAGGCGAGCATACATGGGGGGGGGGGGGGGGGGGGGTTGATATATTTTTATGCCCTAGAATTTCTCACAATTTTTTTCATAAATCTTAGAAAATATAATTAAGAATAAAAAATAAAATAGAGTTTTATATAAATATAAGAAATAAATGAAAACTAACTGAAAATATTAAATTAAATGAAAATATTGAATTAAATGAAAATATCGAATTAAATGAAAATATTGAATTAAATGAAAATATTAAATTAATTGAAAATATTAAAGAGATTTGATTTGATTTAATTTACTTTTATGCCCTAGAATTCATTTGTGGCAAATAATAACTTTATAATAGTTTTCCAATATTTGAACCAATTTTTAATAAATTAAGATTTGGGAAAAATTGTGGGAAACTTTAATCCAGAATAAATAATCAAATATAATTTGATATAAGTATAAGAAATACATGAAAATATTATAGAGAGAGAGAGAGAGAGAGGAACAGAGAGAGAAAGAGAATTGAAAAGGGAGAATCGATCCTGTTTAAGAAAACTAAAATATCAAAATCGAACGAAATTCAAATTATCTGAAAAAAAAATAAGAATTAAGAAAAATCGATTTCCTTCAAATTTAAACCTCGATCGAAATATTTAGCTTCGATTCATTTATCATGGTATAAATATAGCTAAAAGTTAACGCTCGCGTATAGATTGTGCGCTCGCATATATTAGAATACGAAAAGCCAGACAATTTTCCAAGAAGACAGGAAGCAACTTCACTTTGGATTTTCTTGGCAATCGGCCGCGACACGATGGCCACAAGGCATCATCTCATCATCATCATCATCGTCTCGCTGTATAAAGCTGCGTCAGAAACAGCATCCACCAGTAGTAGGATCGTTAAACAGTGTGTAGCGGCAACGTGTTGCGTAAAACCGGGGAGAGTCTGAGAAACGATATAAACATAGAGACGCGCGAGGAACACACGTGCAAACTACATTTATAACGTGCGGATGCGCGTTGAAGATGCTCGGGGAAAAGTCACTCGATATACCCCTCGGTGCCAAAAGATTGTTGCCATATAGATCGTGCGCGCGAGGGTGTGTAACTCTCGACGTCGAGACGCGCGAAAATAATTCGGTTCGCTCGCTTTTCGTATTTCGTTCCTTCTTTTTGAATTTTTGTTGTTTTTTTTCTTCTTCGTCACTCGAGAAACGTTTGTTTCTTTTTTCCAGCGAATGATTCGCGTTTGTCATTTTTTTTTTTTTTTTTAATAATTTTCAATGGTTTTGTATTTTTGGATCTTTGCGTAATTTTTCTTGTTTTTATTTTTGAATACAACTCGACGCGTTTCGGGAATTCGAGATCGAGTTGGAAAATTTATTGAAAAATGATTTTATTCAGAAAATTATTCTTGTTTAATGTTTTGTTTTTATCGCTTTGAATAATTGTCCAAAAGTAACGACAGTTTTTCACATTTTTGTATCTGTACATAATTTTCTTGTTTTCATTTTGCAACAAAACTCGACGTGTTTCGTGAATTCAAGCTCGAATTGCAAAATTTGATTGAAAAACGATTTTATCCAGAAAATAATTCGCTTTTTATCGTTTTGTTTTGATCGTTTCGAATAATTGTCCAAAAGTAACGACAGTTTTTCACATTTTTGTATCTGTACATAATTTTCTTGTTTTCATTTTGCAACAAAACTCGACGTGTTTCGTGAATTCAAGCTCGAATTGCAAAATTTGATTGAAAAACGATTTTATCCAGAAAATAATTCGCTTTTTATCGTTTTGTTTTGATCGTTTCGAATAATCGCCCAAAAGTAACGACAGTTTTTCACATTTTTGTATCTGTACATAATTTTCTTGTTTCCATTTTCCAACAAAACTCGACGCGTTTCGTGAATTCGAGATCGAATTGAAAGTTTGATTGAAAAATGCTTTTATCCAGAAAATAATTCGCTTTTATCATTTTTTTTATCGTTTCAAATAATTGCCCAAAAGTAACGAGTTATTCAAATTTTTATAACTATCCATAATTTTTTTGTTTCTATTTTCCAACAAAACTCGACGCGTTTCACGAATTCAAGCTCGAATTGAAAATTTGATTGAAAAACGATTTTATCCAGAAAATAATTCGCGTTTGCCAATTTATTTTTATCGTTTCGAATAATCGCCCAAAAGTAACGATAGTTTTTCTCATTTTTGTAATTATCCATAATTTTCTTGTTTCTATTTTCCAACAAAACTCGACGCGTTTCGTGATTTCGAGATCGAATTGAAAGTTTGATTGAAAAATGCTTTTATCCAGAAAATAATTCGCTTTTATCATTTTTTTTATCGTTTCGAATAATCGCCCAAAAGTAACGACAGTTTTTCACATTTTTGTGACTGCCCACAATTTTCTTATTTCCATTCCCGAACAAAACTCGACGCGTTTCATAAATTCAAGCACGCATCAAAAACCTGATGGAAAAATGCTTTCGAGCATATCGTTTATCGCGACAAATCGCAAGAACGATTCTGCGTCTGTTTTCGCTTATATTTTTTGTACGTTTTTCGAGAAACCAAGAAAAACGGTATATCTAATTAGATCTCGGCGTTATCGGTAACGGCGGCATCGCAGCCACCTTATCGAGAAGACCGTAAGCTGGAACATCTATTGGCACATCGTTCGAGCATTCACATACACGAGACAGACCTATCTCTTCCTCTCCCTCCTCGTCGTTCTTTTTTTTTCTTCTTCTTCTCTTTTTCCTTCGCCTCGTGCGTCTTCGACGAATAAATTCTTTCCTTCGCCCTTCTCTCGCCTAGTCGTCGTCATTATCGTCATCATCGTTGACGCAGGTTTCTCAGAAAACCTCCCGGAACTTTGTCGATCGCACGAGTTTCTTTTCACTGAATGAAATTAGACGCAGAAGACGAACTCGCCCGTTACCAATACACCCGACCCTCTTTCAATCTCGCTCGACAACGGAATTTCCCAGCTCGAGTAACACGCGCTTCGCAATGGCCGTAGGAAAATTACGAATGAAGATATATAACGAAATTGGGCGATCGCGAACGTTGAACCACGAAGCGAGAACCGAAACTCCGACGTAATTTAAAATCTAAACAGTTGAACTCCGGATAAGTTGATAATTCGAGATCGCCGAGAAATCTCGAGCAATAAATTCTCTTCCCTCTCTCCTCGATTTTCCCTAAGAACGAAAAGAATCTTTGACGGCGCGCGCACCTACCGGAAACCGAAGAGCAGGTTCTGCCTATAATCGAAGGTAGCTCGCATCTTATTTTTAACTCTCGTTAATCGTGTCCGATTTTTTAATCGAGATTCGCCGATTAAAAAATCGTCGATTATTTAGCGAAAGATGCCCTTCGCACCGCATAAAATCACGTCCCTAAATGATAAAGACTATAATCGAGATAAGAAAAAAAGAGAGGAAACGAAAGGAGAAGAATTATTATCCTCGCGATCATCGAAGTCGAGTGAGTAAATCGCGCGGCTTGATTGAAACGGTTTCTAGAAAGCAAAAGGAAGAGCTGGTAAATAAACTAAATTATGAGTTGCGCGTCATCGATTTAATGTGATCGAGCGGCGTATTCTCGAAGGAGAATAAAAATACCGATCTCGATCGCGAGGAGTACGTTGACAAATGCTCAACTGTTGAATAAATTAGCAATTAGTGTGTTCACTCGGGCCTATCGACGTTGGACAGTTAATATTACGATCGATTGATCGATCGCGCGAGTTTTATGCATTTTTTTGTTGTTGTTTAATTATCGTGCGAGCCGATTCGACAGATTGGAATTCCGATGGACGATAATTTTCGTTGCATTTTTTCCTTCGTTTTTTATCCGTTCGATTTATTATTCGATTATTCCCCCAAATAATTTTCAATTATTTCTAATTCACGTTAAGAAAAATAAACTAAAAATTCGCGTTAGTTATACAGATATTAGGTAGTCAATGATTTTAAGCTTATTCTTTTTTTTTTGTTATTTATTTTATTTATTTTTTCAGATTCTAATGGTTCGCCATCCAGTTAAATCGATTAACGCTGACCGCTCCGGCAAATTGGCTCACCGGTCGACGTGATTTGCATCGTGCACACGTCGCTTCCGATCCTGCACCATAGGCGTTAATTTATTCCTCGTCGTCCGAGAACTCTGTGATCAAGATCTACGCTCGTAAGACCGGCCCATCTATATACATATACATATCTCTCTCTCTCTCTCTCTCTTTCTGTTGGGGTTGCAAAATTATATATATATATATAGAATAAAATATAAAATTATAATCTTATATTTAAAAATATAAAATTATAATCTTATATTTAAAAATATAAAATAAAATTTTATATCTTATATAATTTTAATTATAAAATTATATTATAAAATATAAAATAGAATTTGATATCCTATATAATTTTAATTATACAATTATATTTAAAAATATAAAATGGAATTTTATATGTTGTATAATTTTAATTATAAAATTATATTATAAAATATAAAATAGAATCTTATATCTTATGTAATTTTAATTATAATATTATAAAATATAAAATAATAAATTAATTATATATTATAGAATATAAAATAGAATTTGATATTCTATATAATTTTAATTATACAATTATATTTTAAAATATAAAATAGAATTTTATATCTTATATAATTTTAATTATACAATTATATTTTAAAATATAAAATAGAATTTTATATCTTATATAATTTTAATTATACAATTATATTTTAAAATATAAAATAGAATTTTATATCTTAAGATGTATCTTATATCTAAAATATAATTTTAATTATAAAATTATATTTTAAAAGATAAAATTATTATTAATAAAACTAAATTATTAGTTATTTTATATCTTATATAATTTTATATTTAAAAATATAAAATTATATAAGACATAAAATTCTATATATATATATATATATATATATATATATATATATATATATATATATATATATATAGGATATATGTATATATAGAATTTTGCAACCCCATCGTATGTTTTAGTCGAGGTGAAATTTCTATGTCCCTATGATTGACTTGCGATAAGTCAATTACAGGCACAGACAAATTTTTCTCACAATCAGTTATTCCGATGGATACCGAAACCATACGAGCTAAAAGGTATTCTAGTTTAAATAATGATCGTATATGTAACATTTTTAAAAGCATATCCAAATAAATAAAAACTTTTGTTACTATTATTTATAAACATACTTATAACGACTTATTATTAATTTTAAATCCTTGTTAACAACAAAAAAGTATACAAATTTATTCATAATAATTGAAAAAAGATTATATAGTTATAAAAAACAGTTTTAATAGTTATTAACAAAAAAAAAATTTTTCAATTTTTCAATAATCGAAAAAAAATGTAATTATGGGCAGTCCACGATCTACCCAGGCTTAAAAGTTGTTAAATTGATAGAAGTATATAATAATAAATTTTCAAGAAAATCAAACTATGCACTCACTTAAAAAAAAACATTTTTTAAATTTAAAGCTTAAAAATCACATTAAAAAAAAACCTCAAATAATCGTTCTATATATTTTATTTAAAGTACATTCAAAATCGAAAATTTGCAAAAGAAAAAGATTCAATTTGGCCTACTATTAAAGAAGTTATGAACAAAAAAGTCGAAAAAAGAACGATTTTTGGAAAATACGATATCTTTTCAACGGGTAATCAAAAAAATCTTAAAATTTGCTACGAAGAGTTTTTCGATGGGTACTAAAAAATATCAAAAAATTGAGAAAATAAAAAATAAAAGTTTTTGAAACTTGTCCGTTTGTCGTGGAATGGCCCATATATATCTAACTAACTATCTATCTATCTATCTATACAAACACGCACACACACATATATACATGTGTGTATAGAGAGAGAGAGAGGGAGAGAGAGAGAGAGAGAGAGAGATGTATATACATATATATACATATCTGTGTATGTATATGGATGCATGGGGCTCGATATACAGTAGTATAGTATGCAGTCCGGGCGTCCCGCTCACGAGCTCGTCGGCTGACGCAAACCAGTTACTCCATTCAGTCACCCTCGTCGGCGTGCGAACGTCAACGAGCGTGTATAATAAGCCCTCGGGACGGTGGCTGCCGCTCGACACACGCGGCTCTCTCTTTCTTCCCTCTCCCTCTGCCCCTCTCTCACTCGCTCTCTCTCTCTCGCTCTCTGGCTCTAACTCTTGGTGCACGCACTTTCACGCTGGTAACGTTCAATTTCGTTTTGCACAATTTTCCCTTCTCCGGCGTTCTCATAAATCAATCAGATTACCAAGCACCGATTAAAATTAAAAATTATACCCCTTATGAACCAAGGATGTGCATAATTTGAAGAAAAGTAAAAATAAAATAAAACGAACGTATTTTATTTTTTTTTTTTTTGCGGGAATATAATTATGGATAGTTATGACGAGGAGAAAAATTCAATTGCTAAGAACGTAATTGCCATTCTTTTTCTCTTTATTTGAATAAATTATGATAGATTTTTTGAATTTTTTTTTTTTTTGATCGTAGGTACAATCGAATAATTGCGATAATTATCGATCACGATTACGGCGATAAAAATTATATCGCTTCCTGAATATTGGCGATGAATTTATAATCAATATTTCAATTTCTTTTTATAAACGTTTTGATAATTTCAATAATTAATTCCACTTATTATAAATCAAAATTTGAAACTATAAAAAAGAATTTTTGATAAAATATTCTTTCGATGTAAAAATATTACATTATTTTTTGTTATTCGACTGGATTTTTGGAAAAAAATCGAAATGAATTTAAAAATAGTGTCAACGTCACGACGTTACCGAGCTTTACAAAGACCCGCAGAATCTCAGACGTTTCCAGAATCGAGACTTTTGGCAACGGTCGTCTGGTTACGAAAACTTGACGATGACTTTCGTTATATATGTACAGATAAAATAGAGATTAGAATATCCCCACCCTGTTGAGAAGAGATCCGCGAGAGGCTTTTACACTCGGCGTTAATTCCGGCGTCCGGCAAGAGAGACGAGAGAGAGAGATCGCGAGAGGGTGGTGCGCCGTTTGCTGGCTAACGCTGCCGCGGCAGCCGTTGTCATTTGTCGAGAGCGAGAGATTGATTGCTCTTGGCGCGTGCATCTCTCGTCTGTGATTAGGTGCCCTCGGTTACCAGACAGCGCGACGCCGTTTATTTGCGGCCTCGACAACGACGACAACGACGACGATGATCACGGTCCCCGGTGGTCATCCCGGAGAAACTTAAAGACCGTAAGAAAACCAACCGAAAGCGAGAGAAAAGCTTCAGGTGAGCTCGTCACACCGTCTCCTCGTTTTCTTAGTTTTTTTACACAAGTCGCTGTCTTCCCTCGTCACTCTGCTCTACACATTGTAACGAAAGTTTAAACTTCTCTGAAGAATCGGTGTTACGTGCGACGAGCGATTCGGCAACGCGATTCGTATTTTCTTTGAAATTGAGTAACCGATCACGTTGAAATTTTGAAGGCGTCTAGAGAATTATGGCAAAAACTGTTTAAACGTTGTCTTTTTCCAAAATTGTTGTTATAATTCTCTAGATTGAAAATTGTAACACTCCGTGCTGGAGAAACTACGAATGGCGTTTGTGAATTACTCGTCGCCTGCGATACTATTATCAAAATTTTGGAAAAAAAAATATTTGGACCCACTTTTTACCATAATTCTCTAGATACCCTCAAAGTTTGAACGCGATTAGTGGTTCAGTGTCGGAGAAATTACAAAACGCGTTTTCAAATCGTTTATTTCTAAATTCAAAGAAACGATTCTGATTAAAGAATTTTTCAATTATATTCCAACTTTTCTTCGAAATTGAGTAACCGATCATGTGGAAATTTTGAAGGCGTCTAGAGAATTATGACAAAAAGTGTTTAAACGTTGTCTTTTTCCAAAATTGTTGTTATAATTCTCTAGATTGAAAATTGTAACACTCCGTGCTGAGAGAAGCTACGAATGTCGTTTGTGAATTACTCGTCGCCTGCAATACTGTTATCAAAATTTTGGAAACAAAAATATTTGGACCCACTTTTTACCATAATTCTCTAGATACCCTCAAAGTTTGAACGCGATTAGTGGTTCAGTGTCGGAGAAATTACAAAACGCGTTTTCAAATCGTTTATTTCTAAATTCAAAGAAACGATTCTGATTAAAGAATTTTTCAATTATATTCCAACTTTTCTTCGAAATTGAGTAACCGATCATGTGGAAATTTTGAAGGCGTCTAGAGAATTATAGCAAAAAGTGTTTAAAAGTTGTCTTTTTCCAAAATTGTTGTTATAATTCTCTAGATTGAAAATTTTAACACTCCGTACTGGAGAAACTACGAAAGGCGTTTGTGAATTACTGGTCGCCTGCAATACTATTATCAAAATTTTGGAAAAAAAACATTTGGACCCACTTTTTACCATAATTCTCTAGATACCCTCAAAGTTTGAACGGGATTGGTTGTTCAGTGTCGGAGAAATTACGAAACGCGTTTTCAAATCGTTCATTTCTAAATTCAAAGAAACGATTCTGATTAAAGAATTTTCCAATTATATTCCAACTTTTCTTCGATATTGAGTAATCGATCATGTGGAAATTTTGAAGGCGTCTAGAGAATTATGGCAAAAAGTGTTTAAAACTTGTCTTTTTCCAAAATTGTTGTTATAATTCTCTAGATTGAAATTTGTAACACTCCGTGCTGAGAGAAACTACGAATGGCGTTTGTGAATTACTCGTCGCCTGCAATACTATTATCAAAATTTTGGAAAAAAAACATTTGGACCCACTTTTTACCATAATTCTCTAGATACCCTCAAAGTTTGAACGCGATTGGCGGTTCAGTGTCGGAGAAATTACGAAACGCGTTTTCAAATCGTTCATTTCTAAATTCAAAGAAACGATTCTGATTAAAGAATTTTTCAATTATATTCCAACTTTTATTATTCGTTTTGTGGTTTTAATTTATTTAAATTTTTTGGATCGATACAATCGCAAAATCATTCATTGGTTTTTGTTCGTTGGGTTCGATCGGTGGCTAAATTGCTTTGAAGAAACGATCCAGAGAAAGACCCTCATTATCGTTGTCCCTGCATTATAAATATACCTGGCCGAGAAGCGAAAGCGTATTGGTCGATTCCATGAAATTGCGAGTCGGAAATGGTGGAACGTGTTTCGTGTCACACATCAGGCAGGACGTGTCTCGTGTCACGTATACCAAGAAGAAGGTGAGTACAACATTTAACCACGGAGAGAAAGAGGGAGAGAGCAAAACATTAATGACCGAGGCAACCAACCGCGAAATGGGCTGCGCAATAATTCGCGTCCACCAGCCGGAAGTTATATCGTGCGCCCACGAATCTTGTTGTATTAATATCCCTATTGACCGCTGAGAGTCGGAATATCGCGAGATTCTTGTGTCATACGATATTACTTACGCCCTTACGACTCTCACCACCGATGTTTCCATCCACGTACGCGAAACGATGACAGACACATTACGAAAATTCGTTACGTTACATTTCTCGTTGCTAATACAAATACGTCGCTTATTAATTCGAAAATCAAAATTTTAACATCTTGTAAAATCGAGTTGTTAAATTCTTTCGAAAAAGCACGACTGTTATAAATTTGGCGCGTCGATCTGGTTCAATCTTGAGAGAAAACGTCAGTTTCTATTACACAAAATCCACAAATTTTGAAAAAATTTTTTTTGCCGCAGTAAATAATTCTTTTTTTTATAACATTTCGCGCGTTATAAATTTCGATCTTCTCAAATTTTGGGAAAATACGCGCATTTCTATTACAAAAAATCCACAAATTTTGAAAAATTTTGTTGTTTCTGCAGAAAATGATTCTTTTTTTTATACCGTAGCGCGCGTCAAAAATACGTCAGTTTATATTACACAAAATACACAAATTTTGGAAAAAAATTGTTTTTCCCACAGAAAATAATTCTTTTTTTTTATGCTGTATCGCTCGTTATATATTTTGTGGGTCAATCTTCTCAAATTTTGAAAGAATACGCCAGTTTCTATTACACAAAAACCACAAATTTGTGAAAAAAACATGTTTTTCCCGCAGAAAATAATTCTTTTTTTTATAACGGCTTGCCCGACAATCTTCTCAAATTTTGAGAAATTACACGCGTTTCTACTACACAAAATCCACAAATTTTGAAAAAAATTGTTATTCCTATTGTTGTTATTACGCGCGTTTCTACTACACAAGCTCGACAAATTTTTGAAAAAAAATTGCTTTTCGCACAGAAATAATTCTTTTTTTTTATACCGTAGCGCGCGTTATGAATTTATCGCATCGATCTTCTCTAATTTTGAGAAAAAGCGTCAGTTTCTATTACACGAAAACCACAAATTTTGCGCGACAAGCTTCTGAAATTTTGAAAAATTACGCGCGTTTCTACTACACAAAATCGACAAATTTTTGAAAAAAAAATTGTTTTTCCCACAGAAAATAATTCTTGTTTTTATAACGTCTTGCGCGTTATAAATTTTGCGCCACAATCTTCTCAAATTTAAAGAAATTACGCGCGTTTCTACTACAAAACATCCAAAAATTAAAAAAAAAAAAAATTTTTCCCATAGAAAATAATTCCTTTTTTTTTTTTAAATGTCGCTTTTGGACATTTTTTAATTATCGAAAACTATCGAAAGTTATCAAACTCAACAAAGTCTAGACATTTCGAGTTTTATCCAACATTGATTATCGATCGTAGACACAAAACGTTATAGTTGTTTCGAATTTTGGTCCATTAAATTTTTATCGCGCATGAGTGCAACCAACGCTCTTCTCTCGCTTTATACGCCTTCGATCGTGTATTCGATATTCCTCGTCGAGTATGATCGTTGCCGTATCGTCGTGACGTTATAGAGACTCGAGAGACCCAGTATTATCGGGGATTACACACCAGGAGGTAGTATAAATTTACGATCTTAACGATACTCGAGAAACCATCCGGGTATCATTTATAACGGATGCGTATATAAATGCCATTTATCTCCCGTGTATTATACGACTGGCCGGGATGTTCGAAACTCTCGTCGTCTCAAACTCCTTAAGATCGTCGCCGTTCCTCCACCTGTTTTTACGACACAATATCGTCATCATCGCTACCAATGATCCATTCAAAAATTCACTCTCCCTCCAAATCCTCAATCTTTCTCAACCAAAACCACAACTTTTCAAACCATCGATATTCTCAAATCCCAAAAAAAAAGACCCTCGTCAAAAAATCTTCTCGACGATTTTTTCCATCGCGAATCGATCCCAAATTTCGCCATCTCCTCGAGGAACATCGACGAATAAAAAGTGAAAACAAAATGCATTTTTTATTTTTTGCAAACCGCTAAATATAAAATATCGAGACAATACTTTTCTTTCTTTTTCCGTTCTATCCACCCGTATATCTTCATTTATCCCCGGTCCGTTGCGAAGCACAAATATAAACGACGTCAGACGGTTTTTGAACGGGACATTTTTATTCGATCGATAATTCAGCGACGTTTTGCCGTGCAGAAAATCGAGCCGGGACACATTCTGCATGCTTCTGGCCTTGCTATACAAACACACACACACACACACACATACACAATTATATATATATATATATATATATATATATATATATATTACTCATAAATATATCTCCTCTACGCGACGAGAAATAAAGTAATAGTAATAGAGACGGCGCCATGGCACCGAGTTTATTTGAAACTTTTGAAAATGTAGGCTGAGACGCGAATGAACTTGTAAAATAAATGTGTCTCCTCTCCGATACCTCCCTCTTAAACTACAAATATATACTACTTCTCCTTTTTACTCATACGCGAACGTGTTATATATCTATATATATTTACGTTTATATACATACATACATACACACACACACCCACACACATATATATATATATATATGTGCTATATGTACACATATATATATGTGATATATGTACACACACACACACACATATATAGATATATATGTGTGTGTGTGTGTGTGTGTGTGTGTGTGTGTGTGTGTATGTATGCATAAACGTAAATATATATAGATATATAAAACGTTGGCATATGAGTAAAAAGGAGAAGTAAGAGTGCGATGTCCGGGCTGTAAGTAGTATAGGTATACGTTTGATCCGACGCTCTCCCTCGCTCCCCGATACTTCTTCTCTCGAGTCTTTTATGTCGGATTTACTAAGTATCGCGACTACGATTTACGCTTATTTACTAAAGGCGGCAAGACGCCGGCGCCTCCGTGGCAATGATAACGACGACGAGTAAATCGTCGTCGTGAAACTAAGAAGATGAAGGAAAAGTGCAACGACGTCTTCGACTCGGTACGAAGGCTTACGCGCCCTTTTGTCCGTAGACGCGAGTGAGACGCTTTGGAGTTTATGTCGGCGATTTCAAAATGGCGATTCTAAAGCTGTCAGCGTATCGCAAGCCGCAAAAGTCCTCAGATCTTTCTTCATATTCCCCTCCGAGCTCCTCTCTTCCACCTCTTGTTTCTTCCTCGAGGTTCGTCTCGTGTGTAGCCGCGCGGTATATACTCGAGGTTGCTTAAAATAATAGTAATTGGTCGGGCGGGTTCACGTCTGTGAGTGCCGAATCGCGCGAAAAGACATCCTACCGAGAGGCGACCGGGCGCACGAGTCGTCGTCGTCGTGTGAGTCGTTCGTGAGGTCGAGGGAAGGATGCGAGGAACCATGATGGTTTAATATATCACGAAGAAGAAGATGCTTTTCGGAACTCGAAAGCGGCTTACGTCGTGGTGGGTCTCTCTCTCTCTCTCTCTCTCTCTTTCTATATTTCTCTCTCATCCCTCTCACGCGCCGGAATACCCGAGCTGGTGAATGAAAACGTTAACACAGTCGACGTTACTGAGACACTCTAGAGGAAGAGACTGATCCAGGATATACGCTCGACGACCTCTGAGACCCAACGAGAAAACGGGTTTTACCGATCTTTTTAGTATTTTGCAGAAATCGATGTTAAAAAAATTAATTTCTTTTCTATAATTGAGGTAGGTATTGGGTAGTTGCAAAATAAAAATTAATCGGATATTGTTCTACGAAAAATCGACGATTTTTTATAATATATTACAATTTCTTATTCTTAATTAATAATCTTTCGACAATAATTTCCCGCAACTTCGAACCGATTCGAAAAAAAAAAATTTCTTTTCTGCAATTGAGATAAGATAAAAATTAGGTAATTACAAAAAATGTAAAAAAATTCATTTTTTCTCTATAATTGAGATAGGATAAAAATTGGGTAGTTGCAAAATAAAATTGTTCTACGAAAAATCGACGATTTTTTATAAAATATTACAATTTCTTATTCTTAACTAATAATCTTTCGATAATAATTTTCACTGGTTCTCCATGGCGCATTGTCGATTGCATTGTGTCCAGTCGCATGAAGTAGACGGCCATTCGTCCCTCAGCATCCTCAGCTTCGAACAGATTGGAAAAAAATTATTTTTTCTCTACAATTGAGATAAGATAAAAATTAGATAATTACAAAAAATGTAAAAAAATTAGTTTTTTCTCTATAACTGAAATAGGATAAAAATTAGGTAGTTGCAAAATAAAAATCAATCGAACATTGTTCTACAAAAAATCAACGATTTTTTATAAAATATTACAATTTCTTATTCTTAATTAATAATCTTTCGACAATAATTTTCACTAGTTCTCTATGCCATATTGCCGATTGGATTGTGCCAAGCCGCATGAAGTAGCGGCCACTCGAGTCTTAATATTCTCAGCTTCAACCCGATTCGAAAAAAAATAATTTTTTCTATGCAATTGAGATAAGTAAGATAAAAATTAGATAATTACAAAAAATCTAAAAAAATAATTTTTTCTCTATAATTGAAATAGGATAAAAATTGGGTAGTTGCAAAATAAAAATTAATTGAACATTGTTCAACGAAAAATCGACGATTTTTTATAAAATATTACAGTTTCTTATTCTTAATTAATAATCTTTCGACAATAATTTTCACTAGTTCTCTATGCCGTATTGCCGATTGGATTGTGCCAAGCCGCATGAAGTAGCGGCCACTCGAGCCTCAGTATTCTCAGCTTCGAACCGATTCGAACCGGTAAACCTATTTGGACTAATTGGAGTGAGTTAATTGACTCTTTCTCTTTGCCTCTCTCATCTCTCTATTCGTTACTTCGTACAATCGAATCGGTTCATCCTGCTACGTTCCACAGACTAAAAAAAAGGACTTTCTTCATCCCATTTTTTGCATTGCATTCGTCGTTCCCCTCGTCGCATTCCCAGCATAATTATTAATCTCACATATGACACACCATAGCGAAGTTGCAATGACTTTGAAAAGCAGTTATAACAGGATACGTTCTGACAATTCGAACGATTGATTCGTCCCTTTCCCACAGGAAGTCACGAGCAGAATCCTTCATTGACCCCTCGGGACCCAAAATTACAATCGTCGAGACGTTGTTTTAAGAAAATTAAAAAAAAACGAATCGACCCCACGTGATAAACTTTGTGAGAAAAGGAAACAAAGTTTACCGATCAACTGCCGATCAATTTTTTAATAATTCGATCGTGTCGCTCTCGAACCTTTGGAAATTATTGAAACGTTGAAAGAGAGTCATGGATGATTTCCCTGTGTTTTAATCTTCGCCCATCTTCGTTACCTATATAAATCGTGCCAAGGAAACCGTCAAACTGGAATATCCTCTCCCTCTCTCGTATTCTCCGATGCGTAGCTTGTTTCGTCTGTTCGCATCACATCTGTTTGCCAAATTTATGAATATTGTCTCTCGTATGCGTTATCCCCGTCTCCTTCTCTCTCGCTCTCTCCCTCTCGCTCTTTTGCGTCGCATCATTCGCAGACACGTCGTACGGAAGGGTTCGCAAACGGCGCGAAGATATAACCGAAAGATCGGGCGACGTTGGAGTGTCCATCGCGGAGGTTAGGCTAAATCGGTTCCGGTGAATCAACTTTACCAAGTGAGAGGAGGATGGGAGAGGGAGAAAGTGAGACAGACAGATAGGCAGACGGACAGACAGAAGCTGCTCGTTCGCGAAAGATCTGAGACGAGAGGATGTAGATGAAAACATTTTATATGAATGTATATTTCGATATGTACAGTTTAAAATGGAAAAGAGAGACGGGACGAGTGCGAGGGTGCGTCTAGACGCACAAATCCCCAAAAGTTGAGACGTACGAGGGATATCGTGTCTCTTCCTCTCGTCTCTTCGCACCTCTTTCTCTCTCTTCCTCGCTGACTCGAAATCGTTCATGTTCCTGTTGCTTCAACGTAGAAAATTGGGAACGAAAACTCGAGGATCATCATCGCGCCATCTCAATGTGAGTTTTGCGATATAAAAATGAGGAGAGATTGCGAAAGACCGCCCACGAAAGAAAAAGAGCAACGTCTCGCGACGACGAGAAGCCAGCTTCTTCTTACTTGTGAGTTCGTACTTACCGTCTCTCTTAATCTTATTTCTCGATTTTTGCAAATCGAAATGTAAATTTAAAAAACACTGGACTAAAAAATTGTAAATTTTTGTAAAAACAGTTTTTTTCAGATTGGAAGAAAGTTTATGCTTAATGTTTTTTAATCAATATACAAAAATCATCTTGTAATTTTTCGTTTCAAATAAATTCAATTTCCTTTATTCTTATTGTATTATAATCGATATAATTTCTTTATCTAATCAGAAAAATAATGATAAATACGATGGCCAGTGACAGCATAAACTTCACCTCTTACATCACAGTTATGGTCTACGAGTGACGAGAGTTTGGTTACACGATGCTGCACTTTGATTTCGAAGCTCGGAGCTTTCGCCCTAATGACAAACAATCACGAGTTTATGAATGAAAATGTGAGGATATCAACGGGAACGGAGCCTAGGGTACTGGAAGTTTATTTTCTTTAACATTAAGAATTTTCTGTTTTGTTTTATAAATACAATACAAATAATTACACGATATAAAAATTTTATAGGAATTTTTATAAGAAACCTTCCATCAACAGAAAAGCATTCGTTTGGTCAATATTGAAGCTTTATTCAATGTAGTAAAATATTGCATACTATATAAGTGTCTAGTATCGCTGGTTGGTAATTGGCCCAGAAAATCGCGAACCACTAATAGTTCCCTGTCATGATACGAAGACTTTTCTCTCGGAACGAGGCTCAAGTGGATGCATATAGTCTAGAACAGTGTTTCCCAACCGGTGGTCCGCGGATCAAAGGTGGTCCGAGAGAGCTTTGTAAAGTTAGCCCCCCGATTTTGACTTTTGCATCTTTTTTTAATTTATAACGATTGTTTGTCGTTTGTTTGTGATTGTTTGATTTATTAAAACGTTTGTTTGATCATACGTTTTATCAAACAATCAAAATAAAAATGAGCGTTAAGTTAGCCGCAAATTTTTGAAATTTTGTCTAATTTGATTGTTTTAATTTGATTGGTTTGTTGGAAACAAATAATATAATTCGAACGTTTGTTTGGTCGTTGTTTTTCCAAAAAATCAATAAATAAAATATTGGTTCGCCGTAGCTTTCGCACTAGATTCCGGCTTTTTTCTTACCATACAACTGCGAAGATGCTCAACATGAGATGCACTCAACTACTGAAGGCCAGGATTTGTAAAGTTAACAAAATCTTGTAAACTTGATCAAGTAATCCCGTGTCGCAACATAAATTGTAGATTATATTGTTACACGCACGCGACACATATTAAGTCTGGTCAAGCCAGAATCTAGTGTGAAAGCTACGACGAACCAATATTTTATTTATTGATTTTTTTGAAAAAGAACGATCGAACAAACGTTCGAATTATATTATTGGTTTCCAACAAACGATTTCGAATCGATTGGCGTTTGAAAAAATCAAATTAGACAATATTTCAAAAATTTGCGGCTAACTTAACGCTCATTTTTGTTTTGTTTGTTTGATAAAAAGTATGATCAAACAAACGTTTTAATTAATCAAACAATCACAAACAAACGACAAACAATCGTTATAAATTAAAAAAAGATGCAAAAGTCAAAATCGGGGGGCTAACTTTACATAGCTACTAGTAAACTACCAACTCGGCTACTTCATTAAGCGACCTACCCCTTCCACTGGAGTTTCCAGACCTGTATGTAAGACAGTTCTGGAGACACATCCACAGTTGGAGAATATACTTATACACTTAATTATTTATAACAATACATCGCAGTTACATTACCAGTACTCATTAGCACATCTAATAACATCTGTTATATATTGAAATATATTCCAGAAGATTGGTCAACGACAATAATTGACCATCGATCGTCTTTCAAGTCATCGAGTTGTCGAACGAACGTTATCGCCCCCTGTCGGCCTTATATTGTACGAGACCTAACGTACCTCGATTATACCACGTCGAGGATAACCATTGCAACGAACGAATAGGAAAAATGGTTCTTTATATCGTGCTTACACGACACACGTAAAGTATAGATACATTATTCAATCAAAGATATTCCAGCTCTACGTCATCGATTTTGGCTCGGTGGACACGAAACGAGATAGAAACAATCTTCGCTGTCTCGATAATCATCGCCGTTCTTCTCCCAATCAAACGTCAATCATCCAAACAAGTGTGGAATTCGTTGACGCGATGAGCATAGACAAACATATTTCAACTAGAGGGCAATCGCTTCTGACTTTTTTCGTTGCGCATTACGACGCTCGCCCGCGACAAACGTCACACCGCGCGTGGCAAATAGTCGAGCGCTCCCTCTGCCGGCGCTACAATGTACTAAACCATACCCACCTTCCGGGGTACAATGTAACCTCATACTGACTTAAGATAATGAATGATGATTTCTACTTCATTCTTCACGATTATCGAAACGCAATCGACCAAAATTGATCGATTGCCAGACGAGCAATTTTCTCGCGAGTCATTTTATCCACGCGCATTGACTTTTCCACTATAATTTTTCACACGCTGATTTCAGCATACAAACATGTGGATTAGTTTCAATTAGAATCAGGGACATCGTTGTTAACGTCTTGTTTTCGAACGGTTTCCTCCGTATCGACGTGCGCGACGTACCATACGAATTTAGTTGCGTCTCGATGATCGTGTTTGTACACAGAGCACGAGATCGAGATCATCATTATAAATGATTTCGTAGAACTTGGATCACGCGCAAGTAACTTTCCGTTCGTAAATTAATTGCGTGTGATACTTCGAAACGTGCTCATGCGAACCGGTCAAATAAGTTGCTCGCATCGGCAACAAACTACCTGACTAAAGATAGACTGCGTCGTTCCATTCCCCAGGCTCTCGATGATCTGTAAAATGATCCGGGGGATCCTTCGAACGTACACGTGGCGTGTCCCTCCCTGCGGTCGATGGCGAAGCTCCAGCGCCATTTGTTTTCTTCTTCTCGTGTCACTCGGCCGTTTCATCAAACGATACCCGATATCTCGCGGTCATCGATCTATTGCGTGCTATTATTTCACAATAATCGATTCTAAATCATTCCTTCGCCTCTTTGTTCCCAACCAAGGAAATCTTAAACGCCCGATAAATTTTATTGCCTACCATACATTTTTTTAAACTGTAATGAATATACAAATTGATAATAAAAATAATAATAAATAACGTAATAACGATTAGCGTACACGTAAATTAATAAATCTATAGATCGAATGTTTCTTTTTTTTTAAGTAATAATAATACGAGTACAATTACACGTAACGTAGATATATGTATCTATATACAGGGTGAATTTCATAAGGTGTAACAGGCTTTATTCTAGGGTAGATGGGATCATTACAAACAAAAGTTGCAAATATACATTCGGGATATTTTTAATAGTTTACGAGATATAAGTTTTTAAAGTTGGTCCAATCAGAACACACCGAGAAGGGTCGGAGCCGCCTCTCCCGCCCTAGCCGTAGAAATAGCACAGTGTAGGGCGTTACATTTGGGGTTGCAAAATTCAGAGCAGTCAATTTTATTTAGTATATTATTACGCAGTTATTTTTATTTCTCGGACATTGGCTCCTAGGTCGGGGAGTGGGCGTTTCTCCGCACGCTCTGATTGGACCAATTTAAAAATTTGATATCTCGTAAACTATTCAAAATATCTCTAATGTATATTTGCAACTTTTCTTTGTAATGATCCCATCTACCTTAGAATAAAGCCTATTACACCTTATGAAATTCACCCTGTATATATATATAGAAAAGTACACGTCACAGTCACACAAACATAATACGTATAGCATGCACGCTCGACCGGTGACCGATATATTGAACAGATTGGCAACAGATGTCCACTACTCTCGGAATGTACACTATGCGGAGATCACAAGTTGAACGTTAATGAGGATCAATCGATAACGATTGGGTTAACGGCGTGGAAGCACAAAATTGCTAGATTGAGTTGATCCTGCGTTCTTCTCTCCTCCACTCGTGGAAAGGACGTCAGAGGAACGTAAGACACGCGAGAGGGTTATTGCGGAGGGCAATATGATGCTAGATATATATATATATATATATTTATAGATTCTATATACTATATATGTATATACACATACAATATATGCATATATATATAATGTACATGAGACATGAAAGAGTCACAAGTACCGCGCGGGGCACATAAGCCTAATCACTGAACGATGCAACTCTCCGACGTACGATCGACGGAGAACTCGGTTCCACGGCACTTATTTTCTAGCGGGAAGATGACTACGCGCATGGCTTTCCTCCTCCTCCTCCTCCTCCCTTGGATAATGCGCGTGCGCGTATGTGTGTGTGCCTGCGCGTGCCTCAACATGTGAGTGCGCGTACGTCAACATGCGTGTGTATATATATATACACTACCGTCGGAAAGTTTCCGGACAAAAGTTGAAAACGTGCCGGAACGTTTTTTTATGCCATTTCGCCGGTAGTTGACCTAGGCCAATTTAACCAACGCTATTTTAAAGAGCAGAGATTTTCCTTCATTTTGGCTTTTTTTTTTTTTTAATTACGATTTTTTTTACAGTTGGCACACAGTTTTGAAAACGACAATTTTTAGTCGTTTTTTTGTTCTTTTGCAAGTGGACCCCGTTTACAGTAAAAAAATTTTAACGAATTTCTTTCACAATGCTCATAAAGGGGGAAGTCTAAGCTTGAAGTTCATTTTTTAGAAAATTGTCTACGATTTTTTTTTTTTCAAAGATATGTCGTTTTTTGAGAAAAAATGGACAATTTGAAAATTGCTCCATAGGACGAAAACAATGAGGTTTACAACAAAGTCTCAAGATAGCAAAAAGTTGTATTACTTCTTGCTGAATTCAGGAGAATTTTTTCAGATTTTTTTTCCGAATTTTTTTTTTCACCTATTTCCGGTCAGTTCGATTGATCTGAATACCATGAAAATAATAGAATTAAATTTTTTACTTACATCGAAGAAACTGCGTCGCCGAAGAAACCTCCGAAGAGACCAAAGTTTAATATGTAAGTAAAAAATTTAATTCTATTATTTTCAGAGTATTCAGATCAATCGAGCTGACCGGAAATAGGTGAAAAAAAAAATTACGAAAAAAAAATCTGAAAAAATTATCCTTAACTCAGCAAGAAGTAATATAACTTTTTGCCATCTTGAGATTTTGTTGTAAACCTCACTGTTTTCGTCCTATGGAGCAATTTTCAAATTGTCCATTTTTTCTCAAAAAACGACATATCTTTGAAAAAAAAAATCGTAGACAATTTTCTAAAAAACGAACTTGAAGCTTAGACTTCCCCCTTTATGAGCATTGTGAAAGAAATTCGTTAAAAATTTTTACTGTAAACGGGGTCCACTTGCAAAAGAACAAAAAAACGACCAAAAATTGTCATTTTCAAAACTGTGTGCCAATTGTAAAAAAAATCGTAAATTTTTTTTTAAAAAGCCAAAATGAAGGAAAATCTCTGCTCTTTAAAATAGTTTAGGTTAAATTGGCCTAGGTCAACTACCGGCGAAATGGCATAAAAAAACGTTCCGGCACTGTTTTCAACTTTTGCCCGGAAACTTTCCGACGGTACTGTATATACGTGCGGCATATATATATATAGGGAGAGAGAGAGAAAGAAAGGGGAAGAGGGTTCTTAATCATCGTTGTAATAGAAAATTACTAGCTTGACATTCTCAAGTGGGGAGATAGATTTATCGTGCGCGAAATTGTATCGTTATTTACTATTTATTCTTAGGCCTAAGAAATATAGGTATGTGCCTTCGTTGCTTCCAGCGCTACCGATATCGACTCTCTATATATCGATTACATACGTCGAGAAAATCAGACGTATTCTCCTTGATTTGGTGAAAAAAAAAAACAAATTATTTATACTCGAATTTACGAAGCAACGATTTTTATATTATTACGAGTATTATTTTCATAGCAAATAAAAGAAAGGGAACACATGCGCGATGATAAACAAATTATGTTCACGATGATATTTAAGTGAAAATAAATTTACTGACTGATATTGCATGCTGCGATAAGTAGTGCACAGGGTAAAGTACCTGGTAGTCAGAATATTAACTCAATTTTCAGATTTGAAATACTGTCCGTTCAAACAAAATATTGTTTATTGAACTTTGGCAATACAGCGATTACAAATGAAAAAAAAACAATGTGAAACCTAAAAAAAACAATGTTTATTATAAAATGAAAATTTTCTCCAGTACTCAGCCACCCAAAACTACTGGTCGGCCTTACAACACCCAATAGACAAACTACTACATTGCTATTGCACTTTTGGCCAAATTCACTGTATTTTAAATGTTACCATGCGGGGCAAATATCATAGCTGATATTTTTTAAGTCATTTTCCTCTGTGTCTGTTATCATTTCTTCTTTACATTCTCCACAGCTTACTCTAATACTTGTTGAGTTAGCACCTTTTTTATTTGTGAGCTTCGTTGTCTTTTTCATACTGATTTTAGACAGCATTTCTAGTTTTCGTTTCCCTGTGTCTTCTCCTTTTTTTCTTTAGCTCGTGCTCTTTCTAGTTTTCGTCGTAAAATATTTGCTTTCGTTCTTTCCTTTTCTTCCTCTTTTTCGTGTTCAATTGTTCATCATTCGTCTGACGATATAGCTCCAATTTTATTCATTGTTTCTGTTTCACCCTTGTTAGTTGGAGAAGGTAGTTTCAAAAACTTGTTTAAAATCCGTGAGATTTTTTCCGATGTTTTCAAGATTACAGACAAAAGATTGTCATTATTAATTTGACAAACACCAGTTTTACATTCATTTTAGCGTCAACGATTGCATCAGCAAGCTCCATGAAATAAATTCCCTAGTCGGCTAGAAGCTGGCCATGGTATTCACAATGTTAAATCCTAAACCCAGTCATAAAAACTATATTTTTCACGATATAACACAATGTTCTCGACAAAAAGCTTTCAAAAAACGCTAAAGAACATCTTTCCTGCAAAAACAAACCCATAAAACATCTTAATCCATCCGAAATTATAATGCATTAGCAGCAAGGACTTCCCACTGTGAAAAAAATAATTCCATGCGGGTCGGTCACAGTATGCCAAAAGGCTATTTCTTTCCCGACTTCTTGAGCGTTTAGTATACTGAAACTGTATAAAATCCATCAACCAAAAATCAAAGATTCCAGGAAACACATTTCTGTTACTACAAACCACTTGCACGTTATTCCCATACATACAACCTTCCAAACGGCTGACAACTTCAGAGCTCGCCCGACTACCGGGTACTTTATCCTATAATGCAATGGCGTCGGTGTCCTTTGTGAGATGCCATAACCTCATTGGAACTCGTAACGCTTTTGTGGCTGAAGCCTGAGAGAGTGCGAAAGAGGGAGAGAAAGAAAATGAGATGATTCGACGTGCATATAAATGTATGGCCGGTCGTAAATATATCATTATATACCTATGTAAATCTGTATGTACTAACTTTGTTTGGACGAGGTCAAAGCAGAATCCAAGGGTGGAGTCACGTTCCCAATTTCGTTTGAGTTTTTATGAACCTCCCAAACGAAAAAGAGAATGAGATAGAGAAGAGAGAGGCAAAATGGGATAATTCGTTGTGCATATAAGTTCCAAGCCTTCGTGCATAATATAGGTATACAAACATTGTTCCACCATAAAGTTCCTCCTGACATTTATGATAGCGGAAAAGAAGGTCACAGTGGAGTTCAAGCGGTACGTTTTATTGGCAAGTTGCACTGTAAATCATTTTGCACCACCTAAATGCAAAAGGAAGCAGTAAATTTTAAGTATACAAAAGTTGTTCGTTAGTCCTAAGAAACTATGACAAAATGGAGAAACAAAAATTCGCAGCGTTCATGGAGAAATCATTTGTTTGAAAAATGGAAGAATTAGTTTCTCTTTTTTTTCAATTAAAAAACTTCCACTGTAATTGGATAACAATTTTTGATAATATCCAGTCTAGAATTTCATCCATACACGCAACACTGATGAATCGAATTTTGATTTCATCATTCGTCGTCAAAAAAATTATTAGAATTCACAAATTTAACGATTAATACAATTTCCTTGCTCTTAATTACAAAATTCATTAAAATTGTTATTGACAGACGTATAAGAAAACAAGAGAAAAATTATTTTTTGTCGTCTTCGGTGAGTTCGTTTATCGAATTAAATTGTTAATAACTCGTTTCTTCGAACGAGATGATCACGCTCGAGTCTATCTCGCTGTTGCTTACCGAATAGTCCAACGTCTCGTGTGAATGTGGTATATTGTGCGGTTGTGATTCTCGCCCGAGTAGATGGATAGGAATGCCTAGGCCTAGACTGCGTGCCGCTCGACTCTCCTTCGTACGCTAGATGGAGCCACTGAGAAGTCGAGAGAATCCGAGGGAACTTTACAGCCAGAATGGTCGCGTTCATTCGCACTTTGTCGAGCTCGCTTTCTTTCCATTATTTCGAATAAAACTGCAATTTCAAAATATTAATCATTAGTACGTTTATTAATGATTATAGAATAGAAATAAATTATATTTTTCAGGCAGAAACATAAACGATAATTACGAAATAGTCGATTAATTATCGATTTAATTAATTAATAATTGAGTAGCTCGTTTAATTCTTCATTGTTACAAATCGATTCTTGCTATCGACTTTGGGATCGATACAACCAATTGGGAAATAAATATCGATCGAGGACTCGGATAGAAGACAATATTTTCACGAGTCTGAAACGTCATAACATGGACTATTCGTTTATGTCGATTAAAACGAGTTCGCTTCGCGAAATCGATGCGCGTCATCGTCCGAAGCGATAAATTTATTTGAAAAACACACACACACACGAATACACAATAATGGTGCGAGACGGGATGTCGAAGATGCATTGAAATGCATTATTTTGCGTTACGAGTCATTTGGGCTGAAACAAGGTTATGTTAACTCTAACGAATCGCTTTTCCTTCCTTCCGATTTTTTCGCTTTTTTCTTTTATTTTTCAGTGTCGCAACGCGAACGTCATCGGCACATGGGATGTGCGATACATCTCGTGCGTGGCTATAAATTACGCGTTATCCGAAATGGAGCGATACAAAAAAAAGACACAAATCTCGAGCCAATGATTGAGATTTGTCTTATCGGTTTTGGTCTCGCGAGAAACCAATGCGCGATACTCGCCACCCACAAAAGTTTCACAGACTTATCTACGTTTTGACCAATGAGACTTAACCAACTCTCTCCATTTGGTCGATGCAAGATAAAAGTTTCCTCGAATGTGAATGCGTTCGATCATTGGGTAATTACGTATGTAATTATGAACAAAGTTTTTCCAGAATTTTTGTCGATCGTCTTAAGTACAGAAATATTAATAATGCGTATAAGAATCGATACAACATTGTTAAGAATAAATATGTTTTTGTCTTAAGAAATTGTTCCTGTTGGGGAACGAAGAAAAGGATGATGGCGGTGCCTTGAGAAATTTACCACGCAATGAATGTCTCATTAACTAGCGGATAGGATATTGACCTGGGGCTTTTAATCGACGCATCACATAAATTGTTGGCATACGCACTGCGTCCATAAGTTCGCCAATTCATCAACCAACAAGCACGCATCGACGTTACGAGATTAATAGTCGAGGACTTTGGACCGAGCCTTAGATCTCATCGTGCACCTCAGAATAATTCTTGCAACGGATGTCGAGGCGAAATAAATAAGTATTATCGATTCACACTAAATACATTTTTTAGTTTTCATATGGCATAAAAGTTGTATACAATATTCGTTTAATACATAACAATAATATTATTCAGTTGTGTGAAATTCCTCCATAATGTTGTGATTCCCCTTTTGTCGTCAAGCTTTCTGACATTCTTTAAATACGGAAATTTGTGATTTTGACAAAAAATCGTCGGATCACTACCCGTCCCCTCTTGAGTAAGGCAGTGCTCGATTTTTTCTTTTTTCATTTTTTATTACATCTTTTTCCGTGACGAGCTAAAGCGTTATGCGGCTGTGTTGTATTTTGGTGTTTTTTTTTAAACTATCGTGCAACGAAGACTTTGTGAATTTCATGATTTTTCAATCGATAAGTACAAGTATAGATGCAAAACTAAATTTAATTAAAATAGACAAAGGAAGACAAAAATAATAGTATAGAAATACGGCACAAACGAACTAACGGATTGCGCAAAGCGGTGCGGTATACAATTTATCTAAAGCATTCAGAATTTCGAACAACGATAAGTTCTCGAAGGGTATGTTATCCTCGAGTAACATTGAAAATTTTGAAAATGGTATTATTCTTAGTGGCGAATATACTTTACTGGTGGACCACAAATTTGGAAGTAACGAATTGGCTGTAAATATAAATTAAAATTGGGTGTTAAAAAATCCACAACATTGGCCACAATTCGGATATCCGTACAATACCGTTATGTCTCAGATGGAAAAACATTTGGAAGCACGTTCTACGTCACAATACAAAATTCTGAATTGGCCGTAAAAAAGAATTACAATAAGAGGTAATCCAAGATTAATGGCTCTGTAAAAGTAATGTAAATGGTTCGAAATGTAGTATGTAACAATAGACGCATCGAATTTAGTCGTCTGTACAAAATTTAGCCTTTACCAAAAGATTGATATATAAGCTCCCCGCATACATTGAGTACAATGAATAAACGTCGACAAATTATATCTAAAAAAGAATGAAAAATTACATGGATAATGATACTGATTATTTTTCTTTGTCACCACTGAGATACTCTATGTCATGTACATGAAATTCTGGCCAGTAAAAAAATGCGGCTTATGTACTCTTGAGCACTCTCGCATGAGAACTTTTCGAGAAGCTCAACGACCGACTGGCCAGAATTTAGCACTTAATATTATTATATATGTACAAATATCTTGGAATTTGGCAATGATCGATCGACCTGCAGTTTCGATTCGTTGCACTCAACAAATCAACGGCGTTATTTACAAAACCGTAAAAACAGTTGAATTTTTTGCTTTGTTAAATAGTTCGTTGATGATCGATCGTTTTAGTGCCGTTCCATTCGCCTGTTGGAATGATCGATTGCTGCGACAAGAATGTTTTACATGAAGCGCCTTAAACAAAATTTCGATTACATGAGAATTGAACAATATAATAGGTATCGAGAAAAAAAATCGATGATATCGAAGATACTACGTTATTATGACATTGTTTTTAAACAATTTTGTTTACGTTAATATTGTTTTATAAATGTCGAACGAGTGAGAGAGAACAAGAGATGCAAAACTTCTGCTCTCTTATTTTTTAGAATGCGGAACGTCTCGGTACAAACGCAAATCCTTATAGAACATAGAATCGCTTTCTGCATTCCATAAAAACCTGTATCTGCACAAATCATTTAGCACCCTCGAAAATAATCGTAAAACATCTATTACCGACTCGGGCATTTCAGACTGTCTTAAAGAAATAATTCAATTTTCATTGTGTCCAACTTTTGAATAAGCATCGAATAAAAATGAGTAATGCATGATACGTAATGAAAAGATGAGCATGCGAGAAATAAGTAGGATTTTCCGTGGCACATTCGTCCACTAAGCGACTCAATCTTCAACAGATTTAAAGCACAATATGGTAACAAACAACATTTTCGAAAGTACGATCAACTTTGTCGAAGCATGCTCATTTAACAGGCTCAGACACGAATCTCTTCAATTATCATTTAAGTATTTTAAGTTATCTTTTCTTCCTTTTGTTTTCACAATTTTGGCAATACCTAGTAAATGGTATGGCAAGCCTTGATTATTTCACTGCAAAAAGGTTTTATCACAAAACGGATGATTAAAAAAAAAAATTCAAAACGAGATTATAACAAAGCATTTCAAAAAAATGCCCGAATACAAACATCTTTGTCTTTGTTGAAGTCGAGGTTCGGTCAAAAATATCTACGGATTCTGGGGAAAAACCACGAAATATCAGAATCGTAGAGTTCGGCCCTTGACCCTGCCTCCTAATATTCGAAAACCGAGCAACAACCCATTTTGGTAATATCATTCGGGCGCAGTATTGACGCTGCTTGATTCGTTCCTTCGTTGCAAACGTTCCGGATGCGAGCACGCCAATTGGCTGAAATCACGTACTACGTCATTGAATGTTTCATCTCCTGTTACACCGATCTCGGAATCTTTCATTTCTTCGTTCAATAATCCCAGTCGTAATCTAGCAACAATATAAAAAACACTATTGGTAATTGTTTTGTCAATGTGTTGTAGTAAATTATCCACTTTTTAAACTTACAGCGTAACAATATCCGCGTTGGCTTCCTTGACGGCGATCGCCAAAGGCTTTATTCCCCTTTCATCTTCAATGTGTTGATCCGCTCGATGCTTCAGTAATAAACATACTTGTGCCGTATGACCTGGTTAAAAGATACAACAAATTAGGAACTCGTACATGATTTTATCATTATTTCATGATGTTCAGAATGTTTTATCTAACACCATCGTTGAACAAAAGAGTAATTGGTGATGATGCGTTTCTAATATACAAACTTACCTAGTTCCGTGGCTAAATAGAGCGGTGTTTTGCCTTCCGAATCTTGACAATTTATACGAGCACCATTCAAGAGCAAGTACTCGCAAGACATAACGGAACCCTGCAATATAGACATTGTATAATTCCAAGATTTGTGGTATGTTTTTCAATTGAACCGATAATAAGTATACTGCATTACTTCTTTTTTTAAATTAAGTTGTCTACTTTTTGTACACTTACACTTATGATAGCCTGATGGATAGCGTTTCGTCCCCTATCGTTGACGTTTGACCACATTTTGTCAGCACCTGCTGCCAGAGCGACGCACATGACAGGAAGATTGTGAGCGGCCGCTGCTTTGTAAAGCAGCATGTCAGGATGTAAATTCTCAATATCTTCCTCATCGGCGAACTCCTCATCCTCACCAGCTGTCGAGTCTTGATCGGAACTAAGCTCAAGACTTCCTTCCATTGCGGGCTTAGGCAGATCACATCCAAAAAGTAAAACATCGGAATCGTATATTTTTTCCTCAGCTTGCTTCTCTGTACCGATATCCTTATTTTCCGAACATTCGCTAGAGTCGTTTGACATTCCGGTATTGTAAGAAGTGTCTGTCTTTGATGATAAATTTGTCTCGGAATTGCTGGTGAGAATCTCAGAACTCTTGCTTGGAACTTCCACCGAATCAACGCTCATACGGTTTCCGGTCATAGATGCATCAGACCCGATACTTTTTGTCTCACTTTTCTTGTTGTCATTAGAAGTAGTTTGCAAAGGTGTAATAATTTTTCCATAAAGAGTCGAATCATTTTTCAGATCTAATATCGCACTGTCCTCGGAGCTCATGGAACTTCTGTCGATTTTTTTGGCTCTGTCCACCGCCATCAAACTATCAAAAGGAAGCTCTTTGCTATCGTCGGAGCTCATAGAATGTTGAAATTCCTTAACCGAAGTCAGTGTCGAGGTTTTGTTGCGATTCAAACCGTCCAATTTGTCATGACTGCGAGGTCTTCGACGCAATTTTCGAACACTCCATTTTCGAAATCGTTGCATTTCACGACTCGAATGTTGGCTCGTTGCGATATTTGTCAATGGTTTTACAAACTTACGATCGACGTATTTTGCTTTTATCCAAGCTTCACGAACATTTCTGAAATTGTAGATTTATTGATATAAAAATACTGGAGCGATGTGATTAAAAAATAATTGATTCTTAATTTTTAATTACCCTTTGCACTTTGGCGTTGCTTTCGTAAATTCCGAAGGTATGGCAACTGCTTCGTAAACATTATTGACCACAGTGTTACCTAATTCTGCCATTACTTTCAATATTTCAGGTTCCCAATCGTCCAGCGTCAAGGAACGAACTTTGCTATAGTGGACACCGAGACTTCTGTGCACACCGGAGCATTCTGAAAATAAGAATCGATTCTTAATATCTAACGACCTGGTACTTTTCATATATTATGTATTGTGTTTTTGACTCACCAATACAGAGCGTTATACCCAAATTTATGCTCGCCCATCTGGGATTCGGACTGTCGCAATCACAACAAGCATCGTTGCCTGGAATTTTCAGTAATTGTTCCCATACCCTATATACATAGAAAGAAATCATATGAAATCTGGTGGCAATCGAATTTTTCTTTTAAATTAGTCTAATTTATAGTACAACATTTCTGTAAATGATGGTACGAATTTATACCTAGATTTTGGTTTGGGTGGAGGTCTCCCAGGTCCTTTACTGTCTCGCATTTGAAGCTGAAGTGCACTAGAATTCGAGCCAGTACTCATGCCTCTCTGTATAGCGGCTCCAATAGCCTGCTGCATAGCCGTTACCCAAGCAAGATACATCTCCTCACTGTCGGCTTGTAACATATGACTCCTTCGGATCAAAGGATTTGCTCATAATGTAACTTTGCAAAATTGAACATGACTGTATATTGTGCCTTGTGTTAAGCAAGCTCAAAACATGGATACAGTTTTTGAGATAAATTAATAATACATTGTAATAAAGAAGAATAAAAGATAATTATAATTAATGATAATAGCCATGATGAATGCACCTACACTTCAGTCGTGAGTTAAAGAATTGGTATTTATAAATAAAAGTTGATGTAATGGCTTACTTTGTGGGACTCAAAACTTCAAAGCAATTTCTCCTATCACAATCGACGACAGGTTTGACAGTACACAAACGCAAATCCTCTTCCATAATCGTGTAATCCTCCTCGCCTGTGCGTTTTCTGTAAACCAACTGATGATCTTTGAGACAAAACCATCGTCGATTCCATGTTTTGAACGCATTGCTCGTACGTTTGAACAGGTATCCCTCCATCTTTGGTTGTCCAGGTAAGGCCGTTGGTATCAGATCTCTACTGGTAACATGAATATGTCGATTTTCCATTTCTTTTTCAAGTTTCGACGAGTCACCTCGCATTTTCACTAAATCGTCGCTGAGGTCCTTGAGAAAGGGATCGAGATCCTGTGCAAGATCGCTTCCTTGATGATAATATGTGAAACAGGCATGCATATAACTCAGTAAAGTCCCAAGTATTTCATGACGTCTACGGGCTTGTAGCATCGTCAATGCGTGTATATAATCCAAAGCTGTATGACGAAAGCATGATCTCGTAGCTGACAATATGTTCGACGTTTCTTCGTACTCAGCCGGTCGTGTCTTTGGTACTTGCGAATTTCTATTCAGCGCCACATCCAAATCAGTAGATATTTTTTCGAAATAATGGCGCGACTCCTTGACGCGTTTGATGTCACTATATATTCCGACATTTGAGGTTACAGAAATAATTTTCAGTGCATCGGTAAACTGTTGATATCAGACTCGAAGAGCAAACATTAAGTAGGGAGGGGAAGAACTTGGGATACGATAAGCCTGTCTTTATTTGAACGTGCAATTTATCTACCATTTCCAATATACTCAAACGACTCGATTTATGAAAAAAGGATTTGATAACTATTTTATTTTTTATTTTGCAAGCTCACCTTTTGATGAAGGAACTAAGATCCTTGACCACCGTTCTCGATGCTTGATCCAACAATATCGTGTGAAACTTGTTCATTTCTTGCAATGCATGGATGAGCTTGTTTAAAAAAGCCATTATCTCAGCATCATCATTGAAGTAGAGAGATAACTCCCAAAGACTGTTTGAAAACTGACTGCAACGACAAATCATAATTAAATATCCTACATGATGTGTGCAAAGTTTTAAAAATTTTAATGAATTACCCATTAATTATGTATGTTTCATGAGCAAGGGCAAATTTTGTAAGTAAATATTTTCCACCAATCCCACCAAGTCAATGATACTACCGTATCATTATACTTGTACAAGTATGAAATTCATATGGAAAATTGTGCGATAGTCACTTTTTTGTGTATCTACAAGTCATTTATAATAGAACTGACATTTATACCGCAAAGAATTATTAGGCCTGCGAAGCTTTGCATGAGTCATCCAACCTCACAGTGGACAAATGTTACCCACACTTGTTGCCACTTATCACAAACTTATCAGATTTTTGAAGTTATTTTCTAATGTCGAATATTATGATAAAAAATGGCATTCTATTGAATTTAATTAGTGTGTGTACATACCTTTGTTGTGCAACAAAGTTTTTTCCAGCATCAACCATTGAATTGCAGTTTTTCAATACCTGAAAATATAAATAAAATTTTTTCCACTGAAATGAGCAGTTTGCTATTCATCTAAGTACTGGTATTAGCGATAATCTATTATTTTTGATGAAAATTTACTGGATGAGAAAAGTGCAGTGGGGGTAAAACCATAAATACTCACAACCACTTATAATAAGTCAGTGAAAATTCACAAAGGTCAATTACACGGTCATCAAGAAGACGTACATAAAGGCATTATTGAATACATTACCTTATCCAATTTCTGCTCCAGCTGGTCTATGTTTCCCTCTACTTCCTCTATGCAAGAGCTGAAACGTACAAAGTGTTTCAATTGTCTGAAAAATATTGTATGCTGATATGAAGTAATTGTCAGCGATAAAGAAAAAAACAGATTGTTACGCGAATACCGAACAATGAGATTTTTATGATCTCCAGAAAATTACGTTATGTATTTCTGGGCTGAAATAATGGTTTGTACAGTTTTTACCTTCTGGTTAAATTCGCCAGTGTCGAGAATTAATTGCAAAAATTGTAAAAAAATGCGACTCGAGTGGATTAGAAAGTTTGGACCTCTTACCGAAATTTCGGAGTATCCCGAAGGCACTCGTCGAACTCAATTAAAGCCTTCATATTTTCGCGATAACGATGCTACACGATATGACGAAAATTTCGTAACACAATCCAGAATACTTGGCGTCACAGTTACACTTGTACACGTATAATTTAAAAATACAAAACCAACACAAAAATTGAATCTCTTTACGAGATTTTAACGAAAAAACAATATACACATACACGCACTCCCTACTCTCTGCTGTCAAAAATTTTCTGCCGAGTGAGGTTTGCCGCGAGTGAGATTCATCCATGCACCAATCACCTACGGCAACTCGGCCAGTTGACTTTGTCTCGTGACAACTGTATTTTTGTTATCGTTTGTTGGTCGTTTGTTTGTTTAACAAAAATATTTGTACGATAACCCTTTTTTTTATAAAATGAAAATAAACAATTCTCGTTGAGCTTGTCGATATTTTAAATATGACGTGTATAAATTTCATGTGTAGGAGTAGTCGATCAATCTGGAACCGTTAATAGGTTATAAATCAACCAATTGAATCGTTTGTCGGGTCGATATTTTGTTAAAAGCAACTGAAAATACAGTGGTTACTTTTTGCACCTTGGGTGAAATGCCGGTGTGAAGAATGCCGCAACATTTTTTATTTGTAATAATTTGTTATACAAATAGTACTTAATCGATTATTGTGTGCAAAGGAGTGAGAATAAATCTAGCCACCGGTATCTAGAATTTAGTTAAAAATAGAAAAGGCCGTGTGACTCTCCCCACTCTTAGGCAACCAACATAAGTAGGTCACTGCACATACGACTGAATCGCAAAACTTTGGGAGTTGGGGTAATACGAGACACCGAAAAAATTATTATTTTAGGTATTAAAAATCTCACTTTGTATCAGGAGAACATTATGTCGACCTAGATTGCAAGAGGTATTCGCATTGAAGAAAGGCGAGGGTAAAGTGGGTCAGCCAAGCATGCGCAGAAGATTGTGTAGAGACTTGGGGAAATAAGGGTCATATAAGACAATTCAAACCTTTCCCCCGAATTTCTGAGCAATTTTTATTTATTATTTTACGTTGATGTTTCTTCAGCTCGAATACTTCTTGATTCCTTCCTTTGATATGTTCTTTCTGCTGGTACAAAGACCGATTTTCGTTTTGTGGTTATTGGCTGTAACCGCCATGGTAAAAAACTGTAGTGCGGCCCTACGAATATCATGATTATAAATCTGTATCGTTTGAATCGCCGCGGCATTCGCTATATATATGACTACGATAGTTTGTGGCCAACTTCACGCGTGTACAAAAAAGTTCACCCTTTGGCCGCTGAGATGTCGCACAACCAACTCTCGAGATTTCAACTTTTGTCCAGCGTTGCTGTTCACCCCCCTAATTTCTTCCCTGATCACTGGCCACAGCCATACTTGTATGGCTCGTGTGCAGTGTTGCCAGTTCGGTACAATTGTACTGAATTCAGTACGTTTTCATTCCATTCAGTACGTCAGTACGCCCTTCGTAAATTCAGTACGTTTTCGTGGTGGATGTCTCACCTTTAATTTAATTTTTTTTTTTCAAAAGTCACAAATAATATGTATAATAGATGGTCTTAGAATGCATTATCTTATCTACCAGCTAACTGCATATAAATACCTCCATCAATTTAGCCGGACGTCTTTTCACCGTAAGGAAATCCTCCAATCAGAGTCGACTATGATATGCTGAACTAGCTACGTTCAAATTGCACACATATCCAGAAAAGTGTTGTTTGTACGAAGTTAAGCGAGAAAAAAGGTTGTCGTCGAGCATTAGTTTCAATTTCAAATTTCTTGCCTCAAAGATCGCAATCGAAAAGATAAGTAAACCATACTAAAGATTACTAAAGATCACATAATCATATAAATTAATATAAGATAATCAAATATCTGCGATTAAATATCACAGATATTTGCATTTTTATTTTATAACGTTTTAACGTTTTTAACGTTTACAATGTAAAAGATTAAAAATAAATGAAATATGAACTCCATTATACACTTCGAATGCATGTACTTCAATTTGAACTTCCCGCTGAATTTAGTACGAAAAGCGCATTTTCAGTACGTTTTGGCGCTACTGTCTAGTACGTAACTGAATTTCTTTCTGGCAACACTGCTCGTGTGCACGTAATTGCAATGCAACTGTACATACAGTTGCGACGGTGTCAGCAAATGTCAGTGCATTACTCGTGTGCACTAGTCAATTTTAATTAACATTGAAGCAACCAGTACGGGTCGGTGGAATTTCTGTCGTAATTTTTCGCAATTGTCTAAAAAAAATTAAATAATGGTAGAGTGTCGCGACTAATTATCGTAAACGCGGTGAATATTTCACGAAATCAGCTGACAATGACACAGCCTGCATTCATACAATATCGAAATATACGAACTCAAGAAAGAACATTTTACAAACGTTTCAACAATCGTGTCAACTACTAAAGGCTTGAAAAAATGGAATATCATATTTTAACAAAGACATGATTTATTATCAAAAGGACAAATTGGACAAGACACTGGAATCACATGATGAGTAAGCTTTTTGAACTCTCAATGAGCTCAAGCAGATTGCCAGATAGAGTATTTTTTATGACACTATAAATGTTTTTTCTCCATGATTATCAACCCAAATAATTGTCATTTATTCATGGGTAATGTACTTTTTCTCAATGTTTCTATTTAATTGAAAATTGAACAAGGTTATTAATATTTGTATGCAAAGAAATGATGAATTGTTACAATATGGTCTTAATATGAATAAGAAAACAGTTTTTTCATTTAATAATTGTGTTTTTGACATTGTTTACTCAACAAGTGGCAATTGACTGCACCGTTTTTATGATTGTATCGGTTTTTCTAACAAACAATTAAGAATTATGAATGCATTTTACCACATGTAAAATCATTTTTCTCAGGAATCTCGCAAATTGGATCAAACAATAAATAAGAGATTAATTATAAGATTACATCATGACGGAACTTTTGAGCCTTGGTGATACCCCAACCGACAATCTTTATTTGGCATTGATACAATGTTTTGTCATTATATTGTGCGGGTAAGAATCTACTGTTTCTTTTATTTTTATTACATCAAAAGTAGGTATTCAAGGTTTAAAGAAAATTCAATGATCGTTGACCTAAATAACTGAATTTCACAGATATGCAGCTGGAAGGTTGGATATTATCACTAGGTCGGAGGCAAATGGGCTGAACACATTTGTGGGAACATTTGCATTGCCATCTCTGATATTTCTGTCTCTTGCGAAACTCGACTTTTCTCTTGTGAATTGGAATTTCCTATTAGCTGTCTTACTGGCGAAAAGTTCTGTTTTTTTCGTCGTTCTTGGAGTCTCAATGATAACAAACAGAAATTCGAATCCCGGACGTGCGGCACTATTCGCAATTTTTGCAACTCAGAGCAATGATTTTGCGATTGGCTATCCAATGAGTAAGCTAGATTTGCTTAATAAGAATAATTAAATCGAAAATGATATCATTAATCCAGTGAATAATTCTATTAATATTAAATAGAAGTAAACACTTACCATACTTTAACGAGAATATAATTTTTTCAGTTGACGCACTTTACGGTGACACTCATCCAGAATATGCTGCATATCTTTACCTGATGGCACCGATATCACTTGCTATCTTGAATCCAATTGGGTTTGTTCTTCTGGAAATTGGCAAGCGTCGAAACAGTGAAGAAACCACATCACGCTTGTCTCTAATCTTCTCGATATTCAAGGGAATCACTCTGAATCCTATATTATTCATGACGGTCCTTGGTATAGTCGGTAATCTTGCATTCAGTCATCAAGTGCCAAAAATGCTCGAATCGACTCTCGAAGTTCTCGGCAATGCCTTCTCGGCGAGTGCACTTTTCCTTCTCGGTCTCATGATGGTGGGAAAAGTCCATACTCTCAAAGGCGCAGCTCTCGTTATACCAGGGATACTTATATGTATCAAATTGCTTGTTTTGCCTCTCGTCATAAGAGAATCCGTGATTTTACTCGATGCAGGAGTAAACGAAACCGACACGCGTGATCTGAGCACGTACGGATTTTTGTACGGTACTATTCCAACTGCACCAGCTCTCTTTATCTTCACTCTTCGTTACAATCTGGATATCGATCTCATTGCTTCATCGATGGTTGCTTGCACATTTTTGTCTGCTCCATTGATGTTCGTTTCGGCAAAACTAATCACCGCCGTATACGATGGCGTTAGTCCGGCTAATTATGCCCGTCAATTAAACTTGTTTTCATTGGACACAAGCGCTGCATCGACAGCTGCTTGCATCTGGCTGCTAATTTGCTTTGTTGGACTCGAGGGAAAAAAGTACAAGAGAGTCACTCACCGTTGCACACTGGCAATTGTTGTTGCTCAGGTAAGAAATAAGAAATTTCAAAAAATGAAATACATACTTTAATTTCTTTTATCGAAATGTAATAAACTTGCAGCTTGCTGTCTCGATCGGGGTCATTATATGGACAAAATTGGATCCAAGCAGTATCGGTTCGGTTCTCTGGTACAGTACAAGACAATCAGTTAAATTTCTTATTCAAAAGTGAAGAATTTATTGTATAACTGAAAATGTCCTTGTTTTTTTGCCAAAGGTACATCCAATTCATTCTTATAACTGGTGGTGTATATGCGAGCCGCGTATGGACCGCTGCATTAGCTGCTTCACTCCTGTTTCTGAGCTCGCGTTCGCAGTCCTTCGTTGAAAAATTGCACAAATGGTTCATACCCATTGCATGGGCGTGAGTAACTTAATTCTTATAAAATTTATTTCCGCAATAGTTCCAATCACACTTTCCTAATAATTTTATAAATTTCTTTGTTTTTATTCAGAGTTCCTTTTTTGATAGTCGCACTCATGTGTCTAATAGTGCGGCCAAAACAACCGGAGGATTTTGATCTGAGAAACCCTAATTTTCAATTGGGCAGAGTTCAAGCAGCGATGTCGATACTCGTCTTATTGTTCTGCTTTATAGGTAAGAAGCGTACTATAATAAAACCATACAATCGTAAACCCTAACGTAGTTCAGTATGATCTTAATAGAAATAAGTTAATAATATTAAATAGATTTTTCATCTTTTATTATTTTTCGTTACAGTAACATTCGGGTGCTTGATACTGAATCAAAGATATCAAAGACGACATTCAGCAGCAGCTTTTGCGGGACTTATATCACAGCCAGAAATTTGTGAACCGACAGTCGTCGACAATAGAGATGTCGTTGACGTGGAAGATCTTGTATCACCAGCCTCAAGTTTAACAAAGTAAGCTCGTTATATTATTAAATTGCAAAAAGCTCTGTTTAATGAAGAAAATACTTTCATAATTTTAGTGGAAATTGCGGATTTGACGGAGGATGTCGATACCCACGCGGTTTATGTGCAGCAAACGGAAATACGGGATCCCAGCAGGACTTGTTATCCGATAACGAGGCAGATATAGACGATTCGGAAGATCCCCAGATTCTTCGACATCTTGTATTTTTAATATTACTTCTATGTTCAATGTTCATTGTGAGTACAAAAAAACATTGTTCATTATGCTCGAAACGTTTTACAACACGTACCAACGTTGTTCGTTTTGGAATTCTCTATAGGGTTTGGCACTGACTATTGGAACATTGATAATGGAACAATTAACCGGCGTTTACGCGGAGTTGGCATTTCTGGATGTGGCTTTAAATTTTGGGCAAGCTTTGATTGCATTTGCGATATTCGGTCTCGACCCAGGAATGGGTCGCATTGGATTGTGGATGAAGAAGACATGTCGAAAATGGCGAGATGGTAATTAATCTGAAATGTAATCAATTTCCAATTTCAATATTCATGAAAGTTCATCAGTTTGTATCTTCATTCCTTTTATTTTTAATTATTTTCATTCTTTACGTTATTACATTTTTTATTTGCCTAATTTTCTCTGTTCCATGTACAGCACGGGAATTGAAACTTCCCGATGAGAATTCTTTGAGCACCGAAGCCCGTTTTATTCGTGATCAATTTAAGCAGTGCCACTTGACGGAATGTCGAAGACACATTGCAATGTGCCGTAGAAGAATGTTGAAGGTGTACCAAGGAGCTTTTTCAGGCAGCGATCTTGTTGACTGGTTAATAGAAGCTGGAGTCTCCCCGAATCGAGAGGAAGCCGTTCGTTACGGTCGCTGTCTTCTCGAGAGCCGAGTATTAAACCATATCGATGGAACACAGCATTTTCAGGATCGAAATCTCTTATACACTTTCGATGCTTAAAACGTTCCAATTTTTTTCTTTTTTTTTTACCAAGAATGATCCCAATTACCTATCTTAACTTTAGTTATTTAAAAATCACTTGTAAATTACATGTAAACGAACGGCAAAGCACTTTGAATTAACGCAATTTGCACTGTTCTCTAATGAACGCACATTAGCTGGCTAAATGCGTTCTAGTTATTAATTTTCCAGTGTTCAGTCGCCGTTATTCTAATTATCTGCGGACGATTGTAATTTTCGTGTGTAAATGTATAAGAATAGTAGAATAACGTTTTGTTCCTAATGCATTGTGGATATATTGACCAGCTATTTCAATCAAGTTCGCAAAGTGTATAGTCGGTTATGTTAGATTGTCAGCTAGGTAAAATCTTAGAATCGACCAAAAGTTTGAACAATTTACGTGTTCCTATAATTTTACAAATATAGAGATGGTATAATTATTATCATGAGAGCAGGTAATGTAGGCTAGAAAGGTGCTACCTTACTATAGGTGCGGTGCATAGAGAATCAGAAAGTACCGAAAAAAAAAAGGAAATTTGCAATGGCTGTGTTAGCAAAATGTTTTTTTTAACGAATTGAAGAAAATATCCGTTTTGCAAAAGAGATTCACATAACGAATAACCCTAAATGGCATATTGATACATGCTTTTATGGATATTGTTATGTGAAAATAACGGTGCCAAAAAAAAACAAACATCTTTGCGGCGAGGTTCGTGCATTCGAAATAAAACGATGCAGATTTAAAAAGTATCCAACATAGCTCGTCAAAGCGCATATGACGTAGTATTCATAGTTATATTTTTGTGATTGATAAGAGAAATACAAAAGTGTTGAATATTGAAACGCGACGAGTACACGAATGGCATTGGCGTGAGAAAGGTGAAATTGTAACAGACCTTCGAAGAATTTCTCGTTTTGCCTTATTTTTATGTATGAATATTGTAGAAATTTTATTCTCTATCTTAGTAAAAATTACTACAATTGAAAAAAGTCTCGAGGTATTGGGAAACATGAAAAATAAGGCAAGGCTTTGAACAAATATAAAGAGATAATAAATTATGCACAATTGTGAAACGAGCATATATATATATATATTATATACATTTTCTTGCTATAATATTGAGCTTGGAGCCTCTCGCGTTGTGTGTATTTTCGCCAAAGAATTTAACAATAAATACGCGACAGTAAAATGCCTCGTCATATTTTTCTTCTGCCAGAGATGAAAAACAAACCAAAAAGTTATTATTCCATTGAAAGTTGATTCTAGAAGTTTCTCTCCTATTATCAGAATGGTAGATCATCATCCGGATCTTCCTCATCAAGATCATCGATGCTATCAGGTTCATAGAGAATCTGCGATTCGTTTTGGGTCATTGTGCTAAGGCCATATGGCAATGGTGTATTTTTTCTCTGCTCTTGCTCTCGTGCATTCATTTCAATTCTGAAACTCGCTTGAGGTTTCTCAGCGACATGTGAAACGACAGAGGTAACTTCAGGATTGAAATTAAAGGATGGTGCCCGCTCGCTCACAATTTCGTATGTCCCTGATGAATATTCCTGCGACACGATAGTTCTGTGGGTCAAGACTCCACCACCTTGTTTGCGATGATTCAACACAACTTCGTACTGCACATTGTCGGTTTTTGCTGCGTATAAAGGAGATTCTTCCAAACGAACGTACGTCGTACCAAGAGTCTCGATTCGAGGTATTTTGTGCTGACCAAAATCTCGTCTATATATGCAAATCATTTGAGCGCTACGGGAGCTTAATTTCTCAATGAAATGAAGAGCTCTCGATAGACCGACTGACAAAATAAGAGAGCTCAGGCAATCTATGATTACGACAGAATTGACTTGAAGAATATTTCCATTGACGATTCGTTCCAATTTTGCGACATCATCTTTGTCAGGATCATCGACGAATACTGTGTAGTAGTCGTGAAATTTAAGATCGATGTTTTTTATTTCCTGCGTGTGGTTCTCATACACCGCCTTTGGTCCGGAAAATAATAAAAATTCTACGGTATTGCCGAGGCCTTTGTCGTTCCACATTTGTAGCCAGCCCAGGATTAGACTCTCTGCACGCATTACTTCTTGTCCTGCACAGAATAAACAACCCTTAATCAACGTAGAAAAAATGATAATCTTTTACAGCAAAGTTTCAATAAAAATTAGAAAGTAAACTTGACTTACCGTCATCGACGACAATAAATTTAGCTCCCGGAAACAGCGGCAAAGTTTTTATTTGAGCCATTGTTTAATAACTATTGATTATCGATTTTGTTTGTTTACACTATGATTGTCCCAGCGGCATCACTGCAAAAAAATGTGCGACAGCAGAGACACTCTGTCCTTTTCTGGAACTACGTCGACCACTGACGGTGGATTATAAAGACGGATAGCGACGTTAGCGACATACGGTGGCTAACTTACAGTTGTATCTGATTTTTGTAACAGTAGAAAACGAAGAAACATTCAAAGCTATTCCATTTTCTATTATTAGTAATATAATGTATACTAGCTAAGTGCAACCCATCGTCCATATCGATGATTATGAAATTACTACCTCAATTCCTAAATGACTGTTTACATTAATAATATTGAACAGTCATCAATACAAAATAATGGCGATGGTAATGAAATGGTAGTGGGAATAACAGATAAGGAATACAAATAACAGATAAGAAATATCGTCGATCCCTACTTAACATGTACATATTATTACTGGATGTGAATAAAAGCCAAGACACTAAGTGTGAGCATTGCGATCACATAGAATTATATTCGTACGACCGTAGTCTCATAGTTTCCCACCTATTTCTTTCGATATAAATCATTTATAATAGTTTTTACAATGAATTACAACGTACTCCACGTTGCTTCGAGAGTCAGTGGTCTATTGAGGATTAATTGTGCCAAGTACAACAGTAGGGCCTTGTCTCAGTATTACTCCATTGACGACAACATCTTCGGTCTGACTGAACAGCAAAAGGAGGTTAGTAGGAGGTAGCAGTGAAATTGTAACGCATGTGCGATACTGTTAGTGTATATGTATATATATGTATATACATATATATAATAGGTGTAGTGATGACCTTTAACATTATCGACGACACTAAAATCGAGCAATTGTTTTAGGGCGACATATGTAATAATAATAATAATAATAAATTTATATTATTTTCTATTCTTATTAGTATAATATCGTCTATAATACTATTTGATTAAAAATGGAGAATTAATTTGTTTATATTTTATGTGCAGCTTCGTTCACTCGTCTTCAATTTGGCGCAGAAGGAGCTCGCGCCGAAAGCAGCTGAGATTGATAAACAAAATAATTTCGCGGATTTCAGAGTAAGTTTGCATACGAGGATACTGCGTGTACGTGTGAATGTGTGTGCAAGATTGCAACAGCATAATCTTGTTGTTATGTAGGGACATATGTGTCTGTTTATACATAACGAACCATTTTTGTTCTTACGTCCAGTTTCTTCAACTCTGGATAAGTTTTGGATAACCTTATTCAACAGATATTCTGTAGTTCTCATTAAGGGGTATCTTACCGACAAAGTTAGCCGGAGGTGAAGAAACTGGTTATTAATCGGTTAAAGATTTAAAACAGTGTGAAAATATTTTTGTGAAAGATGACAATAATTCAATATATATATTTTTTTAATTCCACAAATAATTGAGTACAGAAATATGAGCATATGTACACATATCCAGTGAAGTTTTACATCAAATACCCTAGGTATAAGGGGCATCCGGTATATACATATATATATATATATATTCGTGAATATGCGTACTCTTGACTCCACAAGTTTTTCCAACACCCGGTATATATCTGTTTCTTCGATTCTTCTACAACGCAACGACACAAGCTTGGTATTATATGCAGGAATATAAATAGTCAATACTTCTTGACAAGGACAAGGGTTTCTAAAATACCTAAAGAAGACACACTTTTGGACATGAAATGAAAAAGATTGTCGTTTGGCAAAGAAATATGTTATTTCATATTTCAGTATATTTGTACAAAAAGAGTTAAGGCTAAGAGGTAAGATAGGATTTAGAGAAGTGGCTTTCACCAAGATTTTGAGGTAGTTCAATAATTTAAAAAAAACCCAATGTTCACCAGGACAATCTTTGTTAACTCACACTATGTTTTTAGAAATTCTGGAAACAACTAGGTGACTCGGGTCTCCTTGGCATCACAGCAAAATCCAATTACGGTGGAAGTGATGGTTCCTACTTGGATCATGTTATAGTACTGGAAGAGATAAGTCGTGCCTCAGCGTCAATAGGTCTGAGTTATGGCGCCCACTCGAATCTCTGCTTGAATCAGATACACAGAAATGGAACAGAGGAGCAGAAGCTCAAGTATCTGCCAAAGGTGATTTAAAGAATATAACTAAATATATACATGTACTTTCGTTAGAATGTGCAAAAGCTTCCGCATTTCTGTCGAGGCTGACATGAAAAATTATCTTCTAAAGCTATAATTAAAAAATTGTTAAATTCAAGTTGTGCTCTGGCGACCACGTTGGTGCTCTGGCTATGTCTGAACCTGGTTCAGGGTCGGACGTCGTCTCAATGAAGCTGCGAGCTGAGAAACAAGGAGATCATTATGTATTGAATGGTAATAAATTTTGGATCACTAATGGACCTGACGCTGATGTGTTAGTCGTTTACGCTCGTACCGATCCTAATGCATCGAAGCAGCAACATGGCATCACAGCTTTCATCGTGGAAAAGGGAATGGATGGCTTCAGCGTTGCACAAAAATTGGACAAACTTGGCATGCGAGGTTCCAACACTTGTGAATTGGTCTTTGAGAACTGCAAAGTTCCTGGTGAGTTAGAGATTCTCTCGATGCTGAAAAAACAAATAACTGAAAGTAACTGAATGTGTATTAATTCTTCAGCTGCAAATATACTGGGGCAATTGAACAAAGGGATCTACGTTTTGTTCAGCGGTTTGGACTTGGAACGTGTAATACTGGCTGGTGGCCCTTTGGGGTAAAATAAGATTGCGATTTTCTGCCAATTTGTCCAAGGCGAATATGGATATAGATCTAATTTTTTTGTAGCATTCTTCAGGCGTGTTGCGACGTTGCTTTTGAATACGCCCATACGAGAAAGCAATTCGAGAAACGGATAGCAGAATTTCAATTAATTCAGGTATGATTTGTCAGAATTACTGTTAAAAAGTTTCATAGTTACTAGGAACAGAGGGTGATAACCAGTTTCTCTGTTCGGCTCAAAATATTGATTTTTGTAGGGAAAAATCGCTGATATGTACACGAGATTGAGTACAAGTCGAAGTTATGTGTACGCCGTTGCTCGTGCTTGCAGCACAGGTAATGCAAATCGCAAGGATTGCGCTGCTGTTATTCTTTACTCTGCCGAATGCGCGACGAAAGCTGCGTTGGATGCAATACAGATCTTGGGTAATTCATGCGAATTCGTCGTCTCTGCAACAAAAAGACACATTATTATAAAAGGTACATTATTTTTTAGGTGGAAATGGTTTTATCAACGATTATCCGACAGGACGTTTATTGAGAGACGCTAAGCTGTATGAAATCGGGGCTGGAACTAGCGAGATAAGAAGAATGGTCATAAGTCGAGCGATCAGTGAAGAATATTCCTAAAAAATTATCCAAGTCCATTCCATAAAATGATTTGAATATATTTTTTTACTCTGAATAAGTGTTAACGTATCTTCACAACATCCCCTAACAACTTTGTAGCTTATTTTAGATGAAGTACGATGAGACCAATGATTATTAATGTTGCGGTTCATTGATTCTCATGTTTTGTTTTCACAAGTATTGACGCTAACAATAGCTCACCAGTAGATATATGATATATTTCGAGAACTAATATTCTATTAGTACTCCATTCTATATGTACAGGATTATTTGATCAGTACTCGTTGATCTTTTTCGAGCCCACGAACGGTACGATTGGCGCTGTAATTATAGAGGTCGATATAGGTGCTAGTTCTTAAATTATGAGATGATCCAATAGTCAATCAATCGCTGGGCTCGATCGTCCTCCTATCCAATGTGTGGGAGATGGGAAGGCGATTTTTTTGCAGATGCTGAACGAATATATCGAGATTTAAATGAGTCACTAGACCAGTCAGTGTAGATGAGAAAGGAAGAGAGAAAGAGAGCCCATGATTGATTAACCTTTAGCGCTATAGGTGGCTAATTTAAGTGTCGAAACGTTGACACCCCTATTTCCCTTGTACTCTCTCTCTCGGGGACTGTATCCTCGACTCTCTTGTGTCACAACTCTTTCTCCCGCGATTAAAAATTCATTTATCGAAGATCCGCCAGAGTAATTGGATCGATTGGAGAGTAGGACGAGAAACGGTTGGCAGATAATATCGTTCGCTCCAGGTGTCATTAGGAGGACGAGAAGAGAAAAATAAGAACGACACGCGAAGCTGTGATTAAAAGGCGAAGGCAGGGAGAACACGAAGATGGCCCTTAAGTTCTCCTTGGGAAATTTTTACGAGACTTATGTGAGTACTCTCGGTACAAAGAAAAATTTGTTCGATTGAATATCCGCCAATGGCAGGTGTCGAATTCCTGATAATTCTGACCGACTGTAAAAAACTGAATATCCATTAAAAACATTTGTATTGTCAAGGTAAATTGCCCTTGTGCACAAGAAAATGGGACGGGACGTGTCGCGTCAATTTTTGAATCGAAAACTGGTTGGTCCATTCTGATAAGAATTTGAAATTAATTAACATTCCCAATGGATTTTTTACCCTAAAGCAAACGTCGCGAAGCCGAAAAGTTAAATATAAATCGAAGCTCTTACTCCGCAATCGATTGGTGTTGAGGTATCCAGGTCGCGCTTTTTACAGAACGTATTTCACCGAAATAAGATTTCACGGCTTAGAATTTACAATGAACGATTGCATTTCGATTAAACGGATTCTATGAAGAAGAATCCACTAGAGAAATTTGTGAACAAATCCAACAGACGAATTTTTCTTTTTATATAACTGAATTTTTAGCGCACGATGGACTTTTTGAGGAAATACTAAGCACGATGCCCAGTTGCATTTTCAACACTGTTTTCATCTTGTCAGGATGAAATTACAGTGATACTTGAAATTGACATAACAATATAAATGCCCTTGTCTTAAATAAAGAACGAAAGTCCCCTCAAGTACAAAGATATAAATGATTAGTCCAGCTCTTAACCCTTAAATGCATGATTTTTCCTTTTTAAATACAAAAAATTGAAACAGGTAGATAATTAAACATAGATTAGATAGAGAAACAAGGAAGAAAACACAGATGTACATATACATCATCATGCATTTAAGGGTTAAGGAATGAACGAACACCACATAGGAAATCTAAACTGAGACGCTGATTGTCTTATCTCACGTGGGCTATCAACTCTTCTCAAAGATTTTCCATAAGTTTCGATGATCGTTGCTACGTCAACAGGCTGGTCGTTCTCGAGACGGTTTATTGTAGGGATCTAGAAAGTTTAACGAGCGTTAATCTACCTCGTGAGAACCATTCGTGTTATTCACAACTGTAACAGTGTACATTACCTAAATAATCCACACATAACCGGCAGTAGTTAATAGTCGTACTGTCATCTATATTCATCCTGACTGTCGTCCACATCATTCCCATACGACTATCATGTACACGACGAGTATACGAGACGAGTTCGCACCTATGGACAAACACAATTGTGCGAGGGTCTTACATATAAATACCAGAGAAATGAGTGCAGGCCGTAGCGAAAGAACAATATACTTGCGCGTCTCATAGAGACGACGATGGGACAAACGTAGACGACGTCGACGACGCGATGCCAATTCGAATTGAGGCCAGAACAGTAGAGAAACACATCACGAAGAGGCTCTCCCCAGTTATGCGTTTGGCAATACTCGTAGTAACGAGGTAGCGCGACGTGCAAGAGGCGGGATAGTTTGCAAAAGCGGGGCTAAATGCCTGTCAAAGTGCAAATCCCGCCGGAGCATCGCAGAAGCCCAGGGCCGTTTGATTTGACAGTCCTCGTTGAGATATCTTTCTCGGTACGCGCTTTTGCAGCGGCGCGTTCGGATCTAAACAAGCCTTACAGCTTTCAACCTCGGCTCTGCGTCTTACAGTCCGTGACGAGCTTTTGAGCTCAGTCGATCCCACACTATCGCGACCACTTGTTCTCTCGGGGAATTCCGATTTGTTTGGCTCCCAGTAATTGCGCTCTCTGTGTCCATCGAGTTTCATCTTGATCGAACAAGTTAAAAACACAATCGTTAAAAACAATTTGACAAAAAACAGACAAGTATAAAGAAAATAGATTAAACACGCGGGTATAACGAAAACAAAGGGAAAGATATAAATAAACTACGAATCGACGATATAGTTTCTTACTCTTTTAGTCCCGTTTGACGGGAATTGTGAGTATAGGAGTATGACGAAGAAACACACGGTCGTCGTTAAGCTGCGACGAGATCGTAATCGTCCTTGGGGTATACGCATCGCTGGTGGTGCAGATTTAGGCACTCCGATCATCGTCACTCGTGTGAGTTTCGGGATAGATTATCGAGGGCTCACAAGACACTGTGATTGTGCGAAGAGTCAAAGCTTTGTTTTGCGAGACAAAATTGGATTCAGTGTGTAAAGTCGATCGACGATTCTTGAAGAAATTGAACCTTGTTGTCCTTGACCTAGTCAGAAAGAAAATAAATTAGGCCACAATCAATGGAATATTTCTAAGCAGTTATTTTACAAATTTCTTCACTATTGTGGGAATAAAATTTGTTATGCAAAACTCACGTTAAACTTTTGTTACAAGATGATTGGAGGCGACGAAAGACAGATTTATAATTCTTGTTTCCTTCATTACCGAGGACTCACAAGACACTGTGATTGTGCGAAGAGTCAAAGCTTTGTTTTGCGAGACAAAATTGGATTCAGTGTGTAAAGTCGATTGACGATTCTTGAAGAAATTGAACCCTGTTGTCCTTGACCTAGTCAGAAAGAAAATAAATTAGGCCACGCTCAATGAAATATTTCAAAGCAGTTATTTTACAATTTTCTTCACTATTGTGGGAATAAAATTTGTTATTCGAAACTCACGTTAAACTTTTGTTGCAAGATGATTCGAGGCGACGAAAGACAGTTGTATAATTCTTGTTTCCTTCATTATCGAGGACTCACAAGACACTGTGATTGTGCGAAGAGTCAGAAGCTTTGTTTTGCGAGACAAAGTTGGATTCAGTGTGTAAAGTCGATTTACGATTCTTGAAGAAATTGAACCCTGTTGTACTTGACCTAGTCACAAAGAAAATAAATTAGGCCACGGTCAATGAAATATTTCAAAGCAGTTATTTTACAATTTTCTTCACTATTGTGGGAATAAAATTTGTTATGCAAAACTCACGTTAAACTTTTGTTGCAAGATGATTCGAGGCGACGAAAGACAGTTGTATAATTCTTGTTTCCTTCATTATCGAGGAGTCACAAGACACTGTGATTGTGCGAAGAGTCAGAAGCTTTGTTTTGTGAGTCAAAATTGGATTCAGTGTGTAAAGTCGATCGACGTTTCTTGAAGAAATTGAACTCTGTTGTCCTTGACCTAGTCACAAAGAAAATAAATTAGGCCACGATCAATGGAATATTTCTAAACAGTTATTTTACAATTTTCTTCACTATTGTGGGAATAAAATTTGTTATGCAAAACTCACGTTAAACTTTTGTTGCAAGATGATTCGAGGCGACGAAAGACAGTTGTATAATTCTTGTTTCCTTCATTATCGAGGAGTCACAAGACACTGTGATTGTGCGAAGAGTCAGAAGCTTTGTTTTGTGAGTCAAAATTGGATTCAGTGTGTAAAGTCGATCGACGTTTCTTGAAGAAATTGAACTCTGTTGTCCTTGACCTAGTCACAAAGAAAATAAATTAGGCCACGATCAATGAAATATTTCTAAGCAGTTATTTTACAATTTTCTTCACTATTGTGGGAATAAAATTTGTTATTCGAAACTCACGTTAAACCTTTGTTGCATGATGATTCAAGGCGATGAAAGACAGTTTTATAATTCTTGTTTCCTTCATTATCTCGTGTTTTGCAGTCGGAGAACGAGGCGCTCCAGAAGGGTGACGTGATCAAGAAAATCGACGATTACGATGGACGCGATGTGAGGCACGTGGACGCCCAATATCTTCTTCAAAATTCAGAGTCTGTAAAACTGGTTGTCGAAAGGTCTGAGACGTCAAGCGATCGACCATCGCGCAGTTACACTCCTCAATCTTCGATATTCGAGTCGATCGTCAACAGCGATGGGGCATCCTCCTTGTTTAGTTTGTCAGAGACTTTTTTTTTCCAGTTTACCTAAGTTTGTCGCTCCGCTCAATAATCATTTTGTGCCAAAGCTCTTTATCAAAATGCATTCACGAATCGAGCCAATTTCTTGCGCTGCTGTAATGTGCTTGATGTCTCCGTAGTAGAAAATGCTTTTAAACGCCTCTTCGCAGTATTCGATCGAACGATGTTCGCTAGAATAAGAAAATAACGAATTAATAACACAAAAACAGAAAGATAAAATCTATTCAACTAATTAACACAGTAATTGCTAATGGGCGATTTAATTTTAATTTCATTTTGATATAACATTGCAAATAATGAAATTTACTTCAATATTGGTTGAAATAATTATTTTAGATTTAAGAATTTTCTGAAAACAGAAAAAACAAGTCTATTCAGCTGATTAACACAGTAATTGCTAATGGTTGGTTTAACTTTAATTTGATTTAGAAAGAGCATTGCAAACAATGAACTTTACTTCAATATTCGTTAAAATAAATATTTTAGATTTATGAATTTGCTTAAAACGAATAATAATTATTATCCGTTTATTAGTAATTGCTAATGGACGATTTAACTTTAATTTCATTTGGATATAACATTGCAAATAATGAAATTTACTTCAATATTGGTTGAAATAAATATTTTAGATTTAAGAATTTTCTGAAAACAGAAAAAACAAGTCTATTCAGCTGATTAACACAGTAATTTCTAATAGTTGATTTAACTTTAATTTGATTTAAAAAGAGCATTGCAAATAATGAACTTTACTTCAATATTCATTAAAATAAATATTTTAGATTTAAGAATTTGCTTAAAACAGAAAAAAAGAAGTTTATCCAGCTGATTAATACAGTCATTTCTAATGGTTGATTTAACTTTAATTTGATTTAGACACAGCATTGCAAATAATGAACTTTACTTCAATATTCGTTAAAATAAATATTTTAGATTTATGAATTTGCTTAAAACAGAAAAAAGAAGTCTATTCAGCTGATTAACACAGTAATTTCTAATAGTTGATTTAACTTTAATTTGATTTAGAAAGAGCATTGCAAACAATGGACTTTACTTCAATATTCGTTAAAATAAATATTTTAGATTTATGAATTTTCTTAAAACGAATAATAATTATTATTCAACTTAAATAATGTTCTCTGTTGTCATATTGGCCTACTATCAAACAAATTTCTTTGATTAATTCCGCTGGAATTTGGAGTTAATCATTTTTATGCAATAACAAAAAGACAAATTGAAAAATATTGATAGCATTGTCTTCGCGAAATGCTTTAAGAAAGCTTCGCGGGTGGTCGAGCTAATGCAAAACGTTTCTCAGAGATAACTGTGCCCTGGTCGAATCCATAATAGATTTTCTAGCGTGACATCGATGCGCCAGACGTCGCAAATTAAACATAGTCTTCGCAAACAGTTCTACTACCAGTTCGAACGCGCACAAATTTTAAAGCCAATAGACTTTGTTCCCAGGCCTTCGGTTCTTTCAACGATCGTCTGCAACGCGTCAGTTGTTCGCATGAGAAAATTTATTTGAATCGTTGCTTTTACGAGCAGGCCAAAAACGCAGCAGACCAAGATACTGCCGAAGAGTCCGGTGCCACCACTGGTCGAGGAATACAGAACGTACTCGCCGGATCACTTCAATCCACCCCACGAGCATCTCGACGAAGTCCGCGAGGAAAGATTCTACCTATCACAGGTAAAACAAAGTCTGAATTAACCCTTAAATGCATGATTTTTAATTTTTAAATACAAAAAATTGAAACAGGTAGATAATTAAACATAGATTAGATAGAGAAACAAGGAAGAAAACACAGATGTAGATATACATCATCATGCATTTAAGGGTTAAGAATAATTCAATTATTTCTGCACTATCTTACGTACACAAGTAGAAAAGAGCTTATTAACAAATATTTTGTTAGTTCTATGTTTAAATCAATTTTTCTTACATAAACAAATTGTACCTGTTTTGGTGCAAATTGTATTTGTTTAGGTGCAAAGTTTGTATTGTGCGAAATGAAGCAATCTAAGATTGGGTACAAAATTGAAAAATCTTTGGCACAGCTAGAACTATGCAATGTTAACAAAACTTTTGCTTCACAATACATAACAAAATATTTGTTAATATTAAATAAACTCTTTCCCAGCATGATGTGTCTATATATACATGAATACAGTTGTCAGGCTTAAAGTTAAAGTTAAAGAAAAATTCAATTATTTTTGCACTATCTTACGTACACAAGTAGAAAAGAGCTTATTAACAAATATTTTGTTAGTTCTGTGTTAATTTTCTTTACATAAACAAATTGTATCATCTGTTTAGGTGCAAAATTTGCATTGTGCCAAATGAAGCAATCTGAGATTCGCTGCAAAATTGAAAAATCTTTGGCACAGCTAGAACTATGCAATGTTAACGAAACTTTTGCTTTACAATACATAACAAAATATTTGTTAACATTAAATAAACTCTTTCCCAGCATGAGGTATCTATATATATGTATATGAATACAGTTATCAGACTTAAAGTTAAAGTTAAAGAAAAATTCAATTATTTTTGCACTATCTTACGTACACAAGTAGAAAAGAGCTTATTAACAAATATTTTGTTAGTTCTATGTTTAAACCAATTTTCCTTACATAAACAAATTGTATCATCTGTTTAGGTGCAAAATTTGCATTGTGCCAAATGAAGCAATCTAAGATTTGGTACAAAATTGAAAAATCTTTGGCACAGCTAGAACTATGCAATGTTAACAAAACTTTTGCTTCACAATACATAACAAAATATTTGTTAACATTAAATAAACTCCTTCCCAGCACGAGGTATCTATATGCATATGAATACAGTTGTCAGACTTAAAGTACAAGTCGGACGATTAGTTTGTCTGTCAGAAACGAAATAACTTATTCGTCGGTTTAGTCGAGATCTCGATAAGCTTAACGTGTACGACGATGAAATCGTGCATGACGTTTAGTGAGTGCTACGCTCGTCTTGTTGAATGATGGACAGGCGCCGGACATTATTAATCAATCTCGCGCTCGGTAACGTCTAACGATAGCGAATACGCGATTACAACATGTTCCGATAAAGAGTCGAAGACATTCTTTACATTCGCGAATATAATACAGAAAGAAAGTCGATGACAATCGGAAGTGAACAAAGTTTCATAATACTGTTCTATCTCAGCTGCAATTATTCGATTACAATTTATGTCGCATCGATGAAAATCGATAGAGAATTTTACACAAAATTGCAACGATTGCATACTTGTGCATACGATTGCATACAAAATTGCATACGATTGATAGTGAATTTTACACAAAATTGCAACGATTGCATACTTAACACTATTCTTTTAACCCTTAAATGCATGATTTTTCCTTTTTAAATACAAAAAATTGAAACAGGTAGATAATTAAACATAGATTAAGGAAACATAATAAGGAAGAAAACACAGATGTGCATATACATCATCATGCATTTAAGAGTTAAAAACGACTCTATACATTTTTTGTTTCAAAACTGTGATAGTTTGCGTTGATAACGAGCCGTTACCGGATGACCAATCGACAACACCGGACGTTTTAACAAAAATTATGCAAGGGAACGGCAAACACGCCTCGAGGGTCTAAATATAGGACGAAGTCGAACGGAGAGTGTGTCTGCCACGGTGATTCGAGAACCGCAAACAAAATGAGCTTGTGTACTCTCTGTTACTATGTAGACCATCTACATATGGCTGTGAACGACTGTCGGGTTTTCCCAACAATCGTTGGCTCACCGAACTTTGTGTCACGAGAATTCCAATTCGAGAAATCATCTTGCGACGAAAAGACAAACTGCATTCTCTCGAGACACTAAAGAACTTACATTGTGTTTTTTTTACAGAATCCGGGGAATACTTTTTCTACTCATGAAAGTAATTTTGTCATCGTGAAAGAATTTACGAACGATTCTCTAGTCTGACTTAAAACAATAACGCGATTATAATATAATTCTGGCGAAAACAGCTGATTTGGACAATACAAAAGTCTTGCTTATGTCGAGATTTTGTTTCGCGACGTTCACAGCCAACGAGAGTAAAGAGGGAAGTAGCAAACATATATACATGTATATATTTTCGTTGGCTCGAGGCGATGACGGAAAGTTTGAGAAGAGGCGAAATCAACGATCTATAAATATCGCTTTTTGCATCGAAAAATCGTCGAACGCCCTCGCTCGGAAGCGCGAACGACCAATCGGAACACTTTGAACGAGTTTTCTCGACGACAGACTTTTTTATCTAATAGTTTCCATTGATGAAACGTTTATCAACGACGTGTCATCGATTCTACGATAATCGATCAATTACAAATTAATTCGAATCAATTACAATTATTGAGTATGCACTTCTAAAACCAAGCAATGAGATGAGAAGTAAAAATGTAAAATCTTATTTTCGCATCAGAGTCAATATTGAAAAAAATGATTCGCAAGATTAAGAAACTCTATCTCGTTTTTTTTCCAACGTTAAAACGATTAAGGACACTCGTCGAGAGATTATAATGTTTAAAACTCGTGTAATTCACACCTAGTGACGGACGATTTTAGATACAGACACAGCTTGAGAATAAGATGCAAAAGCCGAAAGAAAAAGCGCACGAAAATAACAATCTGGATTTTGAGGGGTTTTTATCTAATAGTTTCCATTGATGAAACGTTTATCAACGACGTGTCATCGATTCTACGATAATCGATCAATTACAAATTAATTCGAATCAATTACAATTATTGAGTATGTACTTCTAAAACCAAGCAATGAGATGAGAAGTAAAAATGTAAAATCATATTTTCGCATAAGAGTCAATATTGAAAAAAATGATTCGCAAGATTAGGAAACGCTATCTCGTTTTTTTCCAACGTTAAAACAATTAAGGACACTCGTCGAGAGATTATAATGTTTAAAACTCGTGTAATTCACACCTAGCGACGGACGATTTTAGATACAGACACAGCTTGAGAATAAGATGCAAAAGCCGAAAGAAAAAGCGCACGAAAATAACAATCTGTATTTTGAGGGGTTTTTATCTAATAGTTTCCATTGATTAAACGTTTATCAACAACGTGTCGTCGATTCTACGATAATCGATCAATTACACATTAATTCGAATCAATTACAATTATTGAGTATGTACTTCTAAAACCAAGCAATGAGATGAGAAGTAAAAATGTAAAATCATATTTTCGCATAAGAGTCAATATTGAAAAAAATGATTCGCAAGATTAAGAAACTCTATCTCGTTTTTTTCCAACGTTAAAACGATTAAGGACACTCGTCGAGAGATTATAATGTTTAAAACTCGTGTAATTCACACCTAGTGAGGGACGATTTTAGATACAGACACAGCTTGAGAATAAGATGCAAAAGCCGAAAGAGAAAAAGGGCACGAAAATAACAATCTGGATTTTGAGGGTTTGCAACGTGGTCGGGGGATTTCGAATCTCGTAACAACTACGGCGTATAACCCTGAGACTAAAACGTAGGAGTCGAAAACGTAGAGATATCGAAAGGCTCTCCTCTCGTGACGCGTTATGTGTGCGGCAAAAGTTTCTAGCGCTGGTGAAGACGCTCCACATCGAGGAGCCGCCACTTGGGTGTAAAATCCGGAGTTAGTTGCCGCCTGCGCATCGAGCCAGTGCGTTATACGAGAACGTTACAAAGTGAGTCCTCTCAAGAATCGTCCAAGGAGCTGCAAAAAGAAATAAAAATACAATTATTTCTGGCTCGTCTAAATACAATTGGACCAAATCGTTTATAATCGACCATTGGATTCTGTTATTATTTATTTATTTTTATAGAGTGTGACAAAACAAAAACAAAATAAAAAATGCCAGGCTACACAATCAGATACACCATCGAGAGACACCCGAAGGAGGAAGAAGCGGCTGCTTATTGGGTAGGAAATGAAAAATCAAATCAATTTCTAACAAAGAGAAATCTTAATTCAAAGAAAACGGGAAGGAAAATCAAATGGCGAATTAATTTAAAAAAAAATGTACTCACTTATTGTAAAGGCGAGAGAGTCGAACACGTATTTTTGGAGCGCTGGTCTCGTTCGTAGTGGCGTGTGAGCGTGGCTTATAATCTTTCCGTCAACGTATCGAATTTCTTGGGGCAGGTGGCCAAGTACGAAGATTTACAGTAAGATCGCGAACAATCTGTGGAATAAATATATTTATTAATGGTTAAGTCGATTCGGTAATTTTTACGTTAATGTTTATGAAACTTGGTTCATCTTGCTTTCACTAAGAACTAGAATAAGGGCGAATAATTATAACCGGACCGAGTTGAACGAAGAGCGAACCTTGACACAATTTCATAGCGCCGTTTGATCTCGAACTTCAAAACAAGAAACCGGCTCGTTGCGGCTCGAACAAAATTTTTACAAAATTTTCTTAATTCTTAGGGGTAAATCTATTTGTACATGCGTAAATGGAGAATTATGATAGAGCGAGTGTAGATAGAAAGAAGACTGGACGCGCGATAAAAAAAGCAAATGGTTTCGTTGCCGCGCTAAATATCATAACGTTGCAATAAAACGCGCGCGAGAAAACTTTCGAACCGACCACTCTGTGTGTTCCTCATCGTTTCAATACGCTATTTTCGTTTGCGAAATCTGGGTTACTAAAACACCCGAAAGGTTTCTGCACGCGCGCAACATCAATTTTTCTTAATAACTAATTTAATAAGTAAATCTTAATTTGCGAAACGTTTAACGTATTTGATTGTTTGTCGTGGTTTTAAAATTACATTTGTCATCGATTCGTAATGTTTTAACATAATTTGGTAAAGGATTCAATTATTAAATATAGCGAAGGAATAATTGAATAATTAAATAATTTATTAAATAATTCGAATAATTGAATTATTAAATAATTCGAATAATTGAATTATTAAATAATTCGAATAATTGAATTATTAAATAATTCGAATAATTGAATTATTAAATAATTTATTAAATAATTCGATTATTTCTCGTGGTTTTAAAATTATATTTGTCATCGATTCGTAATGTTTTAACATAATTTGGTAAACGATTCAATTATTAAATATAGCGAAGGAATAATTGAATTATTAAATAATTTATTAAATAATTCAATTATTAAATAATTTGATTATTATAATATAATAATATAGAATAATTGAATAATAGAATAATTGAATAATAGAATAATTGAATTATTAAATAATTTATTAAATAATTCAATTATTTCTCGTGGTTTTAAAATTACATTTGCCATCGATTCGTAACGTTCTAACATAATTTGGTAAAGGATTCAATTATTAAATATAGCGAAGGAATAATTGAATTATTAAATAATTTATTAAATAATTCGATTATTTGTCGTGGTTTTAAAATTACATTTGTCATCGATTCGTAATGTTCTAACATAATTTGCCAAACGATTCAATTATTAAATATAGCGAAGGAATAATTGAATTATTAAATAATTTATTAAATAATTCGATTATTTCTCGTGGTTTTAAAATTACATTTGCCATCGATTCGTAACGTTCTAATATAATTAACCAAATGATTCAATTACTAATAATTGAATCGTATAGTCGAATAAATTATTTAATAATTGAATCGTATAGTCGAATAAATTATTTAATAATTCGATTATTTCTCGTGGTTTTAAAATTACATTTGCCATCGATTCGTAACGTTCTAACATAATTTGCCAAACGATTCAATTATTAAATATAACGAAGGAATAATTGAATTATTAAATAATTTGAACAAGCATTTAGCAGACTCTTATAATTGACCGAATAATAAAGCGAGACGAGAATTAATATTCGCAAATAGAATTGGTCAGTCGAAGCAGAGACGAGAGTTTCAAGCCAGGCAAATCATAGTCGTTACTCGTTAAAGAAAATGCAGAGCTCGAACACCCCGGCGTTCATCAGGCGTATAAACACTCGCGAGGAGGAACAGCTGTTCGGATTTGTTTGCAGTAAGACGAGAGAGGGAGAAATCGGTGCATCATCTCCCTTTGGCCAAAATGCATTTAGCTCTCTTTCTCCATCTCTCGATAAATTGACCGGCACGTACCGAAACTCATCCGACGTTGAATTTTTATCATAGCGGAACTTCAAAGCTACATTTATCATTCTCTATCGCTATCGACGATTCGCAACTTTTCCATTCCGCTTTAACATCCATTAGCTTATCTTCTCCCAGAATTATAATTACAATCGTTTGAGTTTATACAATTTGTTCGCAGATGAATTTAACTTTTCGCAAAATCCTCCAAGTAAACGCTGAACAATTTTCTTTCTTAGCAATCGCTTTAAAATTATCAAATTTTGCTCTTTCATTCTGCCATCGGCCAATTTTTCTTCAAAGATCTTCCACTCGCGAAAAGACTCGAATAGAACAAAAAAGAAACACCTTCTTCCATCGTGGAGAAAAAAATGTCTCGCGAAAAATTTATCGAATTTACCGCGATGTGGCAACAGATGACGACAGACTCACACAGATATCAAGAGTCAGCGGTATTTTTGCCAGCTCGCTTGTGGGCCTTCGTCTATTTCGAGAATTCAACGTTGACTGTATATTATATAGATTTTCTGTATAACGCGCATAAACGTTTTCTGACCCATTTAGTAATAAAAATTTCGCATTATCGCCAATTAACGAACATGTCGATGTCATAACAATAGACGTATTCTACGTAAACTATATAAAGTATTGTTGATACATCTTATACTTTGCGGTATGTTGAATTTATACAAAACAAGAGACAATGGCTTTTCTCTAAAATTATACAAAATCATAAAATTTTCATAAAACATTATTTCTCAAATTTCTTCGACGAAGCAAATATTTCAAAGCTTAAGTAAACAGAGTTGGGTGAAAGATATTTGCAAAACGATAATTAACTTTGCGGTATGTTGAATTTATACAAAACAAGAGACAATGGCTTTTCTCTAAAACTATACAAAATCATGAAATTTTCATAAAACATTATTTGTCAAATTCCTTCGACTAAGCAAATATTTCAAAGCTTAAGTAAACAGAGTTGGGTGAAAGATATTTGCAAAACGATAATTAACTTTGCGGTATGTTGAATTTATACAAAACAAGAGACAATGGCTTTTCTCTAAAACTATACAAAATCATGAAATTTTCATAAAACATTATTTCTCAAATTTCTTCGACTAAGCAAATATTTCAAAACTTAAGTAAACAGAGTTGGGTGAAAGATATTTACAAAACGATAATTAACTTTGCGGTATGTTGAATTTCTTACAAGACAAGAGACAATGGCTTTTCTCTAAAACTATACAAAATCATGAAATTTTCATAAAACATTATTTGTCAAATTCCTTCGACTAAGCAAATATTTCAAAGCTTAAGTAAACAGAGTTGGGTGAAAGATATTGACAAAACGATAATTAAGATTGAACGATTTTAAACGAAACGCCCCATATGCAATCGCAAACTATATCACAATTTGAACTTGATGGACCTCTTTGCTTTTTCACGTTTGTTGAAACGTCAAAATTACGACTTCTTCCTCGCACGATGTTGGAACGTGTGGGGGGAAAGAAGAGTCATTAACGTGACGTTTCAACGTTTGTAGACATGTTTTTCGCGGTAAACCTAACAATAGACGATACGACAGGCAATGAAATCCGAACGCGAATGTAAAAGTCTCGAAATTTCGTTTCTGTTGGAAAATAGAAAAGCGATACAGCAACGGGAATTGTCGAGCCGAAATTGTTTACGAATTGACCTTGAAAGTTAAACCGCGACGAATTAATTTCAAGTTTAATGGAGCGACGGCTAACGTTATTCATCGCGTTTGCGAAAATTTCGTAAGCTCGGGCATGTGCAGAATTCGTCTTGGAGTCGTGACATAACGTTGCCCGAGCACCTTGCCAAACTTTATTGTACGACTTTTCGAGCGTTATGTAATTTTATTATCGTACGATAGTCGAGATGGATAATGAAATTTACTCGCGCCAAAAAAAAAAAAAATACAAAAAATAAATGAAAAAGCGAAAGGGAGAAAAAGTAAAGCTAAAGGGGAATTTCCGGAGTTGATAAAGCGCCATCTGGAGGTCGAGTGGAGAAACAGGAGAACTACGTCTCGCAAACTTCGTCTTGGAAAAATCTGGAAAGTGCCAAAATAAACGTATTTTTTTTATGGTAATGCAAAGTTCGATCGTCGTTGCGAAATATCTCGAATGAATCGACTGTTTCTTACCTAAACGTTTACACAGATTTTTTTAAATGCCGACATGTGGCAATTAAAAAAAATCGTTAAAGTTGTTTTCGTCGATCGTAAGGCCGGGATGTTTTTTTCTCCGCTCGGAGTCTCGATTGATGCGAGAGCGAGAGTCTTAAGAAGCTCCGTCGCAGGATTTTCGCCAGGGCCAGTCCTCTCAGCCGATCAATGTTTTATTTTCGTATCTCGGTGTGAACACACACACACACACGGCGACGTGGGTGGAGAACGCGGTTGCGCTCCATTATATCGTCACGGTGTATCGCCCTGAAAATTAATTGACAAGAGGCTTCTGAGGTCCCGGCTGAAGCTTTCTTGAATCGAGATTTTCTCGACAATTTTTCCCATCGTAATTGGCAACGATTTGGCAACGAATCAAAGTATCGAAGCTTGATGAACTTTGGAGGCGAAAGCTCGTTTGATGTTAAACTCTCGTTATTATACTCCTTGGAATTTGGTTCATCGCACCTGACGAAATGAAAATACACTTTTATTTTTCGTTAATATGAAGAAAAGAAAAGGTATAATTACACTTCTCCCAATTTCGACGAGAATCGTTCTTAACGTTCGGACTATTTTCTGGCCAGTGTCCAGAGTCTGAAATAAAAAGAATGTCCGTATGATTTATGCTTGAAGCGTTTCAAGACGTGCCGGAGAGAAATTTGAAATTACTATTTCATTTCTTGAGAAGAATAAACCATGCCCTGCGCAATTATAAATTATATAGGCATTACGAATAAAATATATAAGTAATCAAACATGAGTTGAGATTGGGCGAGTTGCAGGTGAGAAAAATTGACTAACCGGAGATAAGACAAATTTTCTTTTTGCTTTTCAGCCCTATCGCACGACTCCTCTGGTCTTGCCCGGTGCAAAGGTCAAGAAGGATGCTCCCCTGGGTGAATGCTATCTCCGTCATCATCCGAATCCAATGATAAGGGCTGCTCCCCATCATTACGAGGTGGCTAATCCTGAGGTTGCTATGAAACAAAAAGTACGTAGACACAGTGTATATTACAATCAGCATCATATGTACGTTTCGTACACGGTAATGCTTAATCCTAAAGCAGCCCAGAGGCCGCTCAAATAAGACAAACATGTCTTTTCTTTATCGCATCGCAAAACGCATTATCGTTACGAGAACAAAAAACACACACAAGTATAAAGCAAAAAAGACAAATTGCTTTCCCATAATTACCGAATTATTCATCAAGCAGCGTTCTAGTGCTCATCGAACAACCAATAATCCCTCATCGTTTTTTGGATCATCTACTCATCCTTACTAAGTCGAAGTAACGTTTTATAATCTGAAAAGAACACAAAAATAGGAGCGATTAAAATATTTAATGTAACGTCTGAGCAGGTTGCGGAATCAGTTTTGCAGCGCGTCTTGGGACCAAACGATGTTCCAAAGGTTTGCAATAAATTATTCCTACGATTCGCTTTGTTTTTGCTTCTGAACAAAATACTCGCAAATATACGAAAGAGAATTGTTATTCCGAAATTTCTAATCTCGCTTCAGGTTTGATTTGGTTCAAGCTCGCGAGTTCGAGTTTTCGCACTTTTTGACTAAACGAATTATATATTTTTTCTGCTGTTTGCATTTACCACGTGTATCCCATGAGAAAAAAAGACGAGAAGGATACATCAGTGGGTTTCCAACGAAATTCATACAATTCTTGTGCCCACTCTCGCGACTGTGTATACGCATATAAAAAATTTACTATTTAATTCTACGACTGATAATAAATTACTTATTTTGATGTAATATTTTAAATATAATACAAATTAATGTAGTGTCGAGGGAACAGCCACCGTGAGCTTTACTGTATAATTATTATTCATCGATATTACCATCATTACTGTGTGTTCCGAGTTATCGAAATAAAAATACTAATAAATCTAAAAAAAAAACCACTTATGAAGTTGACGATGAAACAATCGAGTTGGCTATCGACGAACGTTTCCAAGACTCGTTCTGCACCCAACGAATCCTAAACAAAAAGAAAACAGTATTAAAAAATCGAATCATCGATCGTAGCAAAGAAAATAAAATATTGCCAACGAGTGATTTCATTGATGTTTTTTAACGCAGGTAATTTGTTGCATCGGGGAGAGATTACATTAACAATCTGACATTTGCGTGTCATAAGAAAAACTTGACTGGAGGTATGAAATTAATTTTGTTTCCGACAGGTTGTCCATAAGCAATTCAATTCTCCGATCGGACTCTACTCAGAACAAAATATTGCTGACACTATTAAGTGTCAGACCTCGGCAGTTCCGTAAGTAAAATTCATCAGGCTTTGACACCGACTACGAATGAACAAATTTGAGCGCATCATACATCAATCATAAAAACAATGCATTTAGCTTTTCTTTTTTTTTTTTTGGTAACACGCTAATTGGCAATTTCTGAAAAGAGAAATAAAACGCCGAATGTCGGAGCTTGTGACCTGAGACAGATTTAAACATTTAGCGAATAATATATTGAGAAATTATGCTGATAATATTATCATCACTTTTATGGAGAATGCCCAATATAGCTGAATTAATATCGAATTTGCTCGATGCCGAATGCAACTCACCACTACATTAATCAAAATGCCTGAAAAATATTGCAATAATCATTGAAATAATTAAAGAAAAGAATATAAACAAGAGGGAAAGAAAAAACGTGATAGGGTCTTACCATGTTGATAAGGTTAACTGTCAATTTACGCGCCCAATATGTCCTCTCGTATTACACAAGAAAAGTTGTCACGGAATATATGTTCTTCGTATAATATCTCACGAAATTGCGTTTCGTTTTTCCAGAATATTCGTAGACTTATCGTTCGTAAAGCATAGAAGAGATATTCAAGAACAGGCGAGATTGATGAAAGAGGCTGTGGCCCAGGGAGCTTCGAAGAATCCGTGGCCCCAATTCAATAAGCCGATATAGTTATATATATATATTAGAGAATTTATAAATACATTACATGCAAAAGTCCCGACCCCTTTCCCCACTCAGCGTTTGCAATATTGTGTACGCGACACGTATGGAACGTTCGCGTTTGTGACATTTGCAGGATATTCGTCGCATATTAAAGTAAACAAAGAATAGCAAGATGGCGTCGCTTTAAAGAAAACAAAGAATAGCAAGATGGCGTCGCTTTAAAGAAAACAAAGAATAGAAAGATGGCGGCTCGCCCGTTGTATCCTCGAACCGAACGGATTTTGCATACACACATTATCGCTATACACGTATACGAAACAACTTTGCAATTATCATACTTATGTTCCTAGCTTTATTTTAACACGTTTCGGCGAATACAAGCTACGTGCGTGTCGTGCGAGAAAATAATTTTCGATCGTTTCGTACCGTTGAGCAACACGAGAAACGAGCAGAAGAGTTTTTAAAACATGAAACAAAGAAATGTAAAAAGTTCGATGTAACGATCGAAATAATAGTGCATGTAAAGTGTTGATAGAGTGAGTAGTGAAATAATTAATGACACGATTAAGTGCGTGAGGATTTTATTCTAACCACAAGTTAATTTACGAACCAAAACAAACCGGGTGTGTTGCCTGCTATGCCCCAAGGTTACGAGACGTACTCCTCGTCTCCTCGACTATGGTTATGTACCTCTTGCATGGCTATTTTATTCATTCAACTCGCTTAACTTCATACAAAGATGTTTGGCCATAATTGGGCTAGCTGGTTCATTCGTGATACGACTGCGTTGATGAGCGAAATATAAAGAAGAATTCGTGTACGAATCGTGTAGCAAGGGACCGATGAAGTACGATCCAAGCAAGAGCGAAGCGTACAAGGCACTGCAGGAGGAGGCAATGGGCGACTATGTCCAGGAAGTCAAACAACCGGCACGCGGCGCTGTTTTTGCTCCACAAAAGGCAAATCAAAACAGGGTGAGAAATTTGATTACAAAATAGGGTAAAATGCCCAGTACTTGGTCAGGAATCAGTCATCGTCTTCTGCCTATACTTTGTATGAGTGGGAAGAGTATAAAAGATATATACTTCACGCTCTTTTCACTCATATAAGGTGGACTACTGGTTCCTGGTTGAGTACTGGTTGTTTTATTCTATATAGAAAATAAATAAAATTAAATAAGTAAATAAATAAAATAAATAAATAAAATAAGATAAAATAAATAAAAGGGACAGTGGCACAGGGGTTAGCGTTCTCAGCTCTCAACTCGGGGGTCCCGGGTTCGATTCCCCGCCGGCACCAATGCAATTTTTCTATGTGCTTATTTTGTGCTCTCTCGGTGGTTCGGAACCCACCTAACCAAAAACTGTAGGTCCACCGGAGTGGTTGATGGTGGAAATGAGGATGCGCGGTGATTCTAAGAAAGGAGGAATGTAAAAACCCGCAAGGGTATAAACATTGGAAAATAAAGACTACTACTACTATAATAAAATAAATAAATAAAATAAATAAACAAAATAAATAAATAAAATAAATAAATAAAATAAATAAATAAAATAAATAAATAAAATAAATAAATAAAATAAATAAATAAAATAAATAAATAAAATAAATAAATAAAATAAATAAATAAAATAAATAAATAAAATAAATAAATAAATAAAATAAATAAATAAAATAAAACAAAAAAACAAATGAAATAAATAAATCAAATTTCCATTTTGTTCAAACGAGGATAATGAAACAATAATTATAAAATCCAAACTAAATAGCAACAGATTAAAAAAATAGGAAATCCATTAAACTTGAATTCTTTCTTCTTTCCCTTTGAACGGAAAGAAATAACAACAGATGAATCGAACGTCAATGTAATTTATAGTTTATCACAAACATTTCGTTTTTCGCAGGTTTATCAATCGCGACCAAAAAGTCCCGCTGCATCTTTCGTAAGTATGAATTATTGATTAAAATCTTGATAAAAAAAAAACGTGTAAATATTCCTTCGCATGTATTTGCATCGCGTACGAAAAACGATCGTGGAATTGTAGAGACCAAAAGAAGAATTTTTATCCTCGAGTTAGTATTCCTGGATTGAAAGCATGGTCGATTAATAAGTTCGATGATTTGTCTGATTATTAAGGGTGGAATGTATCGTCCCTTTCCTCTTCCTTTCGTAAAGGATCGCGTCAACGGCTACTAAATTTTCTCACAATTGTACGTTGAATTTTTCATCCACTGAGTGTGTTCACTATTTTTGCATGACGATATATTTTTTTTTTACAACTTACTGTACAACAGCTAATCGATTAACGAATAAACTTTCAGGTCGGTGGCTACGACGACGATGGCGAGAAAATTCATCAGAGTGGCAGCTTCAAGAGGATCATGTACAGTGTGCTCGGTCAAACCGATTATTGAATTCCTCTTTAAAAAAAAAAAAAAACGCTACCTCCCACCCATCCCCTCACCGAATCTAAGCTTAAAACATTTACTTTACGATACAAAAATCACATTTACTTTATTGTATTATTTCATGAAAGAAAAAAAAAGAAAAAAAAAAACGAAACGAACAAAAAAACAACGACGAGTGAAAAGAAGCAGAGTCAGGATATTTGAGAATGCGTAATTTATATGCTATTACTTATATTTATGAAATAAAATATATTTTCGACGACTAAAGTACCTTTTGTAGTTCCTAAAAATTATTACTATTTTCATGCACTTATAAAAAAGTGTTGTAGCTGAAAAATTATGAAAGTTATTTTCATGCACTTATAAAAAAGTGTTGTAGCTGAAAAATTATGAAAGTTTAAATTTATGTTGATCCAAAGTGACTTTTCATCACATGTCCATTTAGATTGTTCATCCAGAATTGATTTTGGGAAAGGAGGTTTCATTTTGATGAGGAGTTTTCTTAGAATCATCGTTAATTATTAATCATACTTTCAAATTTGATGTTACATTTTTATTCGCCTCACAGTTCTGTAGCTTGTTTATTACTTCACTCTACAACAATGAGAAGTGATCAAGAACAACAAGAAAATCGTGTTTTTTTTTTTTTTATTTATTTGGACCACGTCTGATCATCTATACCTCTCGAATCCTAAAGAGTATTTTTTTCATATTACTATTACCAGGTGGTTTAAAAAGATTAAAGCCATCAGGGCAAATGCGTTTTCCATGGAAAAAATTGCATTTTTGAGCTATCACCACGAGGCACTCGAATAATCTGTTATTCAGATGGTGTTAAAAGAAATATTACTAAGAAATATTTATATGAAAAGAAAAAGAAACAATACTGTGCACAGAATTATAAGAAACGGATGGACGTTAGGAGAGACGATCTATGACCATCTTCGACTCAACTTTAGCCGGTACGAAGCATCGCACTGAAAATACTTCATGCTATTGCTATATCGACGAAGTGATCAATTTTATATCAACTCGTTGATTCAAATACCTCTGTAATATCATTTGACTCGCAGGAGGGTTTGATTTCTTATGAAAACAAAAGTAATAATAACGGCGACTATAAGAAGATAACGTGTTCAGGCGAACTTGCTCTTTCCCAGCTTTAAAAATAATAGTAAATAAAGATTCAATGAAAAATATAGATTATCACTACCGCATCTCTTGTAGATGTAGATATATATAATATATGGTATGAAATGTTTCATCTGAGACTGTCGGAACTTTTTAAGATCACATTTTTTCTCTCCTCTTTCGTATTGTTTTTCTTTTAAATATATATTTGTTTAGTAAGTTTAGTAAAATAATAGCACAGGGTTAAAAATAATACTTGATTCGCTAATCTATGACACCCAAACTTACTTTCGTCAGTCAAAATATATTGAAAAAAAAAAAAAGGACTCTCGATTTGTTTTGCGCCAAATTCACTTTGGCTCAGCGTGAAATCACAGATTCGCACGCGAGCAGCCTCATCGGCATTTCCATTGGTTTAAAGTGTCACAAAGCTTCTGAATACTCTTTTGAATTAAATTGGATAATTGCGTTGTTCATTGTATTTGTTGTTCTTTAATATTCACGTAAAGAGGAAATTACTGTGATACATTAGTTTTTTTGTTTTGTTTTTTGTAATTCTGTTCTCTTTTTAATTTCCACAAAGCATACCACAAGCTTTCTCATTCAATCTTGTTTCTTTTTTTTCATATAAATAAATTATCCAGTGACCCTGGAATACACGGTTTTTCCTTTGCACACCCGAAAAAAAAAAAGAAACAAAAATATACTCGCAGTCATCGAATGACCACACACAACTCTTATTCATCGATCACCCGCTCGAATAATAAATCAAAGAGCCCCGCCCTGGAACTTGGTTTTTATACAAGGGTCTATTAGTTTTTCCTTCGTTCACGAGGTTCATGACGCGAAACCCCGTTCTAGGATTTTCCTCTCTCTCTTTTTTCTTTTCTTTTTAAATTACTATCTACAACTGAACATAAAATATCCAGGGAAAAGTCGTAACTCGCGTTACCGTCAAAGTGTGGGGGTCTGTAGTTCTTTTTCTTTTTTTTTCATGTTAAGAAACCGGGAATCGCCAGCCCGGTGTACAAAAAATTGTAATTATTTTAAACGAGGGTTGTGGGGGATGGCTTAATATTTACGAGGGGCAGGGCGATCGGTGTAACAATAATGGTAAAGTAGAATAAATAAAATTGGCTTTCTACATAGTGCTATGAGAAGGGGAGAGTTTAAATGTTGAAGGTGTCGTCCAGCAACTGTTTGAGTTCTTTGAGATGCTGCATTTTACTTCCGGTTGCTGGAGATGCTGCAGTCGGTCGGCCAACATATCTGTAACACAAGTATATATTTTTTCAAAACTTTGTAATAAGGATCATTCTTTTCATTGTGGTTTTTTGTTCGTCGAGCCTTCCACATAAGAATGATGGAACGTTTGGCGAAAATACAGACAATGTTTATCAAAATTCGCAGCTACTTTCGATATATCATTTAAGGAACAAGCTTATTTCATTGAAAATATTGAAAACAAAAACCCGAATGTATGGAAGGAATGAGTTTGCCATATGAAAGAGACAATTTGTTCAGTCCCTTATTCCCTTTCTATCGTTCAAAATCCTTTCGCTATAAATACCAAGCTTCTCCAAGTTTACAGTCTTTGAAACCTACGAAGGTTGGGTTCCAATTTTATTACCTCACTACTCTCGGTTTCGGTTTCGATGTTTCTGTCGACTGTGGCTCGACTGTTTTCGTTTCTGTTGATTTTGACGATGAAAACAACCCGCTGAACCAACCACTACCACTTTCACCCGCGCGTGATGAACCTCCGCTACTGCAACATCGCCCAACGTTTTCAACTTTTTACTTGAGACAATTCAAACCAAGTGATAACGTGAAAACAAAAACGAATATTCCTATTATCATATTCGCAGGACAACGCGTGCTCTTATGAATCGTGAAAACATTTTTACGGTATTAATGTCACATTTGCACGAGATATTTTGAAAAAAGCTAAAAAACGTGGGCCATGTAAACAGTAAGGATCGAAGGTATCGAACAGAGTGCGGTATTCAATATTCATTGGATTTTGTTTCTTAACATTTGGCATAATACTCCGTACGATAGGTTCCATTTTTATCCCAATGAATAATCAAACAAGACGATACGGAGTGAACTAAAAAAAAGAAGAAAAGGTTGAAATTTTAATGAGAAAAATATTTTGTTACTCACGAGACGTCGCGCGTTCCGTTGAGAGCGGTACCGAACCGAGGCTGAGTGTACGTCCAGGCACCTTGGTTCTTGTGCTCTTCCTGCGTCCAGATGATATCAGCGTTGGGGTACTTGGCCACTTCCTTCTTGACGAGGTCGTACGGGAATGGCGAGATCTGCAATATAGGAAAAGCATGTAACTATCTCCAAAAACTTCCCAAACGTTAACAAAATTTTATCGCTTAGAAAAGGTGTCAAGACTATTATTGAAAATTAATGCAACAGAATAGAAAATTGCTGCCTACTTGTTCCATCCTGGCAATGGCAACTTTATCGTCCATATTCCTCTCGTGTCGTGAATTTTTGAGGTCGTAGTAAACCTTGCCGGAGCAAAATACGATTCTCTTGACGCCATTGGGATTCTTAGCAGCGACTCCTTCTTCGGGTATGATTCTAAGGAACTGCGTGTCCTCGGTCATAAGATCGAAGCTCGAGCGTGCCTCGGGATGACGGAGGAGGGATTTTGGTGTCATTAGAATCAGAGGCTTGCGGAAAGGCAGAGCGATCTGTCGGCGTAGAATGTGGAAAAGATTTGCGGGTGTACTGCAATTGGCCACGATCCAGTTGATATCATGTAGCTGTCTCACAGCAAATTCCTCGCTCTCCGGTGGGAAATAATCGGGATCGTCAGCGCACATCTGGAGAAAACGTTCGAGACGAGCGCTCGAGTGCTCGGGACCCTGTGAAAGAATCAATTCAAGACGAGCACAACATGAAAAACCAACATTCAAGGGGAAAAATTAATGTTTTCTAGTTTCGAATGAAAATGAAGACTCGGACCATTCCCTCGAGACCATGAGGCTGGAGCATAACGAGACCTGACTGTCGAACCCATTTGGCTTGTCCACTGCTGATGAACTGATCGATGATACATTGAGCGGTGTTGTTGAAATCTCCAAACTGCGCTTCCCAGATCACAAGGGCATTGGGATTGGTCATCGAATAACCCAATTCGAATCCTTGGACGATTTTTACGCACAAAAAGGAACAATGAAACAGAAGGAGCAAAGGTTTAAACTTCACGTCTTAAAGTACTACAGAACTTCGATGAAAACCAATTAAATAGAGCCAATTGTTGCATGTACCGAGAACTCCAAACTCCGATAGTGAGCTGTTGCAAACGGTGTACGGTGCTTGGTCAGGGTACAAGTAACTCAGAGGTCTATAAGTGGCTTTGTCGACGGTCTGATGATGGAGGACATGATGACGGTGGGAGAAAGTTCCTCTCTCGACATCCTGGCCCGACAGCCTCACATGAATTCCTTCCTTGAGCAAGGAGCCGAACGCCATCGCTTCACCGAGCGCCCAATCTATCTGTCGCGACTCAATCATTTCCATACGGGCTTTCAAAATACGCTCGATACCTGAAATAAACACTCGCACGACTTGTAAAACCGGGTTCGTTCACAATTTTACGAAAGGAGAGAGGATTTTTCAGGATGGCAAACCTTTATGAATCACAAACTCTGCAGCATTTGGCGGTGGAGACGAGAACTTCTTGCCAATGTGAATCAGAGTATCTTCCTTGATTCCCGTTGGCGAGACCTTGAGAGGGTCTTTTCCCTCGAAGAAACCGGACCACGGAGAGTCGAGCCAATCCTTGTACTTGATGTGAGTTTCCTGTCGCGCGTTGGTATAAGCTTCCTCGCAAATCTTCTCGTACTTGTCCTTGACGTCCTTAACTTCCTCTTGGGTGACAACGCCATCAGTGATGAGCTTGGTCGCGTAGAGATCCAAACCAGGCGGAGTTTTCTTGATCTTACGGTACATGAGCGGCTGTGTGAACATCGGCTCGTCGATCTCATTGTGACCATTTCGTCGGTATGAAACGATGTCAATCACCACGTCCTTGTGGAAAGTCGCTCGCCATTCCGCGGCCACTTTGCACACGTGCATCACTGCTTCAGGATCGTCCGAATTTACGTGGAATATCGGAGCGTTCACGACTCTAGCAACGTCTGGTGAAGTAAAATAAACATTATTTCATTATCGAAAAGTGTTTCTAGAAAGGCGTACATCAAAGTTCTTCACGGAATATTGTTTTGCCTGTCCCAAATGTATGAAGCCCTTTAACCCTTTGCGGTCGGCAGATTTCGCTTTTGGGAGAACCAGCAGGTCGGAGCAAATCTAACGTTTCGCAGTTACTTTTCCGCACAGTTCCCACTGCGAGGACATCGACTTCTACGATAATTTAAAAATGTCCCCGCTACGGGGACGCCGACCGCAAAGGGTTAAAATATCCAATTCCGTCGATGATTTAAAATAACTTACCCGTGCAATAAGGCGAGGATCGAGAGTGTCTTGGATCTGTCGTGAAGCCAATTTGGTTGTTGACAACGATATGAACCGTGCCGTGAGTGGTATAGTCGGGTAAATCCGACAAATGCATCGTCTCAAAGACAATGCCCTGTCCGCAGAAAGCAGCGTCGCCATGCAAAAGTATGGACATGACCTGTAATCCATATGGTCTCAGAATAAAACTTTGCCCAATATTAATAAAACTTTGTTTTTCTTATCAGAATTATTTACTTTTTTGCCTTCTCCGTCCCCGCGATAAAACTGCTCGGCACGCGTCTTTCCTTGGACAATCGGATCAACGGCTTCCAAGTGAGATGGATTAGCGACGACGGCCAGACGAATGTTTTTGTTCGTGACGCGATTGAGACGCTCGATGTAAGTTCCAAGATGATATTTCACGTCTCCAGAGCCCTGGTAGAAGATAAAATAGTTTCTTACAGATTGTCTTTGAATGATTAATATCTTCTTATAAATTTCCCTGAAAAATAAGGAACTCACATCGTCTGCGGCTTCGAGGGCCGCGAACTGAGTGAATATCTGGCTCAAAGGTTTGCGACAAACATTGGCAAGAACATTGAGACGTCCACGATGTGGCATTCCCATTACAATCGACTCGACGCCGAGTTCCGTCGATTTGTCGATCACTTGCTTCATCGCTGGAATAAGAATCTCGCAACCTTCAAGACCAAAGCGCTTCTCGGATGACCATTTGCGAGCCAAGAAAGCTTCAAAGCTAAAACAAAAATTATCGTATTATTACTGACCCCGTTTGTTTACAAAAATGATTTAAAAACTACTTCTTATTTTGCTTTTATTTAATCTCATAATTACCCAGTGGCACGGGTCAGTCTAGCCAAGATAAGCCTCTTCTCGTCATTGGTGACGTCCATGACACTCGGAGTTTCCATCTTCTGTCGAATCCAATTGCACTGTTCGAGGGAATTGATGAACATAAACTCGACACCGATGTGTCCGCAATATGCATTCTCGAGACGTTTCAGAATTTCACGCAGAGGCAAGGATTTTTCTTTGCCACCGATGAAAGTCGTAGATGGCAGCTTGAATACACGATCCATGTCAGAGTCCTCTATTATTTTCAAATAAAAAGGATCAATGATATTTACAAAATCCCATAAGATTCGACAATGTTTCACAACATTTAAGGAATGCCATAGTCCTAAATCCATATACCAAATACAATTCGTTCCGGGTATTCAGTTTTTTCTTTTCTATCAAATAATTTTAGGTAAGACAAAGTAGTAGGACTATGACACAAATTCCCATAGCTAAGTTGTATGTTTTACAACTGATACTGAAAATGCGAGGGGGAGAAATTGCCTGTTCTATTGTACGTAGGGAACCCTTGTTGTACAAGAAAATAAGTGTTTCAAGAAGAATTCCAAAATGAGATAGGATAAGTTTTTTTTACTGGCAAGCGACAGACTTTTTTTTTAAAAGAAAAACTAGGAACATTTCTCACCGCACACCCTTGTATCGACCATTTGCGCTAGAGGCAAATATACAACACTGTAGAGATCTAAGCAATTCATCATTCATGCAAGATTGTTTTTCTCTCACTTAACAGCAAGTGATTGATATAAATAAAAAAAGAAAACAACTAAAAAAAATCAAACTCAATTATAAAATACAATGAAACATATACATGTATAGGGTGATGATCGTGGATCGTTTGATCAGCTTGGTCCTGTACAAATGTACGTGTGTTCATCTGTGAGAATAATACATATAAACATTGAATGAGAGATGGATTATAAATTTTGTTACGAAAATGAATAGTAATGAACATGGAGAGCTGGAAACGAAAAAGAAGTGATAGAGTTTCCTTGGAACGATACGGGGACGATATTATAAAACGAGAAACTTGATGGCAATTTTGTTTTTACAAATTGATCCAATGTATTTTTTTTAAACAACGCGAATTCTCGTCCAAATTTATATGCGAGGACAGATACCCAAGTGAGTGTTAGACCCGACTACCATTTTAAAAATACATAAAAACCAGCCTTTACCATTTGTATGTTTGTCTCAAGCAATAAGAAAAAAAGAACCAGCGAGTCCCAAAAGAAACAGAGTTGTCAAGAGAGCCGAGTAAAGGGTTTTTGTTTGTTTGAGTTTCTTTTTTTTTTTTTTTTTTTTACGAAGATTACATACGTTTCGTAAGTGCGGCTACTCGATATTGAAGGTCCTGCGAGTAAGTAGTACGGGGTCTCTTCCCTGTGGACATCAAACTCAGACTGAAAACCGATTCTCCGAGTTTGTGCGATTCAACATCGATTGTATTATTTTTGTTCGTTCTGCCTTTGGATATTTTTTCGCTCAGAAACGCAAAAAAGGACGAGTTCCACCATTCAAGACGAAGTAAATGAGAATTAGATTCAATTATATGCATGAAAGAAAGTGAATTTTTGGCGTGGTGACGTAAACATTCGTGAATTATAAAATAATATGTACATATATATAAATGTAACTTAGTGAGGCAATTTTTGGTGTCCCAAAAGGGATGTCCTAGAGTTGCAAATATACAGGGTGAGTTTCATAAGGTGTTTCAAACTGTATTTTAGGGAAGATGGGATCATTACAAACAAAAGTTGCAAATATACATTGGGGATATTTTTAATAGTTTACGAGATATCAATTTTTTAAGTTGGTCCAATCAGAACGCGCCGAGAAGCGTTGGAGACGCCCACTCCCGTCCTAGCCGTAGAGATAGTATAGTGTAGAGCGTTACATTTTAGGTTGCAAAATTCAGAGTAGTCAATTTTATTTATTATATTATTAGACAGTCATTTTTATTTCTCGGGCATTGGTTGTTAGGGCGGGGAGTGGGCGGCTCCAACGCTTCTCGGCTCGCTGGGCAAAATTCAAAGCAGTCAATGCCCGGGAAATAAAAATGACCGCATAGTAATATAATAAATAGAATTGACTGCTCCGAATTTGCAAGTCCAAATGTAACGCCCTACACTGTGCTATCTCTAGGGCAAGGGCGAGAGTGGGCGGGGCCAACACTTCTCGGCGTGCTGTGATTGGACCAACTTTAAAAATGTATATCTCGTAAACTATTCGAAATATCCCTAATGTATATTTGCAACTTTTGTTTGTAATGATCCCATCTACCTTAGAATAAAGTCTGTTACACCTTATGAAATTCACCCTGTATATAAATGTAACTTAATGAGACTCTTTTTGGTATCCCAAAAGGGATGTTCTAGAGTTACAAATATACAGGGTGGGTTTCATAAGGTGTCTCAAACTCTATTTTAGGGAAGATGGGATCATTACAAACAAAAATTGCAAATATAGATCGGGGATATTTTGAATAGTTTACGAGATATCAATTTTTTAAGTTGGTCCAATCAGAGCGCGCCGAGAAGCGTTGTAGCAGCTCACTCCCGCCCTGGCCGTAGAGATAGCACAGTGTAGGGCGTTACATTTGGGGTTACAAAATTCATAGCAATCAATTAAATTTATTATATTATTACGCAGTCATTTTTATTTCTCGGGTATTGGCTGCTAGGGCGGAGAGTGGGCGGCTCCAACGCTTCTCGGTGCGTTCTGATTGGATCAACTTTAAAAATTGATATCTCGTAAACTATTAAAAATATCCCTAATGTATATTTGCAACTTTTGTTTGTAATGATCCCATCTACCTTAGAATAAAGTTTGTTACACCTTATGAAAGTCACCCTGTATATAAATGTAACTTACTAAGACACTTTTTGATGTCCCCAAACGGATATCCTAGAGTTACAAATATAGAAACAAAATGTCGAGGCGTTTCATTCTTTTCTACGTAAAATGTGTAATCGACGCTAATTATATTTACTAGCAGAATAGATAATTTATGAAATAATGGAGCAGACAAGACTGCAAAACAAGAGACCTTCTCGACTATAAATAAGTGATACAATAATTATAATCGTATGAGAAACAAAAATCCTTCTTTACCTTGTATCTCATTCAACCAACGAAACTAAAAATAATCCAAATAATTGTGCCAATAATAAATGACATCAATAATATTTAATAATTTCTTTCAACTCATTTAGAACAAATGTTTATGTTTATCAGTCTCTTGCCATGAGTTTTTCAACAATTCTTGTTGGTAAGAGGAGAATGAGATTGTGCTTTTTAAAAAGAAGAACGCAATATCTAACATTGCATTGGTTGGTGGTTTTTGTTGTTGTTTTTAGCTTACCGAAAGAGTAATGATTATAGAGCAATTCTTGAGGATGCCTATCATCAAGATCGGCGCTGTTGATTCCGAGTGGATCCAATTTAGCGATATGATGACCACGAATCTGTGCAATGCAATTGGCCAAGTTCATACCAGCCGTACGATATACAAGTTGTGCTTATTGCCAATTTCTTTAGTAATTGGAATATAAGACGCGTCGACTTTGTAACATTTCATTATCACCAGTAATTTGGTACTTTGGATGGACGACAAAAGATAAAACAAAGAAAACACAATTTTTCTCAGCCTGTATGAAAGGAAAGAGATACACTGATGTATAGAACAAGGAAAAAGTGTTTAGATATGGTAAACATTGAGAAAACATACATTCTGGTATGCGATAAGTACCGTTGCGACTGGGTGTGATAAAAAGAAAGTTATTTTTTTTTGTGACAAAAAAAAAGAACTGTTTTTTCATTACCACAGGAAAAAAATTCAAATATTTACAGATAAGAGGGTCCTCTCGGGCACTTCGTTTAACCACCTCACACCTCCCATAAGTGGCAACAGATTGAACCTGCTGAGTGGTCTCAAAAGAAAGCTGTAAATTTTTGGAAGTAAAAACAAACAGTGGAAAAAAACGAAACTAACACAAGTGAAGCGAGAAAAAGCAGCGTCAGAGTTATGAGAGTGCAAGATTGTAAGCGAGCAAACGACATGCAACATGCAGAGCCAAGGCAGAGACCTAATACAACTCTTCCTTACCTTTCAGGCACAATATCGAAGAATCATCGGAATCAAGCAAACCTATTTTTGATTAATTCGTTTCTTAACAAAGTTTTTTTGTCTAACCGGAAGAACACGAAGGTGACGTTTAACTCGCCCATAACATTCGATTGGCACATTAATTGTTTTTCTTTTTCCTCAGCCCAAATGCATTTTCAGTATCGGCGTATAAGTGTGTGTAAAAAAAATGTTCACATTAACGAGTTCGAGACGATGAAACGTTAAGAATGGCAATGAACGATTCGCTAATCGAGCAAGCCCTCAATGTCGACTATGTGTATAAAAATGAGTAGTTTTATGCAGGGGTGAACAAATCTTATTTTCCAATTACTAAAAAAAAAAGCCACACTACTCGCTTTATTTTTGAATTTTTTTTTAGATCCAATTATAATATTGAAGTACAATGTGAATTCTTCAATTTTTCATCATGAAAACAATTATGTTTAAATGTTAATTCGTTTGTAGACAAATTATAATCAAAAGGCACTTTTTTATTGGAGCAATTAGAAAATTTGACTTTGAGCTTCCCAGTATTGATGAGAGGATGTCTTTGTGTTCTCTGGAGGAACCTTACCAAGCATATATTGCCGGAGAACACGCTCCGGAGCTCCCTTGCGAGCCGCATAATGTGTATGTACCAGGTCGTCTCTCATGATACCGAGTGGGTCCAGGTCAGCGACCAAATGACCTCGAGCCTAAGATGCCAACGAACAAAATGTCCCAGGGGATGTCCCAACGAGTTTAATAAAATGGTTCTCTCCTTTCCTTACTCGGACTCACGAAACATTGACTACACACTTTTATCATTCGGACGACACAATCCTTTGCATTGTATCGTGGAAAAAAATGCTAACGACCATTCCAGTTGATAAACGAAGATAACAATTCCATCAAGGAACAAATAAATTCATGCTGCTACAATCGTCAACTGGAATGGACGCAAATTTTTCTCAAGAACTATGAAATTCCTTAACCATTTTTCGTTTTCAATAAGATTAAAACATTGAGTTTCAAATAAGTCACGTTGCTAAATGCGTTTGGAAACAAATTGAGAAAACTGCTGCTTCTTCCTCAGTACCAGTAATAAGAGCTATGTGACAAGCGTGAATGCCAAAAAAACAGAAATTAGTCAATATCGAGATTTCCAGTTGTAACAAGTTGCATTCCTTTGCGGTTTCGACCGAAGATAGGATTTTGTTTGTTTCTTTTCTTTGGAACAAGTCGAAAGAGACACGTATGTAGATTTGCCTGACATGCTTTTGAGGTAGAAGGAGCAGCGAGCGCATTTGCTTATAGCGTAATTGCGTAATCCAAGGCTATTATGTAACAAACGAGATGTTACATTGGAATAAGGTAAACTAATTATAGATATTTTGCCAAGGATCGTTGAACGATTGAAAGTCCAATGTTCCTTGATTTCGTTCCAAACGTTACAGCCATGTACATAATAGCCCTGATAAACAATGAAATATTAACATATATATGTAGATAAATATATCATGATACAAAAGTGGACCTTGTCAATTCTCACGAGTCCCATGCAGTACAACGGATCATGAATTTCCCTAGACATAAAACACTTTTGTCGTGGATATCCAATCTGCTGGATAAACCTCGTACACATGCCACCAAAAAATGTGTGTGTGTGTTTGTAAATGTGTATACGGTGAATATATAGAGAAATAACAGTAATTCAAAGAACGACTTGTCGATCGAACATCAATGATGCGTCTGACGAATCAGAGAATCCACATGGAAAAATGTATGCGAGGGATGAAAGTGTTTGGTTTGTTGAAAGAGAGAAAGTTGGGACAAGTATTATACAAATTTCAATTTTTCAAATTTCTTGGGAATTTAATTATGATTGTCTCTGAGGTATTGAAACTTTATCATAAAGTGATAAACGAAGGTAACAAGAGAACACATTGAATTGTGTGTTTGTAGCATTTTGTTTCATGATGTAATTTTATATCGTGGGGAGATGTGACGTGAGATTTTAATAAGTTTGATGTATAAGAAAAAGTAGCTCGGAGCAATCTGAGCATAATTTGGACGATTCGCATTTAAGAACTTCTTATCTCGATAGCTCCAAATTCCTGAAAAAAGTTAAATATGATTTATTAAGTCTGGAGAAAGTTTGCTTATTCGATTATTTGCAGATACCGACCAATTTCAATCTATTAATACTAACTATAAGTTTAGAAAGTTCTTCTTGTAATATACACTGATTCTATTTCTAACTATGGGAATAGCATGTTTAATTACTATGTGCTCAGTTAAAATCTTTACTTTGGTGCTTTGGTAAGTTTCGAAGACAAACATTTAAATCGTAAATGAAACCCTGAAGTTTTTACTAAATTGATCACTTAGGAGAAAATAATTCAAGCTAGGAACTGACAGTGTCGAGGAAGAAGATAAATATGGATATAGAAAGGCCAGAAGATGATTATTTATTAGCTAGCTGCATGAGTCAATATGAAAAGGTCTATGAATTCTATCGTTCCTTTTCTAACTTATCATCCAAGATCTCCCATACGCAGTAAGTTAGGTCCCTCGTTGCCAGAACCATTACACTTAGGACATTAGAGTTCAAACGATTGATAAACCCAGAGCCCACTGAATTTTCGTATAATCATTCATTTGATCGGTATGTGTAAATAACGAAACGAAAGAAATGTTTCTCAGATTCGTAAGCGTTTTTTGGCTACTACGATCTATTCGAGTACTTGGATACGAAGCACGTGAATAAAACATGATGTAATGATGAACTGTTGACAACAGACTGACATTAAGTTCAATATAAACATATGCTTTTTCCTCGTACAGTGAATCGAATAAATCATTTGTCACATCTTCCCATAATCCAATATTTTCCAATTTTCGTATACCATTTGTCACTTTTTGATTAAACGAATTTAAGTATATGTTTTGTATTTTCGTTTTGAATTGTTTATGAATACTTTCTCCATGTGGGGTGCAGTAGATTCGTGACGTTTTCAGTTTAAAAAAATTGTTCGACGATGACGTGATGATACGAAGGCGTTTATTAAAATATATATCTTGCATCTGGGAGGTGCTGAGTGGCTCGTTAATCATTTTATTTGCGATTCATCTGATCAAAACACGACGAGCGGCTGATCTTGGGATTGAGCAATGGTTGAAAAATATACGATTGAAATAAGCGTTGTCGAGTTTGAAAGATTTGACAACGTTAGAATCAAAGAATACAAAATTCATTGTAGTCGAATTTCTTTTTCGGTGATTATTGTTTGTTTCTTACGTACCTGATACGATCGGATTATTGCCTGGACGGCAAGATGATCGTCGATGATTTTTTCATTAACGGGCATTTGGCTAAGCTGCGATCCACCGCCGAGAGGGAGTAGAGATCCGAGGGGTACCTGATTGTAACTGGGAGCGAGAGATGGTGGCGCTTGGTAAGCGAGACCAGGACCTGCTCCTGCGGTGCTGTTGCGAAAGAAGGAATCCCACGACTGCAAAAAATCATTGAGATTTTCATTTCTTTAAGTCAAATTGAAAAAACTCTGTTTCCTATGATTATTATGGAAATTTTTGGGTTTCAGAGTTAATGTAATGAAGGCTATTGATTATATAACTTTTAAATACATGTTACAAGGAAGTATTCATATTTACCACATGAACGCTGTGCGGATCTTGCAGCCACGCGTTGTACATTTCCTCAACATAGGAGCTGGAACTTCCATTGAGGAAAGGCTCTGTCGCAGCACGACTTGTGTAACGTCGCAGCGGCTCAGCAGAAGCTACCTGGTTCGTACGGGTTAGAGGTTCACTACGAACCAACCACGAGGCAAATCTTTCACCCCCGCAGACCCGTGGGGCTAACGGGGTCAGGGAATTGAATACTGTTCTAGCCCGGTACATTTTGATCTGAAAGAAAAAAACAATAGCTACATTATTTTATGCTTTGGGTCACAACTTATTTTCACTCCTTGAGATTAAGAAAAAATGATTAGCAACATAAGAAGCTGTAGGAAATAACATCATTTCATTTGAGTTTGCTAATGGTGAAGCAACGATTCAATGCCAATAATAATATTGTTGAATTACGATGATTTGTCCGCAAGTAAGATACTGAGTCTCAGACCGCCCAATTACGAATGAAGACCAAATGTCTCATATCTTGAGTGCTGCGATACGTGTACTATCATTGGCAAAAAAATAATTTGTAGTAATTGGCAATCTTCCAGGATGAAACTGCCTCCTTGATATTTTTGTTTCTTGCCACGATGGTATTTACCGGTGACATATAGAAGTATTAACCAACCGGTGAACCTAAAAGTCTTTTGCGTAATGATTAAGGAACTGTCTACTTTTATAAATGGAATATATTGTAAAATTGAAAGTGCATATGAAAGAGTTTGAAATAAATGCCAGGAATGGCTTATCGTTCCATTGTGTCGCAGAAAAATGGGTTCGAACAAACCTTGAAGGATTACCTTGCAAATCTAGCAAGACCCAGTTAGAGACAGACTAGAGACAGACGGATATGACTCATTTACAACATCTCAAATGTTTACTCGACACCATGTTTTGTTCAACTACAATGCATGAACGTTATTATCAGCGAGATAACAAATCGTAGTCACAACATTTGGGATTGTGTAAATAACGGATTTGCTGTCACCTCAATTCCCCAGACATTGCACAAATTACAAAGAAAAGCAAAAAAAAACTGATCTTGAAAAAATATAGGGAAATTTATTGACATACACAATTATAACTTTTATAAGAAAAGTGGAAATTTAGTGTAGGCGGTAACGAGGAAAGTTGCCACTTCAAAATACTGAACTTCGCTATTATTTTTATTATTGTTGTTGTTGAAGAGGAAGGTCAGTGTTAAAGGCGTGCAAGAGGAAACTCTGCCAAATTCTTATATAGTCAAAGTCACATGATGGGGAAACGTCGAACATTCACATGATGGCCTGACATAAGAATACAAACGTCTCGAACACACTTGCTAAATTATGACGCAATGCCCAGACGTCTTGAGAGTGATCACTTAAAATTAGTGTCTCGTTTCTTAACGCATTACAAGTACGACAATGTGAATCAAATATTCATCAGTTTGAACAGCATAGTAGACAGCTATTACCGTGTCTAGGAATACGTTTGAGTCATAAATCCTTGGAAAAATTGCTCGAGCAAATTCAATGGCATTAGAAATCGTATTCAAGGACGAGATCAAAGGTATTGTCTGTCAGACGAGAATAAAAAGTTTTCTCTGCGGTGGAAAGACAGAACGGTCCCAAAATAAGATGTAGACAATATCATTCCTGCCAAGATTACACAACTTTCGGCAACTGAGTGAATAGCTATACCTACACGCGTTTGAAATACATACATGTATATAGATTTTGCATGTATATATGTATATATAGCGGTCGAAATATGACACGCAGTAGTCCGAAATTAGGTTACTTTCCGGCGCGCGCGACGTGCGTTACCGAATCTCATAATAATTGTTGGTAAACGTCATTGTTATCAGTGCCGAATTGAAATTTCTGTGTGATTGTCTGTTAGAAATTGGATCGATGTAATAGAACTGTGAGACTATTTTTGTCTTGTGCAATAATTTTTACGTAACTCCTTAAATGTGGCACAAAATGTGCAAAAAAGACGAAAAACGATAGACGTTCGTGACAATTACGGTTGACGCGATATGCAATTATGTTCGTTATGATTGTTAGATCAATGATGCATGAATAACTTGATAAAAATTGCATACCTGATGTTAACGATACAAGTATGACAGGCCGTCCACCATTTGCAACTCGCAGGTACGCCGATCTACGCCTTCTTAAAATAATGCAGTAAGAGTAGGGGGCACGACGCAAGCGTGCCTGGCGGCAAGTGGTTCAACTACAATTAGCGGGTTATTCAAATTTGAATTTCACATAATACATTCTAATTGTTTTGACATTTGGGGTTTTGTCAGCTATTCCAGTTTATCAAATTATTTGCTTACAATGTTTTCTTACAAAGATTTTCCCATCATAATTGATATTGTTCTAAATGATTGTTGAATTCTGTAACATTCATTATTTTGACACACAAATGACGTTTTAATATTTCCAGATGAACTGAATATTTGTCTTTTCACCATATAATTGTATAAAACAGAAGAAATTCGACTTAAGCGTAGAATGTCGTCCTTGGTACCAAAACCTGCGAAATATATTTGTCATTTTTTGTGAGGTTTTATAACAACAGATTTCTTGTTGTCGGTATAAATTCATTTCCCACTTGAACAGTGCTAATTATTCAGCGAAAACAGAAAAATTATAGTATATAATAATTTTCGTTAATTTCGTTCACTAAACAATTCAGTATGGAATTGCAATTTTAATTTCAAGAACTGCGTCATGATGGGCACAGATGACATCCGAAGCAAATGGATTATTGGCAGCTATGACGAGAATACTCACAATGATGATTTTATTCCAAAAAATCGAACGCCAGAGTATACTGATGACAATGAACGATACAGGTTTCCGCCAAATCCAGTCAAGAGTCAAGCCGAAATAATATTGACAGGTTCGTAGAAATATAATAATAATCACTATTATTATAAATGTCGTTTTGCAATTCTTCTTATTGCGTTATTTCAGAGATGGAAAAGCAGCTTGAAGCAACTGAGTCCAGATATGATTCTGCAAAAGAAAGATTGCGTTATTCACAAATGCTCTATCACACCGCCGGCTCTATTTCTTTGGGAACAAACGATTTTAACCAAATTGATGAACTCCCGATAAGCGCGAAAAATTCACTGGATGAAATATCATCAAATCTTTGCTACATCGATGAGAACGATGCGGAGAATAATTTAGCTTTCGGTGATACACGATACCTCACAGATGCAAAGAAGGAAAAACAGAAAGCACAGATTGAAATTGGTACATAGCGTCACTTACAATTATCCGCTATTATGTAGCACATATATGTGTAGAAATGATGAAATATCAAACCAATTATTCAGAAGCAACCGATGACAGTGCAATGTACTCCTCGAGATTATACAAGGACACTCGAGGGTTTGATACTTTTCGCAATGAGAATTACGAATATAGCCATGATTTGGATATACAAAATCATTCTTCCGAACAAACAAGAGATAGTCGGCAAAGATTGTCCTCTGAAGAGTTTTCAGGAAATGCTGGAACTGACAAATTTTCAAAGGTTTATTAAGAGTTATTAGAACAACGTGGAAAGAAAAATAAATTTTAATCTATCCGCATGGAGATTCACATATAATAATGAATCGATGAAATTATAATACCTGATTTACTGTGATTGGTTTTAGATCCGTGACAATCACTTAATAAACGACACTACAACGAGAAAGCAGCACCCTTATCAATTGAACTTGATGGAATATTCCAAGGGTCTTCAGGACGAATTTGAAGAAGAATCTCGTCACGCTGAATCTCCAAAACCCGAGGATCCAGAGATATCCTCGAGCGATAAGAAATCCTCCGGGCAACTTAAACCAGCGAAAGAAAAGTTCCAATTAAATCTTTCCGAGAGTGTCGCTAGTTTTCAACATTCACTGAAATCTAAAAAATCACGTATCGAAAAGCGACGAAGGGCGAGTGGCAGTGTTGCATCCACCAAGAAGACCATCGTGGTCAAACAAATTGATGATACGGTCAGTGCAACATCCAGAAGAAAGCGAAAAAAGAAGGGACTCAAGGCTTACAATTCGAGATGTACAACTGCCACAAGAGACACGAGTCTTCCTGAAAATAAAAAGGATATCAAAAAAAGAAGCTTGAGAGGTTAATATATAAAAAATTTGCGAAAATAAATCGCATTTTTGTGCATCACCTACTCGGTAAATACTCGTGTAGAGGGATGCCACAGATCCAATCTCTTCTAGGTCATTCGACGATCCGAAATCTCCATTCATCCGATAATCGTCACCACGAAATGGCCACGAAAATTCAACAAAATTTTAGCGAATTCGTTGAAATTTATCACAATGGTGCTGTCAACAGTGGCACAATATCCGTTGTCTCGAGCAAACATTCGAAACTGATGGACCCACGTGATCGAGGCACAGTAAACACTGCGAAGCCAGTTGGAATTAGGGGAAGCCATAGACTCGTTGATAATAAGAAACAGATCAACGTTCGTGACGATAATGAGGAACGAAAATCGAGGAAACAAAAAAATCATCAACGTATCACCAATGTTATAGAAAATGTTGAAAATTGTGACGAGAACCGTGAAGGAAATGTGGAAGATGTCACTGATCTCAGGTCAATGTGAAAATTAATTTTTAGGTTAAAGACTCCTTGAGTGTACTCTTCAATTAATTTTTATTCTGTTTTTGATTATTCAGATTCGAAGATCTGGGCAAAACGTTTCAGACTTATCAAGAGGAATGTCATCCTGAACAGAATGACATTAAAACCATCAATGAATACAGAGCGCATTGTCACAATCGTAACGAAAATTGTTCGCACTATTATGATCCTGTGTCGATGAGAAATTATGAATTGCCAACGGTAGCTTCGAGATTGAAACAAGTCAACAGATCGTATTTCAACAGATTCAATTTCAGAAATATACCATTTGTGGTTGGGACTTCGACGACTCCCAGTTATAATTTGGGACTGAATATACAGGAGGTGAGTTTATAAAGCAAATGTCTAGCGATTCGCAATTTACATTTCACTTTTTTTTTACTTATTTGTCAGGCTCTCAGTTTAATAAAAACAAGACAACTGATGCCTGGTGGTGCGGCACCATTGCTGATAAGCAAAGTAGCAAAGGGTATGGGACCAGTGGCAACATTACTTGGAAACATAAAAGACAACGGTGATACTCAGCCCGAAGAATCAAATATTCGTTTCAACGTGAAATCCACTGGAATCTGTAGCGTTTATCCCGACCAGATTTCGAGACAAGATGTAGTACCTACCTCGGTCCAATTGAGATCATTTCCTGTGCAAACGCCAAGGTTGAATTGTCTTACTGGCAATCAAACGTTCTACGAAGCTGAGCAAGCTTGCCCGGATGGAAAAATCGAAATGGGTTCCAAAAAACGACAAACCCAATCAACTTGCTCGATAAAGTTTAATTCGAGAAGAAAAGTCAAAGATCAGTCAGAGGTAACGCAGAGCAATTTGTTGAAACAAAGAAAAGTAGTTTTGTTTCCCTGAGTCTTGGAACGCTAAAAGAGTTTTTCTGAAAATATTGATAATTTTAGGATTTCTGTTTGTTGCAGAAAGAATTCAATACTGGAGATTTTCAATCAACAAAGTGGCAGAACGTGGCACAAAATGGAAAAGGGATACGCGATGTACTCGTGAATTTTCACGATCAGTTCGAAGCTATGAACATGTAAGATTTTAAAAAAGAATATATTGCAATATTGTTAATAATAGTTTTTTTAACCATCGTTTCTTTTCCTCTGGTTCCTACAGAAGATACGAAAAGTTACAGGAACAGTTTGAGAAAACGAAGGACAAATCCATGGAACAAGAAATGGCATCTTTGGAAAAAGAGCTCAATGCTAAAGAAGAGGAAATTAATGCAGTCGCTGGTCTCTGGATGGAAGTACGTTTTCCAGGAAACAAATAAAAAATACTTCCTTAAAACTTATAGCACAAACGAACAAAAAAAAACAGGTGATTTTACATTGAAATTTTAGGTAATGGCCTTGAAGCAACAAATGAGAATGCTTCACGAGAGAAACAGTCTCGTTTGCGTAGCGACTGAGTCACCAATAAGTCCAACGTATCATCATCAATTAACGACACGAGCTCAAACGACAAATCCAATTCGCATGATCAACTTATTCAAACGAAGTGGATCGGCCAACAATAATCGTGGTCCCTCAACATCGACCAGACTGGCCGGTTTGCTTCGCCAGATCAAAACTTTCCAAAAGCAGTTAAAATCCAACGCGTAAATCAAATATTTTTTACCAAAACAAAATCCTCTGGCTTATCTTAAATAGAAAATGAAGAAAAGAATTATGGAAAACGAAACAGGGAGAAAAATTGTAATGAAAAGAAAAGAATAATATTTCCAACAGGAAATTTGTTCATACCATTCTGCTATCTTCGTATATTTTTCTTTCGTTTTTAATGTATTAATATGCCTGTAAGTAGATATTTTTTTTAATATATATACTTTGTATATACATATATTCAACACATGTATAAACGCAAAGAGTCGTTGGTATATTTCTTTTCATTTTCTCTTTATCCCTTCATTCTTCACTCAATCGTTTTAACCTCTCCCACTCTCTTTGAGTTAATGCGCATAATTTATAATCATGGAACGTATTCTACATCAGGCGATACACCTATAGTGGGGCTGGAGTTAAATTATTTTGGATCGATCTCGTCTCTTTTTGTTTTTCCTTTCACACGTGTACATTTTTCATCGCGCAATTTTCGGGTCTCTTTGTTCTAGATGAGCTCTATGATTTTCTTAGGAATATCTAGTGTCTAGATATGTCGTTACAATTCATACGGTCGGTCCATTCTGTACATTTCTCCAAAAACAAAACAAAAAATGACAGTAATTTCTTTTTTAGAATTTACCGACTCGTACATTTTCTGTATATAGTTTTATTTCCAAGAGCAATTTATTTTCGTCATTTCGATCATTGCTCCCAGAGCTGTTGTTTAATTTTAAACCTACGGAAAAAAAATTTAGTTCCTTTTTCTTTTCTTCTCCTCGAGCAACTTTTTTTTAATATAAAACTTTAAATCTACGCGTCTGAATGACGATTTATTTGTTCATCTCTCGGGAAATCGCGAGAAGCAAATCGGATGGTAATTGTATCCATAAATTTTTTTTTTCACAAATGGACAATCTTCGCGTTCATCAGAAATTCGCTGAGCACGCTCTTTTACGATTACTCTTCTCGCGACGCAAATATTCTCCTTCCTTCATTTATATCACAGACTAAATGATGCTTTGGTCTAAAAAAATCGTTTTTCTTAATATTTTGTTTTTTCATTTGTTTCTCACTTCTTTCTTCATTTTTATTCTTTCAATATTATACGTATAACCGATTTCCGGTGGACGAAACAGCTTTTCACAATTTTCCATTTTCGTTGGTCGTTTCGCCCAATGTGTTTTTGTTTTCCTTGCCCAATCCAATCTGTCGCAATTTTCGAAACGACCAGCGAAATCGTATGGTACTTTGTTATTTTTTCCTTTATTATCCAAAGATGAATGCTAAAAATGTTTGCGAAGATTCTACAGAGCTCGAAGTAGTCGAAACCGATCGAAAGAAATCGTCGCGACAAATTTCCATCGTCCGATGAATTGATCGATGAGTGAAAAAAGTCTAGTTCTTATATTTTCGTACTTCCGGTTTTCTTCTTCCCTTTCTTCAATTCTACGTATTGCGTAACACTATGATATTGTTTGGATAAATGTTTTGTTTCGTGATTTAAATGTACCGTTTGTTTTCTTCTTCATGTTTCGACTATCAAACTTAAACTGTAGCACCGTCGATAGAAGCTCCGTGAAATTTTACCAAATAGCGATTATTTTCTCATATCCGTCTCTCGAACGATACAACGAAACGGTCAACGAGTCCTTTGTTTTCTTCATCTTATTCTTAGCTTGTTTCTTCCTGTTTTACTTCACCCCTTCAATGCGTTATACTGACGTAACATTTTATAGTACTCTTATACATTTACAACGTGTAATATCTCTTAGAATGGGTTATACTTATACTTTACAAAATAATCCCTTTTTTTTTTATTAATCTGCTTTTTTTCATGTTTCTTCATAGCGTTTATGCCTCGATGAACACGATCATCGTCGTATTATGTACAGGAATAAAAAGTTCTTTTCGTTTTTCTTTGTTCTTCGACTTGACTCTTTCCCCTCTTCGACACGTTCTCCTTCACACGCTCTTCTTTCTTAAAAATTGTCGAACTCGATTCGTGAGTACGAAATAAATATTTCATTAAAGAAGAGAAAACTTTTTCGCAAGGCCCGACGTGAAAAACGGAAATAATAAAAATGTTAATATCGTTGTAAAGAAAAAGGATCACTCGGAAAGAAAAACTCTCAAGCGTCGTCATCGAACTTTTGTACAGGGAAAAAATCGAGACGTTTGTTCGTTTGTCTTGTTCTTAACGCTGATTTGGAAATTAGCTGTGGAAAATCTGTCTATCGCGTTTCGCCAAACGCTGAAAATCGAACACGATAGTGTTTTTTGTTTGTAAGTTTAGATACTCCGTCATGTGATTTTGGCGAGGAGAGCCTCGATCAGGCGCAGTTTTGCTTTCGTCTGTTTGTAAGACTCGTAAATAGTTGTTACGTGAGGACCGCGATCCTCTCGTTGCATACGACGACCAGCTCGGACCTCGAATTGAGCCTCGAGCTCTTTTAGTGCACGCCGAAGACGTTTCTTCTCTTCTCTCGTTGCTCGCTGTTGAACCAAGAGCTCCTCACTGTAGATAGAAAAGCCAAGCGATGGTTTAGAAACGCTCAGTTTAAAATCATTCAAAGCATATCGACTATCGAGCGAATAATTGTAATACTAACTGTGGTAGGGCGTGAAGACTTTCTCCAGTGCCACGACTACCTTCGCTGCTACTGTGCTGACTATCACTGTCGGTAGGCAATTGATCAGCAGGCTCGATACAGTCGAGAATTCCACGATGCGACATGTCCGGCTCGCTAGCTCTGCGTTCACAATCAGCACTGTTACCGGGCAATGAGGAGGACGTAAAATCCATGGCTTCGTGTTCTAATATAGTTGCCAATTCAGGAATACTGTCCTTATTTCTTCCCTAAAAATAAAGAGTAAGTATAAAAAATCGTGAATTCTCGAATTACAAACGTGAAAAAAATGTTGTTTTTAAAATCGAAATTAAACTTACTGCTCCGGCTCGAATGAGAAGCCTCTTCAGTGTTCTGTATCGATCGTAAAGCGGTCTGACTATCGTGCGGTCTTCCTTGGAAACTGGTCGGCCGAAAGCTCCCTCGATATGCAGCAAACCTTTCTGAACTGCTGTTTTTTCGTCTAAAAGTTGCTCGTACGTTAATTCTTCCATATTATCGGTTCTGTTGGACTTGAAGCGTTTCTCGCAGAGTTTTCTATCAACGTCCTTAACCATATCCTCCATAAGAGTACCTCTCGTTTTTTCCGGATTGTTGTTGTTGTTCGCCGGACCCCCAGAATTGTTCAAACGCGAATTAGCATTTGCCAGTAGAGCTCCGACCGGATCTTCCTTGAGCATTTTGTGCTCTTTTCGTAATTTGTTTAGTTCCGAGCAAAGCTTCTTTATGTCACGATTGCTCATCTTATCAGAATGACTCGGTCGATAACCGAAATTCTCCTCGAACTCGTCCTCGTACTTTTTGATCTTCTTCTTCAGGCCATTTATGTGCTTCGTCAGCGTTTTCAAACCGAGGTCAGTAGGATTCGGTGCGGTCGGTGGATCGTCGGTTTCGGTGTAAAATCTACGAGGAACGAGCAACGAATTTCTTGGAGAGAGCATCGCTTCTACTCGAGAACTCGTTTCCTCTTCCTGGAACAAAACAAAAACCCAGACACAATTACGTCAATCTTCGTTTTCTCGTTAATGAAGAAATTTGATGACAATAATCACCGGACAAGAATTGAGACTCACGTCGCCAGGTCGATGCTGATATCCCCAGTTGGTAGGCACAGGATTGTTCAAGTCCTCGTGATCGAGAATAACAGCACGAACCGGAGATGGAGATCTGCTTGGCCCGCTGCTCAGCATTTCTAGGAAACTCTGCCCGGTGGAACTGTTTGATCTATTCGTACCTGGTGACACTGCGTAGATTCCATCAGACTCGTCCTCATTCTCCTGAAGAAAAGAAAATTACCAACGTCATCAATCTCAACTAAAGAAGAACTAACGAGTTTAATTCGATTTCATGCCAAGCTTTAATTACAGAACAATAACAAATCTTATCTTTCCATAATTACAAGCTTGCCCTGACTTAATATTCTTTAACACAAACTAAACGATTCGTTCACCTTTGTAGAACTCTGATCGGTCTCTAGACCCTTGTGAACTCTTCTACGTCGTCCTTGTCTTCGTCCACGTGGCGTGATACTTCTACTGAATCTCTCGCTGCTCCTCAATCTTTCAACATCGCCCTCGAATCTTTCAGCAGGAACGACAGAGTCGCAAGGTGATGGAACGGGCGATGGCTTTATCGAAACCGGTGAGACGTTTGTTCTCTCGTGCAGTGGCAAACCACTGCATCTCTGGAACAAGTAAAATAAACATGAAACAATAATCGATAGGAAAAACAGAATCTTGTAACGAGTCCATAAAAATAATTTCTATTTCAAATGGAATTTAAAGTTTCAAAAAAAATGTATTACAAAGCTAAAGAAGACTCACCACTCCGTGTCCCATGTCTTGAGGTATTTGGGACGGTACGTGAAGATGTTTTTCACTATTGAAATCCTCGTGACTGCTGACACGACGTATCGATTCGGCTACATTCGTCGCGTCCTCTAATATTCGTTCTTCGCTGTTACTCCTGATGAGTTTTCTCTCCTGACAACAGGACTCTCGACGTTCCTTACGTTTGCGCGGTTTCAGCGCGCAAAGCAACGAAGTCTTATCCGTATCTCTCGTCGTACTATCCTCGTTCGATTCTTTGCGACAAGCTTTGCAATCGTTTTGTATCACGGCGTATGACGTCGAGGAGTCGCGAACACTGAAATCAGAAAAAAGCGAAGCGTCGTGAAATTTTGATAATTGTATTTTAGTTCATATCGTCACAAAACAAATTATCTCCTCTCATTGAAATCCGGTTCACAAACAAAAATTGCACAATCCTCCAACGTTTTACAAAGAATTCTCTTTTCCATTTGCACTTTTTGTATCCGACCTTGCAGAAAGAAAATTATAAATTCAAGCGAATATTCAATGTCTCAAAGTGGTCGAAGCGAATTTCAATAAAGCTGTAAAGATAGGCGAAGCGTAGTGAAATTATTATAATTGTATTTAGTTCATATCGTCACAAAACAAATTATCTCCTCTCATTGAATTCCGGTCAACAAACAAAAATTGCACAATCCTCCAACGTTTTACAAAGAATTCTCTTTTCCATTTGCCACTTCCACTTTTTGTATCCGACCTTGCAGAAAGAAAATTGTAAATTCAAGCGAATATTCAATGTCTCAAAGTGGTCGAAGCGAATTTCAATAAAGCTGTAAAAATAGGCGAAGCGTCTTGGAGTTATTATAATTGTATTTAGTTCATATTGTCACAAAACAAATTATCTCCTCTCATTGAAATCCGGTCAACAAACAAAAATTGCACAATCCTCCAACGTTTTACAAAGAATTCTCATTTCCATTTGCCACTTCCACTTTTTGTATCCGACCTTGCGGAAAGAAAATTGTAAATTCAAGCGAATATTCAATGTCTCAAAGTGGTCGAAGCGAATTTCAATAAAGCTGCAAAAATAGGCGAAGCGTCGTGAAATTATTATAATTGTATTTAGTTCATATCGTCACAAAACAAATTATCTCCTCTCATTGAAATCCGGTCGACAAACAAAAATTGCACAATCTTCCAACGTTTTACAAAGAATTCTCTTTTCCATTTGCCACTTACACTTTTTGTATCCGACCTTGCAGAAAGAAAATTGTAAATTCAAGCGAATATTCAATGTCTCAAAGTGGTCGAAGCGAATTTCAATAAAGCTGCAAAAATAGGCGAAGCGTCGTGGAGTTATTATAATTGTATTTAGTTCATATCGTCACAAAACAAATTATCTCCTCTCATTGAAATCCGGTCGACAAACAAAAATTGCACAATTCTCCAACGTTTTACAAAGAATTCTCTTTTCCATTTGCCACTTCCACTTTTTGTATCCGACCTTGCGGAAAGAAAATTGTAAATTCAAGCGAATATTCAATGTCTCAAAGTGGTCGAAGCGAATTTCAATAAAGTTGTAAAAATACTTTTGCACCGAGGAAAGAAAATTCATTTAATTCTTAACATTTTGTTCTGGAATGCAGTATTATTTACAATGAGTAGGTATTTTTCTCCAAGTCGCCTGACTAGTTAGAAGACAAAAAAAAAGTGTTTTAAACGCTCGAGCATTCCTACATTTCTAGATACAAATTATTCCAAGTAAATTTATATCTGGAGTGGAAAATACGTATGTAGCTTCTTGAGCATCGCAGAACCGTTAGGTAAATAGTAAAGCTGCGACGAATAAACAATAGCAACGGTAGAAATCTTCAAGGTGTTCCATGCATCCTGTTACTTCGTCGGAAATGAAGACTTCTTCTTCTTCTTTCTAGCATTAAGCCTTTGAGACCTGAGTACTTTCAAGCTTATGTGGTCCGCAGACGCATAGGCTGACGCATATACGCGTCCTTAGGGCTCAAAGGGTTTTAAGGTAGTCCTATCGTTGGGTGGTGGATTAAAATTTTATTCCCGTTTTTTCTCACATTGGAAGTGAACCAAGCGTTAAAGTTCATTAAGAAAAGTTGTTGCTAATTGATTAACGAACAACATACTCAAAATTCAAATTGATCCTACGTAAAGTTTATTTGCTATATAATAAAGAAAATCATGAATTTGTTTTTTTTTTTTTCATAGGATTTGTTATAAAAATTAATCGAAGCTTCTTTGATGTTGTATAAAAATGTGTGCAAAATTTCAACGGGCTTCACATCGACCAAATAATCGAGATACTCATTGTTATAACGTTGCGATATTTAATTGCTATAAAAATGACAATTTTGAAGAATAAGTATCATGATTTTTGAGTCGATAAAGGACCTTGAAATTTTACACACATGTACATATGACATCAAAGAACGTTTCTGCAAATTTTCAGTGAAATATAATGGAAACACTACATCAATGTTCCAAACGAATCCAATTCGTTTGGTTTTCAAACAAATCCAATTCGTTTGGTTTCCACACGAATCCAATTCGTTTGGAAGATTGATGCGAATACAAAATAAATTAGAAAAAAAAAAACAATTCCAAACAATCGCCTCGAACAAATCTTATCCATCATTTTCCAGGTTGAAGCAATTATGAGAAAATAAACTCATCGTTGTGCCAACGTTGCCAATTTATCTTACGTAAATCTTGTACACCGGTGCAAAACGCTACCGTCGAGCTTGCGTTAAATAAATATGCTCGAAACCTCGACTCGGTATTTATTTTCCAACAGAATTATCGCTCGGTTGGGTCGGTTAAGAATTGAAAGTTCGATCACGTTTATTGGAGGGATATTTTTGGTGGGAATTTTGGTGAGAAATGAAAATAGGGTTGTGGCTTAGAAACCAAACGTTTATGCTTATCCCACGATTTCAATTTGGCTTAGAAACCAAACGTTTATGCTTATCCCACGATGTAATTTAATTATCGAATTAATTTAATGATTAGAATTTAATTTAAGCTTTGAATTAATTTAATGATTAAAATGTAATTTAATTATTGAATTAATTTAATGATTAAAATATAATTTAATTATCGAATTACTTCAATGATTAGAATTTAATTTAAGCTTTGAATTAATTTAATGATTAAAATGTAATTTAATTATTGAATTAATTTAATGATTAAAATGTAATTTAATTATCGAATTAATTCAATGATTAGAATTTAATTTAAGCTTTGAATTAATTTAATGATTAAAATGTAATTTCATTATTGAATTAATTTAATGATTAGAATTTAATTTAATCTTTGAATTAAGTTAACGATTAAAATTTAATTTAATCTTTGAATTACTTTAATGATTAAAATGTAATTTTATTATTGAATTAATTTAATGATTAAAATGTAATTTCATTATTGAATTAATTTAATGATTAGAATTTAATTTAATCTTACTAATTATATCCAAGTCTAAAATTAGATATAGAATCGACAAAGCCTTGGTTATATGTGGGAATAAATTTTGCATAATGTGTTTGGTAATAGAGGTCGGTCAGAGACATTATACGTCCATCGAGGCGGATGCGAGTGACTGGACGAGTAATCATTAATAAATCGATGATCGTGTAATTAATTCAACGTTGTGTAATTGATCGATTCCGAGAAAGACGAGAACCGATGATTTAATCGTCTCGACTCATTCACACACAGCGTATCAAACGTCCATTTGGAAACGAGAAGCGAGAAACATTTTTGTTTTCACAGATGTTTCCTGTCTATATTTAAGATTGATTTGTTGGCTCGAAAAAGCTGAGCGTTGAAATGCGAAAATTTGCTCGACTACAACAATCTTCGTGTATTTTTTTTTGCGATTGAAGAGACGAGTTGATTCCTATCGTTTTATTTGATGATAATCGTTCGTTAAATATTGTTTCGTTGTACGATAAACGCGATTTTATTTTATGTCGAAATTTGATTTCTCGTTGAACGATTAATTGTTTTTTTAATCGGGAGAGAGTAATTTCTTCTTTGTAATTATTGAATTATCTTGGAGAGAGTTCAGATCGTTATGTTTCTGTCGGTAAAGGTCGGAGAGACGAAAATCAAGAAGGTTTAAGATTAATTTACTTTGTGGAAATTGCTCGGTGTTGAGATGCAAAAATTTTCTCGATTGGCTATCTTTTTTTTTTTTTTTTTTTTTTTGAGAATGAAGAGAGTTGATTCCTATAATTTTATTCAATGATAATCGTTTATTAAACATTTTTTTGTTATACGATAAACACGATTTTATTTTGTCAAAATTTGATTTTTCATTGAAAGATTAATCGCTTTTTTTAATTGCAATGGAGTGAAACGAGGTATCGAATAATTTCTTCTTTACAATTACTGAAATATATTCGAGAGAGTTCTAGTCGGGGTTATATTTCCATTGGTAAAGGTCGGGGAGACGAAAATCATCATTTAAATTCTCGCGTGACAATTGTCTTCATCGTTCTTGCTTATTCACGTGACTCGGCACAAGGGCTCGTCGATTAAGATCGTTCTGGTCGAAGAAAGATTCGACGAGTCATGCTGTTTTTCGTTTTTTGTTTACGTCGTTGCAAAAGTTTGATCGTAAGTACGATTAAAATTTAAATTAATTATTGAATTAGTTTAATGATTAAAATGTAATTTAATTATTGAATTGATTTAATCTTTGAATTAATTTAATGATTAAAATGTAATTTAATGATTAGAATTTAATTTAAGCTTTGAATTAATTTAATGATTCAAATGTAATTTAATTATTGAATTAATTTAGTGATTAGAATTTAATTTAATTATTGAATTAATTTAATGATTAGAATTTAATTTAATTATTGAATTAATTTAATGATTAAAATGTAATTTAATTATTGAATTAATTTAGTGATAAAAATTTAATTTAATCTTTCAATTAATTCAATCATTGGGAAACATTTCTTTTTTTTTCACAAAAAATTGCGGAAAGCAGAATCACGAGTTGGTAGAAAAAGTGCATAACCGGCTTTTATTCATGGTGTTTCGCCGACGGTAGACTTCATGGCGCTGGTAAGTTTCTGGAGTCCTCGATACCGGTCTCTCTTTCTTTCTTTCTCTTTCTCTCTATCTCTCGCTTTTACTACAGTGCGTATATAGTGGCTATACCTCAATCGCATACTTTCGCCGTGACTCATCGGGTCGGACGGGTTTAGGGTATGAGCAAACTCATCGTATCGCGAGCGGTCGGAAAAGTTTGCATGCACCTGTGCATGCGCTCCATTAAAGGGACTTTCTTCTACAATAACTATCTCACAAATTAATTCTTTTTTTTTATTCATTTTCATGGAGAAATATAAATTAGAAGTTTGTCAATATTTTTCCAAGGATAAAGGTAGCATGCACTTGTGCATCGTTGCATTAAAGGGATTTTCCTAATTGTTTCAGAAATTAATTCTTTCTTTTTCTATTTTCATACAAAAACGTAAATTAAAATTTTATCAATATTTTCTCAAGGTTAAATGTAAGAAAAAAAAAGCAAGTTGCACTCGGTTGATTGAAATTCGTAATTAAATTTGAAAGTAAATAAAACACCTGTAACAGGAGAATCATAATTATGGTTTCCCTATTATCGTAGCTAGTTAGATTCGAAGTCCATGTTTATTATTCATTCTCTGGAGTGGATTCTATTTTAAGAAATTTTTTTTCTAACGTTGCGGTTATTTCGAGACTCGCGAATGTCCAATATCATTTTCTACGACACGTGTATGTGTGTCTATAATTTTTTTTTATTCGTCGCTGGGTGATAATGGGGACGTGTGTAATTTGTGGGATCGTCACGCGATGAAATCGATTCGTCGACTACTGAAGCACACACATATGTCTGGGTGTGTGTGTATATATACAGGGTGAATTTCACAAAGTGTCTCAAACTTTTTTTTAAGATAGATGAGATCATTACAAACAAAAGTTGCAAATATACATTGGGGATATTTTTAATAGTTTACGAGATATCAATTTTTTAAGTTGGTCCAATCAGAGCGCGTCGAGAAGCGTTAGACCAGCCCACTCTCGCCCTAGCCGTAGAGATAGCAAAGTGTGGGACGTTACGTTTGGGATTGCAAAATTCAGAGTAGTCAATTTTATTTATTATATTATTACGCAGTCATTTTTATTTCTCGGGCATTGGCTGCTAGGGCGGAGAGTGGGCGGTTCCAACGCTTCTCGGCGCGCTCTGATTGGATCAACTTTAAAAATTGATATCTCGTAAACTATTAAAAATATCCCCAATGTACATTTGCAACTTTTGTTTGTAATGATCCCATCTACCTTAGAATAAAGTCTGTTACACCTTATGAAATTTACCCTGTATATAAATGTAACTTAATGAGACAATTTTTGGTGTCCCAGAAGAGATGTCCTAGAGTTACAAATATACAGGGTGAGTTTCATAAGGTATCTCAAACTATATTTTAGGGAAGATGGGATCATTACAAACAAAAATTGCAAATATACGTTGGGGATATTTTTAATAGTTTATGAGATATACATTTTGTAAGTTGGTCCAATCAGACCGCGCCGAGAAGCGTTAGACCCGCCCACTCTCGCCCTAGCCGTAGGGATAGCAAAGTGTAGGGCGTTACATTTGGGATTGCAAAATTCAGAGCAGTCAATTTTATTTATTATATTATTACGCAGTCATTTTTGTCTCTCGGGCATTGGCTGCTAGAGCGGGGAGTGGGCGGTTCCAACGCTTCACGGCGCGCTCTGATTGGATCAACTTTAAAAATTGATATCTCGTAAACTATTAAAAATATCCCCAATGTACATTTGCAACTTTTGTTTGTAATGATCCCATCTACCTTAAAATGAAGTCTGTTACACCTTATAAAATTCACCCTGTATAACAAGAGTGTAAAGTTCGTCTCACTTTTATTATTTCTATCGCAACCTCGTTCAGTTGAAGCTCGCATTAAATTTTCAGCAACTTCGAACTACAAAGAAACTTTCCTATTCGAGTAATTTTCACTGAACGACTCGTGACTCGACATTGTAAAATTTTTTCAACGATTTGCCAGAACGTGCAGTATTCGTTAACGACAAAGCAAGAAAGAGAGAGGCTTTAAGATAAAATATGAATATGCATGAAAAAATTCGTTTATTTACATTCTTTTATTCCACAAACCAAAGTTCCAAGCACGATTCGAAATTCCATTGAAAATATTTATAATGATAATATAAACAATAATAACGGGACAATAATTTTTCATATTCGAGTCAAAGTGAACAACGACTAATTTGATTAATTAAAAAAAAAAAGAAGAAAAAATAGGAAAATTCTGATTAACGTCGAGGTGAGGAAAATAAAAAAAAAATTAAACGATTCCGAGAGAAAGGTGAAGTTTTCCGTACGATCGAGAGGGATCTCGACAAGGACGTGGCGAGGTATACACCTCGCCTCGCACTCCACTTTTGTAGGACGGAGGGAGGGGAAAGGAGGAGGACATAAATATTTTCTCAATCGACGTTATGTACTCGTCTCGGCCGGTGTACGAACCGGGTGCGGCGAGAATGAGTGAGCGTGAGAGAGACAGAGAGAGAGAGAGAGAGAGAGAGAGAGAGAGAGAGAGAGGGGAGAAAGAGAGAGGGGAGGTTCTTGCCAACGAGAGAATTTTCCATTGCCGGCTTCTAATGAACGTGTATCTGTGTATGTGTTCCGCAAGGCACGTCTCCTGAATTCTTTTTTTTTTCTTCTCTCTTATTTTCCTTTCGATTTGACGCATTTTTCCCAACTGTACAATCGTACACCGGACGAGTGAGAATTTCTCTCTCTCTCCCCCTCCCGCCCTCTCTCTCTCTCGCTGCTTTTCTCTCTCTCTCTCTCTCACTCTCTGCTTTTCTCTCTCTCTCTCTCTGGTATTCGCTCTCTCTCTCTCTCTCTCTCTCTCTCTCTCACTCTCTGCTTTTCTCTCTCTCTCTCTCTGGTATTCGCTCTCTCTCTCTCTCTCTCGCTCTGGTATTCGCTCTCTCTCTCTCTCTCTCTCTGGTATTCGCGCTCTCTCTCTCTCTCTCTCCTTTTCGCTCTCTCTGCTTTTCTCTCTTTTTGCCTCTCTCTCTCTCTTACTGGTATTCGCTCTCTCAGCTTTTCTCTCTTTTTGCCTCTCTCTCTCTCTCTCTGTCTCTTGATAATATGACGAGATTGACTCTAGGACGAATCCACGTTACTTTCATCAGGAGGGGAACAACGTGTCCGATCGTCAAAATGAATTTCTCTCGGTCGTGTTCCCAACGGCAAACACGATTTATACGACGAGAAAATATGCGCTCGAGATAAATTTTAACGAAAAGAAAACACAATGAATAATCGATCGAGTATCGATCGTCATTGGCGGAAGTTTAAAAAAAAAATTTTTTTTTTCTTATAAATACAATCTTTATTTATCATCAATTTTTTAATGATATATTTATAATTAAAAATTATATTTATAATACGGATCGATTCGAGGAAATCGAGTGACCGAGTTTCGAAGAATTCCGACGCCTCCTATCGACAATTCTTAACGACGATAATGCCGAATGTATTAATTATTTAACGAGGTTGTTTATGTAAGGCGTTGGTCGGGAGTCCGATCAACCAATTTATATCAATTCCAATGCGATTTCGGCACACTGCGCTGAAGACCCCACCCCGTGAATAATTGATGAATAAATTAGTGTAACAAGCTCCTTTAAATATCCTAAAATAAATATATTTAACAATGTACAAGGCTAATCAACAAATAACAAATTTATTCCCCGATAATTAATATTAAAATAATAATAATAATAATTGTAATCGTAAAATAAATATATTTAACAATGTACAAGGCTAATCAACAAATAACAAATTTATTCCCCGATAATTAATATTAAAATAATAATAATAATAATAATTGTAATCGTAAAATAAATATATTTAACAATATACAAGGCTAATCAATAAATAACAAATTTATTCCCCGTTATTATTATTATTAATATTAAAATAATAATAATAATAATAATAATTGAATCCAATTTCTTTTGAGAAATAAATAAATTAAGAAAAAAATTTATTTCCCATAAAATAATTTTCCATGACAATTTTCTATTCAAATCAGACAGTAAAAAAACTGCCTAAAATTTTAATTTAAAAGAAATTTTATTTAAAAAAAAGATTGTATAAAATTGTATGTAAAAATAGGAAAAAAAAAATTGTCAAATTCAGTCAAAAGGCTTAAACGTTGAAAATTCTCTTCGCGCAACGTTTCACTCACGTTGGCAGTGCTCAAAACAGCTTTTATACGGACAAATGAGATCTGGTTATCACCGGACGCATCCGGCCCTCGATTATTGCCATGAAAAACGAACAAAAATAGAGGGAATTAAAAAGAAAAAAACAAAAGAAAAAAACACCAACAAGAAATTCCGTAAAATCAACTCACGTTATTAAATGCTGTGGGTTGTGCATATATATCTATATATATATCGATACATATAGATATACAGTAAGAAATGTGTTCTAGTCCCTGATGCGGTTCGGTCCTTAGCTAAGGAAACTTCATGTGATTACGAACACCAACTTTCTTTTCCAATAACGTACCACCGGCGTGAAAACGAATCTCTCGACGATTCGATGAAACATTTATTTACACGTTGAATTCACGTCTCACGTTTGTAATCGAAATAATATTCTTAAAGCTATAACGCGGCTATTATTGTTCAAGAAAAAAACAAAAAACGAAAATATGATTAAACAAAGGAAATAACGCCCTTCGATTAATACGGAAAAAGCGCGCTTTTCGACGTTGACAAAATGGACGATCTCATTAAAAAGAAGAACGTCGAGAATGTTCCCGTTGTCCTTGTTGTTGTTGCTGTCTCTCTCTTTCTCTTGAAACGATCGCTTTTATTTATCGCTATTTCTCATCGAGAACGTCGCACTTCCACGAAATTTTAATCCACGATTTATGACGATTATTATTATTATTATTATTGTCGATTATTCGGACGATTTTTCTATTTTACTCGGTTTGGCTGTTTCCCCGGTTAGTCCGCTGTTGCTGGCCGACGGGAGCCGAGCCAAGAGAGCGGTTGAAAGGCTTTCGACTCCGTGGAACGTCGGAGAGCTGACTGCGCCGGCTTGCCGGTCGACTTTAGTCTATATCCGTATTGTATCGGGGTGCCCCGCGCGCCGGTTCTCGCATAATAGCACGTATACATGTATATGTACGTATGCAACCATTTGTAAACGATGTGTATAGATATGTATGTTGTGTACGATGAGGAAACGAGGATTACGAGAATGTTAGTAAAGGCATACGCGAGTAGGTACGTTACCAGGGATGTGGCCGTAACGAACGGAGCCTCGCGCGCCTCGTTTTTAGACCACGAGTTGTACCGAGTTCGAATCCCGCTCGTGACATGGAAAAGTTCTTTTTTTTTTTTTTTTTTAATATAATAATTATTTTTAAGGAATAATTTATAGCTCTGTATAAATATAAATATAAAGATTGTCTTGAGTTTGAAAGGATAAGAAAAATTGTTTATCTTTTGTTTATTTTAATGAATTGAAATATTTTTAATTATTGTAATTTTGTTTGTAAAATAAAAAATGATATAAAATGTGAATTTATTTAGGTAGTTTGTCGTATAAATATAAATATAAACATTATTTTGTGTTTCAAATAATAAGAAAAATTGTTCACCTTTTGTTTATTTTAATAAATTAAAATATTTTTAATTATTGTAATTTTGTTTGTAAAATAAAAAATAATGTAAAATGTGAATATGTATTTAGGTAGTTTGTTGTATAAATATAAATATAAACATTATTTTGAGTTTCAAAGAATAAGAAAAGTTATTCGTCTTTGTTTATTTTAATAGATTGAAATATTTTTAATTATTGTAATATTGCTTGTAAAATATAAACATTATTTTGTGTTTCAAATAATAAGAAAAATTGTTCACCTTTTCTTTATTTTAATAAATTAAAATATTTTTAATTATTGTAATTTTGCTTGTAAAATATAAAATAATATAAAATGTGAATGTATTTAGGTACTTTGTCGTATAAATATAAATACAAACATTATTTTGTTCTTCAAAGAATAAAAAAAATTGTTCACCTTTTGTTTATTTTAATAAATTGAAATATTTTTAATTATTGTAATATTACTTGTAAAATAAAAAATAATATAAAATGTGAATTTAGGTATAGTTTGTCGTGGAACGAGGTACGAGGGTATTGAAACGTGGGAAAAATTATTGATAAAGAAAAGAAAGAAGAAAAAAAAAAAAGAAGAAAATGTGTCGAAGCCACTGAGAGGTGAAAAATTTATAAAAGGCTGATGGTACAACGAGGGTATCGATTAAGGTGGATGAACTCGTGTGTGGTCGAGAGAAGAGTTGATAGTTAAAAAAAAAAAGGAAAAAAAAAAGAAAAAAAAATAGAGAAACAATATAACGTTATTAAACGTCGAATATCGATCGGCCTTGTCGCACATAGCTGGGCCGATACACACGTTACGAATACCAAGACGTTTTGAACACACCATGAAACGAGCACATGCATCGTGTGTATCGTACGTCGTTGTCGCACATGTGCACGTCGTCGAAAGTGCATCCACGTAAATGACGTGCCAGGGCCGTGCTCGTCCAAGGATTGACCCTGGTAACCAAAGGTCCCAGCTCGCAAACGAGACGATGGGACGAGTTCGTATCGTCGTGTGGTTAATGAATTTATGACTCCCTCCCTCTTATTCGACATTTCGCATCGATATGCAAAAGGTAGAATATACAATTTTTCTAATTTAATTAAATCTTAAAATTTCCTTTTTTTCCAACTACAATAATAATAATCATAATAATAATGGATATTTTTTTTTGAATAATTAATTAAGGTAGTCGTATAGATGGGGGGGGGGGGGGGGTTAAAATTTGATTCTCGTTTTTTCTCACATGCAAAGGGGACTGAGCGTGTAAGTGTATTAAGGAAAATTGTTGCTAATTGATTAACGAACAACATACTCAAAATTCAAATTGATCCTAGGGAAAGTTTATTTGCTATATAATAAAGAAAATCTTGAATTTCTTTTTTTTTTCATAGAATTTGTTGTAAAAATTAATCGAAACTTCTTTGATGTTGTATAAAAATGTGTGCAAAATTTCAACGGGCTTCGCATCGACCAAATAATCGAGATACTTATTGTTATAACGTTGCGATATTTAATTGCTATAAAAATGACAATTTTCAAGAATAAGTATCATGATTTTTGAGTCGATAAAGGACCTTGAAATTTTACACACATGTACATATGACATCAAAGAACAATTCTGCAAATTTTCAGTGAAATCTAACGGAAACGCTGTAACGATACGACAGTCTAAAGATTACAATTTCTTTTTAATCTTTTGCCAAGAATTTTGTCAGATTCGTTCAAACTATCGAACGAACGGAAAATCGAATGGACGAATTTAATTTTTAATTACAAAAGACAAAATGATTTTTGTTCCCTTGTCGTTTTGGAATCGCGGTGACTTTTGGAATCGCGGTGACGCGCGTGTATCACGCTCCAGTGGTCCATACCGCTATTATACTACAGGAAGACGAGAAAACAGAGTCGGAGGAAGAAAAAAACAAACAAACAGAAAAAAAAAGAAAAGAAAAAGAAAGAGAAAGAGAGTGGAGAGAAGAAGCGTAGTAGATAGTACTATACTACTGGAAGGAAGGAAACCGGTTCGTAGCGTCTCTTCGTCCTTCCGCGCGTTCGGGCAACGCGACCGAGAGAGAGAGAGAGAGAGAGAGAGCCCTCTCTCGGTGTGAGTGTGAACGTCCACGCGAACTCATCCGGCGAGTGTGACGAAACTTTCAACGGGGTGAACACTACCAACCTGTGACGTTTAGAGGTCGAAGAAAAATACACGATTATTTCGGTCGAACGATTTTTTGTTTTTGTACTGGGACAAAAAAAAAAGGTTCGATACGAAAGATTTCTAATGTTTTCATTTTTTGACGGTCGCTTAGCTACGAGACGTAGCAAAATGTTGGGTGACTAGAAGCGAGAGATGGAAGCCGGCGCACGGAGATTGGACGATAACGTCTCGATTAATCGAAGATCGTTACGCTCGATTATAAAATTTATACGAATTTAGGGAAATATTGCGAAGGATTTATTTTTTTTGATGGGAAGAAACGCCTAGAAATAATTTTTGTTTTATGGAAAGAAATAAAGCTGGTGATAATTAAGTGAATAATAATTATGCGCGTTAATAATAATTGTGTAAATAAATAATTAAAAGAAATATTGTAAGCGAGAAAATTGTTTATTTGTTGGAAAAAATTTAATTGTTTAATGATAATTAAATCGATTATAATTGTGGGAGTTAATAATAATTGTATAAATAAATAATTAAAAGAAATATTGTAAGCGAGAAAATTGTTTATTTGTTGGGAAAAATTTTATTGTCTAATGATAATTAAGTCGATTATAATTGTGGGAGTTAATAATAATTGTGTAAATAAATAATTAAAAGAAATATTGTAAGCGAGAAAATTGTTTATTTGTTGGGAAAAAATTAATAATTTAATGATAATTAAGTCGATTATAATTGTGCGAGGTAATAATAATTGTGTAAATAAATAATTAACAGAAATATTGTAAGCGAGAAAATTGTTTATTTGTTGGGAAAAATTTTTATTGTCTAATGATAATTAAGTCGATTATAATTGTGGGAGTTAATAATAATTGTGTAAATAAATAATTAAAAGAAATATTGTAAGCGAGTAAATTGTTTATTTGTTGGGAAAAATTTAATTATTTAGTGATAATTAAGTCGATTATAATTGTGCGAGGTAATAATAATTGTGTAAATAAATAATTAAAAGAAATATTGTAAGCGAGAAAATTGTTTATTTGTTGGGAAAAATTTAATTGTCTAATGATAATTAAGTCGATTATAATTGTGCGACGTAATAATAATTGTATGAATTAATAATGAAGAAAAATATTGAAAGCGAGTCTGTGATATAACAAGGGGAGGAGATTTTAATTTGCGATATTTTGATGAAAATTATTTACGAATCGAATTTATGACACAATTGGGACGTAATGGTCGACGAGGGAAAGGAGAATCGGATTATTCGCGGTTACTGTGATTCGGCTTTAGTCTCGATTATATCATTGTTCATATACATTGTATCGGCTTCATCGGAGAATCGAATAACTGGGAATTGCACAATGTGTCGCGCCAGATGCGTCCATCGATTTTACGAAAATGGATATAACGTTGTAAATTTAGTCTTTTAAAAAAATTCCAACGACGAGTAAGTAGTTCGAACGATTACTTAATCGATCGATCGATAAGTCGATGAGTTATTTTAAAAATTTTTCTCCATGCGTTATAAATTTTTTTTTTAAATACTTTTTAACGATAAATCGACGAGTAAAATCGAACGATAAATTAATCGATCGGTCGATAAATCTTCGAGCTATTTTTACATGTTTTCAAAATTTACTGAATTTTTGTTTTAAATCCTTTTTTTGACTAGCTCACGAGCACGTGCACGTAGACACGATCTCGATACGGCGGATGCCAACATTTGGACGATGTCCAGGCCCTCCTCGATAAAAAGCCCTAAATAGTAAATACGAGCGCGCCGTCGAGTTTTCCGAGATGCGAAACACCACTGTGAGCGCGCGCGCCGTGCTCGCCGCGCTGATGTAGAAAACGTGTATATTTTTTCAGACAGTATGGGCTCTTTGACGTCAACGCGAGAAACTATTTTTGGTACATTCGCGATCGCGTCGGCGTACCTCGTAAATATGTCATGGCGGAGGAACGCGAAGTATCTCTTTTACGAGAGGGTTCAACGGGAAGTAGTGCGACGAAGTTTAGAAGCGTCGCAAGGTGACCGAAAGGTAGAATCATCGAAATAACGGTCATTTTAGAATCACGTAACTAGGTTAAAATTATAATCATGCGAACGAATGTTACATAAATTACGGTCAAATAACCGGTATAAGTACGGTCACATGACCAATTGAGTGTGGTCAAATGACCGGGCAGGTCTGGAGAAATGCCTAAATAGGCCCAGTTAAATTACTAAGTAGACCAGGTCACATGACCAAGTAGGCCCGGTCAAATGACCAAGTAACTCCGGTCACATGACCAAGCAGGACCGGTCAAATGACCAAGTGGGGTCCGGTCAAATGACCAAATCGGCTCGGTCAAATGACCAATTAGGCCCAGTCATATTACCGCATCGATAGAGAGAGTAGCTGTATATCTATTTTTATCTCACCGAGTGGTCATTCGATCGACCTTTCGAATAAATTACTCCGTCTCATTACGGACGTGAGAAATTCAAGCCGATAAACAAGCACAAATTCAACACACGCGATTATCGCCTATCGTATATCGCTTTTATAATTTTTTTTTATTGATATTCACAAAATGCTCCCCGGTTATTTTGCCATCTGTACCAAGGACACGAAGAATGAAACGGGCGAATAAGCGGAACGCCTGGAAACACCATGTGGACTAAAGTGTTATTCCGTCGTGACCCTCGGGGAGGTCTCCACGTGGCCGATACGTGGGTTTTTAAAGACGACGTAAATTTTTTTTTTGTACCAACTCGCCGACCCGTCACACCACACTTTCGTCTCGGGCGAACCCTCGGTTTGTGTGATTCATATTATTTTTATTCTTGGTGTCTTTGTTTCGTTTTGTTTGTTTTTTGCACGATAGTCCGGCCTCTCGATTCCGAGTATTTGTATACGGTCGTCGGAACACGACGAAGAGAATCTTTTCGGAGAATAGCCCAACGACCGACACGTAATAATCTCGACTCTCGTCGGGCTTTTATTTGCATGCGTTATCTCACGGATGATAATCTAGCGTAGACTTATTGGGTTGCATCATTTCTGGATGAGGTGTGTTACCGGACGAAGAAAAAGGAATTTCTTCAATGCGAATATCGATGTAGGAAAATTGTTTTTTTTTTTTTTTGAAAAATAAAAACAAGCGAAATATTTTATTTCAGATTTCGTTTTTTGCTTCTCGATCGACAAACATGTTGAGAATATTGAAAATCTTTTTATCGTTGGAAACGATTTGCCAAATTTCTTTTACGTCGTCTTTTTTAAATAATTTTAATATGGGCAAAAAGATATTTATTTTAACGATAAATTAATCGAAATCAATATTTTATTTCAGATTTCATTCTTCGCTTTTCGATCGACAAACATGTTGAGAATATTAAAAATCTTTTCATCGTCGGAAACGTTTTGCCAAATTTTTTTATGTCGTTTTTTTAAAAATAGTTTTAATACGTGCAAAAAGATATTTATTTTAACGATAAATTAATCGAAATAAATATTTTATTTCAGATTTCATTTTTTGCTTTTCGATCGACAAACATGTTGAGAATATTGAAAATCTTTTCATCGTCGGAAACGATTTGCCAAATTTCTTTTATGTCGTTTTTTTAAAATAATTTTAATACGTGCAAAAAGATATTTATTTTAATGATAAATTAATCGAAATAAATATTTTATTTCAGATTTCATTTTTCGCTTTTCGATCGACAAACATGTTGAGAATGTTGAAAATTTTTTCGTCGTCGGAAACGATTTGCCAAATTTTTTTATGTCGTTTTTTTTTTAAATAATTTTAATACGTGCAAAAAGATATTTATTTTAACGATAAATTAATCGAAATAAATATTTTATTTCAGATTTCGTTTTTTGCTTTTCGATCGACGAACATGTTGAGAATATTTGAAAATCTGATCGTCGTCGGAAACGATTTGCCAAATTTTTTTCTGTCATTTTTTTTTTAATAATTTTAATACGCGATTTCGTTTTTTGCTTTTCGATCGACAAACATATTGAGAATATTGAAAATCTTTTCATCGTCGGAAACGATTTGCCAAATTTTTTTTATTTCGTTTTTTTTTTTAATAATTTTAATACGTGCAAAAAGATATTTATTTTAACGATAAATTAATTGACACAAATATCGTATCGAGAGGTATGGGAGAAAATAAATATGTCGACTTTATGAATACACACTAGACGCTGTATTAATAATTAATAACGTGAGTAACAAGTTTGTTTTTGAGTTCGAGCCGATGACTCGGTAACTTTTTGTATCGCGAGGCAGGAACGCGTATTGTGTGCGAGTCGCAAAAGATGATTTTGGGAAGAAGAGAATGGTAGAACCGCGTGCACGTGGACGTTTCCGTTGTTGTTTTTGTTTTTTTGGGGCATGCACGCGTTCGTCTAAGAGCGAGAGGGAAGGCGAAGAAAAAAAAAAGAGAGAGAGAATCGAGACTCGAACGCATGTCGAGAAATGGAAAATCACAACGATCGCGCGCCCTCCGGGCTGTCTAACCGGTTCTCTCCACCAGATTCGATACCGCGCCGGTTGTGTATGAGTAATGTATCGTTTATATTCGAGGATATTTGAGTCGGTAAAAAAAAAAAAAAAAAAAAAAAGTCAAATGAAATTTTTATTTTTGACCTATCGAGACGATGAATTATACGAAAAACGATTTTTTGATCGATATCGTCAAAATTTTAATCAACATTGAGCAAAGATTTCGACAGGGAATTATCAATTTTTTTTAAATTACTCGAATCGAGTTATTTGGATTTAATTTATCGATTTCGATAATTTTAAAAAAATTTGTTTGAACTGAATTAACTGAATTATACGAAGAACGATTTTTTTGTCAATATCGTCAAAATTTTAATAAAAATTGAGCAAAAATTTTGACAGGGAATTATCGATTTTTTTTTTTTGATTACTCGGATCGAGTTATTTGGATTTAATTTATCGATTTTTGATCATTTTTTTTTCAATTTTTTTGAACTCAGTGAACTGAATTATACGAAGAACGATTTTTTTTATCGATATCGTGAAAATTTTAATAAAAATTGAGCAAAAAATTTTATAGAGAATTATCGAATTTTTTTTATTACTCGAATCGAGTTATTTGGATTTAATTTATCGATTTTGATAATTCTTTTTTCAATTTTTTTGAACTGAATGAACTGAATTATACGAAGAACGATTTTTTTATCGATATAGTCAAAACTTTAATAAAAATTAAGCAACAAATTTTACAGAGAATTATTGATTTTTTTTTAATTACTCGAATCGAGTTATTTGGATTTAATTTATCGATTTTTGATCATTTTTTTTTCAATTTTTTCAACTGTCGGTTTGAATCGTCGGTCAAAAATTAGTAATGCATTCGAGAGACGTTTTTTTATAACAGATAATTTCAAACGTTACGTTTTATTTTGAAAATTATTCAAATCTACGAGACGACTTTGATTTTACATGAAAACTCGAATAAAATAGTTTTGGATTTTTTTTTTATTATAATCGAAGAATTTTTTCGTAATAAAGATTTATTCTTGACCTATCGAAATGATGAATTATACGAAGAACGATTGTTTTTTTAACGATATCGTCAAAATTTTAATAAAAATATATCCAAATTTTTTCAAGACTTTGCAAAAAATTATCAAATTTTCTTTTAATTACTCTCATCGAATTATTTCGATTTAATGAATCGATTTTTGATATTCTTTTTTCCTTTTTTTGGACTATAATTGCCAGTTAAAAATTGTCAATGCATTCGAGAAACGTTTATTTCAAACCGTTTCGTTCGCTATTCGTGAATACGGCACGGCTGTTTTCAAAGAATTGCATATAGGTAAGAATCGCCCGTTTTGGCAACGTTCTCAGACGTTAAATTTGGCTGTCTGCACTCCTTCGCGTGTAATTTCTAATAATAATCTCACACTTTTCGATCCAACTCGACCGTAAACTTGACAATGAACTTGTCGGACATTCGTCCACTTTATACATTTGTGCACTTTGCTTCGTGAATATTGTTTTAACGTTGAGGATTCAGCACTTTCTAAATGATTAAATTTCCCTGCTCGTTGATTCACGATTTAAAAAAAAAAAATTTTTATTTAAAAAAAAAAATTTTTTTTTATAATTCACCGTTTATTTTCAGTATTTGTAAACCCGTTTTAGCGTTCGAGATCCAGACGTAATTACTTAATAAAAGTATTTAAGATAAATCATCGACTCTTTTTTTTTTCCAAAAATTTCATTTTTCCATTTCAAACTTTAAAAAAGTTGAAAATATTTCGTTAATCGAGGCAATAAAAATTCCCTCTTACAAATTTAAGATTGTAAAAATAAAATCCTTTTGTTCCTTATTATCCTCTATCCTTTTATTAAAAATCAATTAATCTAGAAAATCTTTTTCAAAATATAAATAAAAACATTCGTACGTATTAGTTGACCCATTTTACCGTTTCGAAAAGTAAAAAAAAAAAAAAAAAAAAAAGAAAAAACGTCCCCTCGAAGGATCTCGAGGTTGCTCAGGGTGAGCAGGATTCACACGCGAACCACGATGTTCTCCTCAAGGCCGCAACAAAACCAATACAATCCTCGTGGTTTTTGAATCAACGAAAACGAGCAAATTTCTCCAACAAGTACAATTTTTTTTTACGAACATTCGACCGTGTCCCAAATAACAAATCTAATTAAATCCTTGATTAATTCTCAATAAAATTCTATTTCTATCCAAAATTGCACAATCTTCGTTCAATCAAACTTATCAAACACACACGCGATATGTTTGATCGAATAAATTTCAATACCCCCCCCCCCCCCCCCCACCCCCCCACCCACCCAACGAATCAAAAAATAATTCAACTCTCGTTTCAAAACAAATCGTTTCCCAGCTAGAGAAAGGTAAAACGAGTGGAAAATATTGCTACGTGGGACATGCAAAGTTGAATTGAAAACTATCGTCGGGCGTGAAATCGAGTCCGTTCGTTCAGGCGCAACGAGTATTTGCAAATAAGTTCCAATAATTTCAAAGCTTGGAAAAAGGTATCGTATGAAACAGGACGGAATATATTGAAGCGGTAACGTAACGCTGGATTACACGAGACGGGATGAAATAACGCGCCGAGAGACCGCTCGATCGATGAGTGAATCTGATTTATCGATTCGCGCTCGATCGTGTAACCAGCGAGAGCTTTTACGTTGCATGAATCATACGCGAATTGCGCGTCTCGTTGCTAACCGGCGTTACGGAGACGAACGGGCGTGAGAGAAGAAGGGGAAGGGAGGGGGGGGGGGGGGGGGGGGGGGGTTAAAACGGATCGATTGTCTCGAATTGCGCGTCGTGACGAACGTGAATGTACGCCGCAGGAGGAAAATTTAATTCGGACGACCGAAACGTGTCATTGTCAATTTTCTTCAAAATTTTATCTTGAAGATATTTTCAATTTTCAATCGAAATTTGTGATACTAATTTTGTATCGAATGTCGAATTGTTAATTCTTTTTATTGGAACAGGGTTTATTTTGAGATTTGGTGAATTTATGTTAATTAATTTGATGAATTTTATAATTTTAAGGATTTATTTTGAGATTTGGGGAATTTATGTTAATTAATTTGATGAATTATCATTTTTTTTTTTTAATTGAAAATGTTTTTTTTCGACATTTGAGGAATTTAGTTCGGGCGATGAATTACGTCAGTGTCAATTTTCTTCAAAATTTTATCTTGAAGATATTTTCTATTTTGAATCGAAATTTGTGATACTAATTTTGTATCGAATGTCGAATTGTTAATTCTTTTTATTGGAACAGGGTTTATTTTGAGATTTGGTGAATTTATGTTAATTAATTTGATGAATTTTATAATTTTAAGGATTTATTTTGAGATTTGGGGAATTATGTTAATTAATTTGACAAATTATCAATTTTTTTTTTAAATTGAAAATGTTTTATTTCGACATTCGAAGAAATTTAATTCGGGCCATGAATTGCGTCATTGTCAATTTTCTTCAAAATTTCATCTTCCATCGAAGATATCTTCAATTTTGAATCGAAATTAGTGATACGAATCTTTTATTAAAAAAAATGTTTTATTTTAAGATTTGACGAAATTCACGATAACAAGATTACCACCAAAGTCGATTTTCTTCAAAACAATGACATTTTTATGATTCTATTCATATTAAAAATAACATCGACTCTATCATCACTCTCGTCAAAGCGAAAGAGATTTTTTTAACCAAAGCCGATCTATTATCGGATAAAAAAGAGAAACGATAAGAATTAAATCGATAAGATTCAAAACCGTGGGCGAACCTCGGAATATAAATAATCAAGGGTTGACAATCTCTTCGTATAAATATAATTCCCCCTCGTATTCCCGTCTTTCGGAAAATCGCTCTCAATCGATCGTCGTAACGACAGAGACGCGATAAGAATAAAAAAATAAAAAAAATACAAACGATAAAGACCTAATATTAAATTCGATCGAGATTAAAGAAACAAATTCCTTGAACTTGAACTTCCTTATTCAGTTACGTCGTATCTTTAAATAGATTTAAATTCATCCCTGTCGTTATATCCGCGCACGACGATTTACACGAAGTCCCAACTATTTTTACGATAAATTTAAAAAGCTCGTCTAGCCGGTCGATTCGTCAGGAAGAAGGTGGAAGACGGAACGAGTCGAAAAGTCGAGACTGTCTCTCCCAACATTGGCTCGTGCTGTCTGCGTTTGAAATCCTGGTAAATTGCCAGGATTATGGCACGTCGCTCGCTCGTTATACCACTCAAAGTATCCGCGTATCGTTTTTTATACACGCCTAATTCTAAATCGAGAAGCCGCGCGTTAACATCGCCATTCGACAAAATCGCCCGTTTGAAAATAATTTCGTTCGTAAAACGTTAAATTTCGACCTCTGTAACGCCCGACGAGAAGAATTTACGTTTCTTTTTTCACGTTGAATATGTTTTTTTGTACATTAGCCAAGTGTCGAACGTTCGTCTTTGAAAATTGACCAATCGTTTACAAATATTTTCTCGACTCTCGCATTTCCGACGTGGAAGAGATTAAATAATTTAAAAATAGATTTTTTAATCGACGATATAAAATAGCAAAGTTGCTGTCGAGGAATAAACAAAATTGGAACGTTGGGATATTTTTAATCGCGATTAATTTGATTAATTGTAATTTTGATTGTGTAATTTGTATTAAAATTGTAAGTTTGATTATTGTAAATAAATAATAATCCCGATGATAGATACGATTAATCGATTAATTCGCGACAGGAAGAAACAAAATTGGAACGTTGAGAAATTTTTAATCGCGATTAATTTGATTAATTGTAATTTTCATTATGTAATTTGTATTAAAATTGTAAGTTTGATTATTGTAAATAAATAATAATCCCGATGATAGATACGATTAATCGATTAATTCGCGACAGGAAGAAACAAAATTGGAACGTTGGGAAATTTTTAATCGCGATTAATTTGATTAATTGTAATTTTCATTATGTAATTTGTATTAAAATTGTAAGTTTGATTATTGTAAATAAATAATAATCCCGATGATAGATAGGATTAATCAATTAATTCGCGACAGGAAGAAACAAAATTGGAACGTTGGGAAATTTTTAATCGCGATTAAATTGATTAATTGTAATTTTCATTATGTAATTTGTATTAAAATTGTAAGTTTGATTATTGTAAATAAATAATAATCCCGATGATAGATACGATTAATCGATTAATTCACGACAGGAAGAAACAAAATTGGAACGTTGGGAAATTTTTAATCGCGATTAATTTGATTAATTGTAATTTTCATTATGTAATTTGTATTAAAATTGTAAGTTTGATTATTGTAAATAAATAATAATCCCGATGATAGATACGATTAATCGATTAATTCACGACAGGAAGAAACAAAATTGGAACGTTGGGAAATTTTTAATCGCGATTAATTTGATTAATTATAATTTTGATTGTGTAATTTGTATTAAAATTGTAAGTTTGATTATTGTAAATAAATAATAATCCCGATGATAGATACGATTAATCGATTAATTCGCGACAGGAAGAAACAAAACTGGAACGTTGGGAAATTTTTAATCGCGATTAATTTGATTAATTATAATTTTGATTGTGTAATTTGTATTAAAATTGTAAGTTTGATTATTGTAAATAAATAATAATCCCGATGATAGATACGATTAATCAATTAATTCGCGACAGGAAGAAACAAAATTGGAACGTTGGGAAATTTTTAATCGCGATTAATTTGATTAATTATAATTTTGATTGTGTAATTTGTATTAAAATTGTAAGTTTGATTATTGTAAATAAATAATAATCCCGATGATAGATACGATTAATCGATTAATTCGCGACAGGAAGAAACAAAATTGGAACGTTGGGAAATTTTTAATCGCGATTAATTTGATTAATTGTAATTTTGATTGTGTAATTTGTATTAAAATTGTAAGTTTGATTATTGTAAATAAATAATAATCCCGATGATAGATACGATTAATCGATTAATTCGCGACAGGAAGAAACAAAATTGGAACGTTGGGAAATTTTTAATCGCGATTAATTTGATTAATTGTAATTTTCATTATGTAATTTGTATTAAAATTGTAAGTTTGATTATTGTAAATAAATAATAATCCCGATGATAGATACGATTAATTAATCGATTAATTCGCGACAAAAGTATCTCGTGCGAAAGAGCGCTTCGTGCACGAATCATTGATCCGAGTGACGATAATAATTTGCACAGGGTTGTATAAACGTTACCGCGTGCAAAAATTTACAGAAGGGAGCGAAAACGGGATTGGGTGTCTTTGCTCGCAGCCCTGGAACAAATTTGTCCAGGGATCGGGACCCGATTAACGGTTAGATTTAGATTCGCGTTTCTGTCCGATAATCGCGTTACGTAACGCTAAAATTAATTCTTAACTTTGCTATAATCGTCCCAGAGAAACGTCGGACGAACGACGACGACAATAACAACGCGTATAAGGCCTTAAGGTAGTCTTATCGTTACATTGTTTTCGTTAGATTTCACTGAAAATTTGCAGAAACGTTGTTTCGTGTCGTATGAAGGGGAAGGTGGTAGAAAATGACTCCTCGGGGTAAAACGATCCCTCGCTGTTATACCGACTTAATAGCGACATCTAGAATATTTTAAGTGAATTTCGTGTTCTTAAGGCTGAGTTATACAATCTCTGTCAGTATCGTAGCGTTGTTTGCACGGGGAAAGTTTTTATCGTGAAATATTAAAAATTACTGTGCTCGATCTAAGGCAGTGGTTACCAACCCGTAGATGTCTACGGACCACTCAGCGTGATAATGAATTACCACGGACCACCCACCACAGATTACATTATTAATACATCTTATGAGTTGTAATCAAATTGAAAGGTGATTAAATTCAACAACCTAGCCATGAAGTGTTCCCCTGTTATATTGTTGAAAACTCGCTTTCTACATGATACAAATATTATTATGATTGTGTTAGTTATGGTATGTTCTAATAATTTTGTTATGTTAAAGATAATTCAATAAATATCTGATATTCATCAGAACGAATGTATTTACCTAATCTTGTTCAACGAAAATCGTAATTTTGATTTAATCAAGGGGAAATATTACTTTTTTATAAGTAGTCACTGGACTCTCCCGCGGACCACCCCAGAGGTTCTCACGGACCACCTTTGGTCCGCGGACCTCCGGTTGGGAAACACTGATCTAAGGTAAGCAGTTATTTGACGTTATGTTGCTTTAGTCTGCTTACATATTATGCGATAGGTCTGTTTGTCTGAGTTTCTGATACCAATTAACAATGGAATTAATCGAATTTCGTTACAGTATTCAAAAAACACAGGTAATGTTTTAATGTTTTTCGTTAATAAGGCATTTGGGGCAAAGGGATTCCTTCATGGGGTGGGCAAACGATCCCAGGATCATTTTAACCCCTGCTTAGTTACTTCCAATCGTGTTCAGTTAACTTTTAATAAACATTTTTTAGGTTTTTTAATATGAAGTATTTATACGAAGTATGAAGTTACGTCGATGATAGTTAAGGTTGTTTGGAAGCAAATTACGTTTTATGAGAATATTTGGAATTTTAAACGGTAGATATAGTTCAATAGTTAAACTGTGCCTCTGCTAAATTTCAAGTCAGTTTGGAGTTTATTAATGGAGATAAAAAATCACAAAGTTATGCAATTTAAGCATCCGTCTACAGCTTATAATAGGCAGAGCTATGCGCGAACTCAATAAACTCACGATAAATTTGTTTGCGCCTATAAACTTTTGCTAAAAAATTGAGTGAGGATTCTCTGGAATATTAGGGATCAATCAGCGCCAAAATCATGCGGTTTTGGAGATTTTTTCATAGAGATTTTTGAGTTTGAAAACGAAAAATCGTGTCAACATACACTTCGAGCGAGTGAGTGTCTGATCGACATGGCAACGCTGTACCAGAGAAAGAAGGGTCGCATGGCAGAGGACTTTTTATTTTTCCACATAAATCTTCTTTTTGTATTGTGTATTTTTTCAACTTGCATCATTTTTTTCTTTCATTTTACTCTCACTGTTTTCTCGACTTTCGTTATCCATGATGCAATGTCATAAGTTACTGGGCATGGGAGCCAAAAGGGCTCAATGTTGGCACGATTATGCATGATTTAAAAAAATTCTGATATTGAAATTTTTAAACACCTAACAATGAATAAATCTAAAAAATCTTACTAGCTTTGGTAAAAACTCAGTCTTATCTAAATTGGGATCATAATTATCAAGTAAACAAAAAAAATAATTCATGGATTGTTTACAGGGTGTTAAAAAACAATGGTACAGCGCCCAATGTATAAGCATAGAGAAATCTCCCCTACTCTTATCTATCCTCGCCCTGCTTCTAAACAACCTTAAAAAGAGAGTGTTGTTGTTAAGATTCTGTTCAGAAACATCAATAATACTATAAAGCTGCTAATAATGTTATTATAAACTGCTACTATGTTGAGATTTACGAGAATTAAGAATTTATCGTATGATTATTAAGACAGAATCGTTTGAATTTGTTGCCTAGACTAAATCTACAATAAAATTACCAAAAAATATTATTGAATGTTTCATTTCTTGCTTAAATTTTGAATAGTGGGGGTAAAATGATCCGGGAATCATTTTGGACCCGGGGGTGTACAAAATGATCCTTTAGTAGACGTTCACAAAAACATTAATAAAAATTATTTCTAATGGCTTATGCGATTCAACGCTTACTAAATTTGTAATTCGATCGAATAACTGCCCCTCCAATATTTCAAGTTTAAGAAAAAGCTACATACACTCGTTTTACAGCTGTTTTCCCTTAGAGGGATCATTTTCGACCACCTTCCTCTACACGCCTGTAAAATTTCAGGGGTCATTATCGACTTAGAAATCTCCATAATTTATTCTTGAACATCGTCATTTTTCGCAATCTCCCATAAGACCCCGTGTTAAATATCCCAACATTATACAACGAGTATCTCGATTATTTGGTCGATGAAGCCTGTTGAAATTCCGCACACATTTTAATATGACATCAAAGAAGCTCCAATTATTTTTTAACTCTTTTCGAACGTATTAAATTTGGTCATGGGTGTCGTACTGGTCGGAATTAATTTCCATTGAAAAAGCAGTAATACATAACATGCAAGATTATGAAAAATAAACAAGATTTATTAATTCTTTTGGCAACTTTAGTTATATTTTATACAATAATACGTTTTAATGTCATGTTTTCATGTAAAAATTATATTTTATAGTTCTCCATTGTGTGGAATTTTTCAAAACATTCTCCAATATGCAGTTTCACAGTAAACTTCTGTCGGTAACTTTCTTTTTGCAATAATGGAATATTATTCTGAAATATTTTAAGAATCGGGAATGCCTAATTACAGTTAAATACAACTTATGAAATATTATTTGTCAATTTCTTTACGCACAAGAGGCGACTGGCTCGCCTCGGCGAGCTTTTGTTCGCAACGGATTTCCTTCTCCAATTGATAAGAGCACCGCATGAGTTCGTGAATAGGTCCATAAGATATTTATAATACAGTACAAGATTAGTACGGTTTGTTAAAGTGGTAGCTGACAGCAGACATACGACCGGAACGGTACAAAGGTTTTGGTTTCTGAAAGTAGACATACAACCGCAAAGGGTTAAAACAAATCTTATTCACGATTTTGTTTATTATATAACAAATAAACATTACGTAGGACGGCGGAAGAATGGGTGAAGGAGGTTGATATGGTGGCGCTAAAAGGGGAGATAATTAACATGTTGGGAGGAAAGATTAACGAGGAAGTGTGTGGGTATTATAGGGAGATAGAAGAAATATGTAAGAAGAACTGTAAGGACGAAGCGTAAAAGTAGAAATAAGGAAAACTTGTAAAAACCCTTGCGGCAAGGGTGTGCAAGGAAAACTATCAAATAATAATAATAACATTACGTAGGATCAATTTGAATTTCGAGTATGTTGTTCCTTACTCAATTAGCAACAACTTTCCTCAATAAACTTAAACACTCGATCCACTCGCCGTGTGAGAAAATTAATAAATAAAAAAAAAAAAAAACATTGACAAACAATTTTATTTCTCTCAGGAAATTTTTTTTCCAAGGAACAATCCGAAGTCAGATCTCCCCAAATGAACGAGCGTAGGCCACACCGTCAGTTTGATTAATTATTCGCCTTGCGAGAAGATACGTGTATGGGTTTGCCTGTTCTGAAATTGGATCGATGCTTCGTCGTGTATTTCCTATCGGAGGAGATCCATTATAATGTAGGAAGAGAGATACCGTACGATAGGTAGTATCAAGCGCTTTGACGCGGGTTGGTTATTAAATTGGGTCAGTCTAGTGGCAATGTCGTCGAACGTGGCGATTACGAGAAAGGATGAGGAGAAAGGGAGTTAAAGCGAGAATGGAAGTTTGACATCGAGTAGGTTGGGGTTAAGGTGGGAAGGGGGTGGGGGATAATCGTAAAATATCACCACTTCTCTCGCTGTAGCAACGAGATCGGCCCTTGCCATTGATATCGCGAGTCATTGACGTTAATTCGCAACGTTCTCGCGTAACGTTTTGTATCTCGCGATTTTCCAAAATTTCTCGACAATTCGTACGATCGATTGATTTTATGGGACGTTTGTTTGTTTCTTTTTTATGGCGGATAATTTCAAACGTTACGTTTTGTTTTGAAAATTGTTCAAATTTAGGGGATGACTTTGTTTTTGTATTGGGAATCGAGTAAAATAGTTTTTGTTTTTTTTTTGTTTTTTCTTTTATTGTAGGAGAAGAATTTTTTCGTAATAAAGTTTTCAATTTTGACCTATCGAGACGATGAACGATTTTTTTAAATCGGTATTGTCAACATTTTTATGAAAATCGATGAAAATTCTTTCAAGACATTACAGAAAATTATGGAAGTTTCTTTTTTTTTTAATTACTCGAATTTTGTTTTCAAATGTAATAATAAATTACTTCGATTTTGTATAAAGAGTCGATTAAAATTCGTTATTATTCGTGTCGATATTTTCTGGTCAATTTTAATAGAAAAATTCAGATTGTAATATTGAAACATATTCTTACGATCGTCACGCGAAAGTGTTCGAGTTACATTTTTATTTATTCGAACACGATCGTCTACCGACGTCCTTCTATTATCGGCGTTCGATATCATGCCTCGGTCGTCTCAATTATCCCAGACAATATACATTTTCTATACCGATCTGTGTATGTGTGTGTCATGCTGTAACGCCGTGTTCTGTACAATTCACTCGCGGGAAAGATATCGAATTTTTCCCATATATACATATATATATATAAATGTATATATTATATTATAATAACATAATATATAATATAATATAGTATAATATAACATAATATATTATAATCTACTATAATATAATATAATATAATATAACATATTATAATATAATATATAATATGATATAATATATAATATAATATATTATAATATTATATTATAGTATATTATATTATAATTTATTATAATATAATATATCATAATATATTATAATATATTATGGTATAGTATATTATAGTATAGTATATTATATTATAATATAATATATCATAATATATTATACTATATTATGCTATAATATATTATATTATTATATTATATGGACTATATTATGCTATAATATATTGTATATTTATATTATAGTATATTATATTATGATTTATTATAATATTATGTAATATAATAAATAATATATATACATATCCTATTACATTATACTCTCTCTCTCTCTCTCTCTCTCTGTATGTATATATATATATGTGGCTGAACCACAGAGAAGCTTTTCAAATCGAACCGGTAACCAGATAAAGCGTTCACTGGATTCCACGAGCGCGTAACGACGGTAACGCAATATAGAAAAGGCAATCGGGAAAGTTGCCTTTCTCGGAAAAAGGGCCGAGCGGAGATGTGGAGAGAAAAAGTAATAAAAAAAAAAGAAAACCGACCGAAAAAAAGCCAGAGAAATAACGAAAATGAAGAGAAATTCACGAGAATAAATGGAACGTTGAATTTTCTTCTCTCACGTCCTGTAAGATATACGTCGATGGTTCAATTTTTTAAGATTCTTATAAATGAAATGAAAACATTTTTTTTTCATATTTGAGAAATTTTTGTGAAGAAAATGAAAAGTAATTTTGTATAAATGTTGGAAAAGTATCGAAGCGTGATTTGCGATTTTTCATTCAGGAGAACTTTTACTTCCGGGTGCGAGGTCGATTAAGCGTGTATGACCGAGCATAACCGAAATTACCTTATATTACGCATCGGAGATTCGTCCATGTAGCAACACACTAGAACATCGATGCGTCTAATCGTCGTCGTCGTTCCCCACCAGCCGCTTGTACGCTCGATCGTTCGCGGATAATTTCGACCGGTATCGCCCAAATGACGCGCAAACGATTCACGAATCGTTCGATTTTCCGCTCGGCTGCGCTCGACGCTACGACGATGGTACGAATCGCATTGAAATTAAAAAAAAAAAAAAACATGAAAAACTATGTAAATAAACAGATCGATAATAATCGACAATTATTATTTTTTAAAACGATAATAATTAACACATAATGTTTAAAAAGTAATTTAGAAAAAGCTGGGAATAATCCAGCTGATAAGAATCGATAATTATTATAATTTTTTAAGACGATGATAATTAAAAAAATCATTTTTTTTTAATTGTGGAAATAATTGGTTAGATAATTATAGATAGTTATTATTTCTTAGGACGATTGTAATTAAAAGGTCTTTTTTTTTAATTATAGAAAAAATCGGATTGATAATAATCGACAATTATTATTTTGTAAAATGATAATAATTAACACATAATTTTTAAAAAGTAATAAAAAGAAAACCTGAGGAATAATACGGTCGATAATAATCGATAATTCTAATTTTCCAACACGACTATAATCAAAAAGTTATTTTGAGAAAATTATAGAAATAATCGGATCGATAATAATCGACAATTATTATTTTTTAAATGATAATAATTAACACATAATTTTAAAAAGTAATTTAAAAAAGCTGGGAAAAGTTGAATTGATAAGAATCGATAATTACCTATAATTTTTTAAGACGATGATAATTAAAAAATAATTTTTTTTTAAACTGTGAAAATAATTGGTTAGATAATTATCGATAGTTATTATTTCTTAGGACGATTGTAATTAAAAAGTAATTTTTGTTTAATTATAGAAATAATCGGATTGATAATAATCGACAATTATTTTTTTTTTTAAATGATAATAATTAACACATCATTTTAAAAAGTAATTTAAAAAATCTGAGGAATAATTCGGTCGATAATAATCGATAATTATAATTTTCCAACACGACTATAATCAAAAAGTTATTTTGAGAAAATTATAGAAATAATCGGATCGATAATAATCGATAATTACGTTTTTTTTTCAAGCGACGATAATTAAAAAATTCTATCTCGAGTAATTTTGTCTTTTTTTTTTTACAAAGGTCGGAATTTCACCGCGAATCGATACTGACCGAGGACAAGAATTACCACGGTGTGTCGAACACGAGTCCGTGACACATCGGCGCTTCGGCTGATTAAATTCATCGACGAATGCACGTACGTGGTATTTTTCGAAGCCAACTTTTATTCGAGCGTCCTTATAACGACTGACAAACAAGCCTTCCCAGTACGTTTCCGGTATACGCGTGTGGATGCAACAGTCGAGCACGTTTTGAAATAACAACGAGCAAAGGTGATACGATACCGTCGCTGCATAATGCGAACGAACGATAATCGGCGTTAGCCAATTGCACGTTAATAATTCAATTTCCATCCTAAACACCTTCCGTCAATTTTATCTCGATCAATAAAAATTCTTATTATCCCATCAACTTTTACATATTGTAGAGAATCGCAAGAAAACAAAAAATCAAACGACAAATAAAGACTTATAATAAAACAACTTTTACACATTGTCGACAATCCCAAGAAAACAAAGAATTAAATGACAAATAAAGACTTATCATAAAATTGAATAACGAGAAATAGAAGTTTTTATTCTTTACGAGAATATTTTCCTCGTTTTGCTGACAAATCCTAAACACGTTCCACTAATTTTATCTCGATCAATGAAAATTCTTATTTTTACACATTATCAACAATCCCAAGAAAACAAAAAACCAAACGACAAATAAAGACTTGTCACAAAATTGAATAACGAAAAATAGAAGTGTTTATTCTTTACGAGAATATATGCTTAGTTTTGCTGACCAGTATTTCACAGTGTTGCAAAACAGCTAGGAAAAGATCGTTCCGTCTATTAAAAGTAATAAAGACAGAGTGAGAAAGAGAGACAGAGAGAATCATGTGACGGCAAATCACGTGGAATCCTCGCGTGACCGGGTAGAAAGTAGTTCCCGAGACTTTATGTGCGAATGAGAATGACTTCTACCTAGTTTCTTGCACACACGGAGTTGCGTTACTGCAGTCGCAGTCAATCAACCTATGTTCGTACATATCCGAGAACCTGAACGACCAAACATCACGTTTGTGAGTTCGCTTTATCGTCGTGAGTCTGGCATTCGCGTGACACGAAAGTATCGACCGCCTTTATCCTAATAAATAATCATCTCGAAATTCGTATCCGTCGGACAGCGAGACGCGTTTTGCAAATCGATGATGTCGATGAAACGATTTGTCTATTTCTCTCTCACACCTGAAATCAAATTTATCGTCGCTAAAATCGACGTTAAGTCGTTTCGGCGAATGATTTAATTCTTAATGATTGAAAAACGAGGAAAAGAAATCCCGAGACAATTTAATTTTAAAGATTTTTACCTTTTCCTAATTGTAAACTGTGGATCGAGACGAAAATTCACGCTCGATCGAATCCAAGCGGAATTATAAAGCGACGTTACGATCAACGCTTCGAACTCGGAAAGACCTTCCCGCACGCGGAAGTTGACGAATAATAACGTATCGCTCGTTTTGCTCTATTAATTCTCCATGGTACGAAAAAAAAAATAAGCGAGCCTCGACAAAATTGCCACGGATCGTTGAGCGATTTAGCATAACAACGAAGATGGAGGAAATTGCACTGTGCGACGAAAAATCGCTCTTGGCGATCGACCCTGACGATCGATCTCGTAAGAATCGTCGTTTTGAATATCTAAAAAAGCAACGAAACATTGCTCACCAGTCCGGAAAGAGATCCGTAGCTTCGGCGAGAATGTCACGAAGCAAAGTCGTCGCCGGTGGTACGTGAGGGAGTACAACGGGTGCGAAAACACCGCAGACACCGGAACTGCGACCGTGTCGAGCCTCGTACTTGCTGAGATAATTCGCCAGGTATCCAAAGAGACGATAGTGCGACGGCGGCAGAGTTTCCAACAATTTTCTCGTCTCGTCGAGCCACATTTCTTGATCGTTTCCAAATTTTTCTATAAACAAAGAACGAAAATCAAATGATTTATTATTTAAGTTTGTTTGCCTAATCGATTTTCTCTCTAAATCTGAATTAGTCCAATTTCACTAAATTTTAGTCGTATTTCACTAATTCATTTAGCGAAAAGTGGGTCATTAACCCTTTGAGCTCTAAGGATGCATATATGCGTCAGCCTATGCGTCTGCGGACCACACAAGCTTGAAAGTACTCAGATCTCAAAGGGTTAATGATTAGTGAAAAATCACTAATTCGATTAGTCAAAAATTGTCGCTATAAAAATTAGTAAAATTTGACTACACAATTAGTAGTCAGCACAGCTGATAAGTTCATGCACCTGTCGATTGTAATTCTTCGCGTGAATAATATGTAATAATCTCATTCGTACCGACAAGAAAACGAAACGTTCATACACTTTTTGCTTTTCCTCTTAAAACTTTTATAAAATAAGATTCGCCGTTTAGTACTGCGCATGAACTCACTGACATGAGAAAATGACGCCTCCGACATCACAACGGCAGAACAAGGAAGTATCGGGTCGGGAGCTGGCGCCTGTGATTGGTCGATCGCTGAGTCCTGTACTAATTGATTAGTGATCGTGTAATATCACTAATGAATTAGTAAACTGTATTGACTAAATAATAGTCAATCGTATTACTAATTTGCTTTGGTAAGCCTAATTTACTATTTTCTTACTATTCTATCAGTAAAAGGGTGCGTTTATCACGTGTAATATCACACGTGTAATATCACTAATGAATTAATAAACTGTATTGACTAAATAATAGTCAATCGTATTACTAATTTGCTTTGGTAAGCCTAATTTACTATTCTAGAAGTTAAACGGTGCGTTTATCACGTGTAATGTCACACGTGTAATATCACTAATGAATTAATAAACTGTATTTACTAAATAATAGTCAATCGTATTACTAATTTGCTTTGGTAAGCCTAATTTACTATTTTCTGACTATTCTATCAGTAAAACGGTGCGTTTATCACGTGTAATATCACTAATGAATTAATAAACTGTATTGACTAAATAATAGTCAATCGTATTACTAATTTGCTTTGGTAAGCCTAATTTACTATTTTCTTACTATTCTATCAGTAAAAGGGTGCGTTTATCACGTGTAATGTCACACGTGTAATATCACTAATGAATTAATAAACTGTATTCACTAAATAATAGTCAATCGTATTACTAATTTGCTTTGGTATGCCTAATTTACTATTTTCTTACTATTCTATCAGTAAAACGGCGCGTTTATCACGTGTAATATCACACGTGTAATATCACTAATGAATTAATAAACTGTATTTACTAAATAATAGTCAATCGTATTACTAATTTGCTTTGGTATGCCTAATTTACTATTTTCTTACTATTCTATCAGCAAAACGGTGCGTTTATCACGTGTAATGTCACACGTGTAATATTACTAATGAATTAATAAACTGTATTGACTAAATAATAGTCAATCGTATTACTAATATGCTTTGGTAAGCCTAATTTACTATTTTCTTACTATTCTATCAGTTAAAAGGTGCGTTTATCACGTGTAATATCACACGTGTAATATCACTAATGAATTTATAAACTGTATTGACTAAATAATAGTCAATCGTATTACTAATTTGCTTTGGTAAGCCTAATTTACTATTTTCTTACTATTCTATCAGTAAAACGGTGCGTTTATCACGTGTAATATTACACGTGTAATATCACTAATGAATTAATAAACTGTATTGACTAAATAATAGTCAATCGTATTACTAATTTGCTTTGGTAAGCCTAATTTACTATTTTCTTACTATTCTATCATTAAAACGGTGCGTTTATCACGTGTAATGTCACACGTGTAATATCACTAATGAATTAATAAACTGTATTGACTAAATAATAGTCACTCGTATTATTAATTTGTTTGGTAAGCCTAATTTACTATTTTCTTACTATTCTATCATTAAAACGGTGCGTTTATCGCGTGTAATATCACTAATGATTTAATAAACTGTATTGACTAAATAATAGTCAATCGTATTACTAATTAGCTTTGGTAAGCCTAATTTACTATTTTCTGACTATTCTATCAGTGCAACGACGCATTTATCACTATTTCACCAGTAGAACATTCATTTACTAATTGAATTAGTCAATTTTTCACTATTTCAGATATGGAGAGTTGTCTCAACGATTGTTTACAATGTAAAGAAAACGTTCGTCTCACCCTCGTGAATTTCCAACAAACGTCCGACCAGAGTGGACGGCACGAGAGGTTGGGGTAGTTCCTTGAGATATTGCCTGAGCAGAGTCGCGGCGGTTGGGGGACAAGCAGCGGCCTCGAGATCGGCATCGCCGCGACGCTCGAAAGCGGTTCGAAGGCGTTCCGTGAGCCTCGGGCTACCTCCCGATAGACGAAAAACGGAAGCGCTCTGAAAGCCGTTGAGCTCGATGTATGCGCACAAACGATGCACTACGTAGGGTACACCGGTGTCGAGATAAGACTCGACGAGATCTAGCCTCGTGCCGAATACGCGACTCGAACTTCCGCCACGCCTCAGCAACGAACCGGCAAGTACACGCTTTACTCGAGCCAGACGAGACTCGTCCTGGAAAATTCATTCAACGATTAATCAGATCGTTACACAAATTTTAAACATTTCCATTCGTACAATACAAAATTTTGAACTTTGAACTTTTCTTCTTTATTTCTGTTTCGTTTTCTTCAGATTTTCTTTGTTAAGATGGTTGAGTACAACTTTGAAAAAATGTTGACACGAACTCTCGAATGTGTTTGACAATTTTTTTTTAATCCAACAAATATGTTATCTATGAAATGTTTTTGAGAATAATTTTCTTTTTTCTATTCATCTTGATTGTATCTTTAATTAATCTTTTGGTAAATATGTAGGATCAGGGCTGCAGCTTAAAATGCATGGAATTTTTTGTTAACACTTGTTGTCACTCAATTATATTATTAAATGCAATATTATGGTGGAGGACGATTTTTAACGCCATAAAAAAATTAAAAAACTGATTGTTAAAAGTAATACAGATATTACAGCACAGGTAATGGTAGTACAATTCACCGTTTCGAAGATACTATGAATTTTTTTATATTACAGTCGAACCTGGATGAGCGAGAGTTCAAGGAACCGGAATCTTTTTCTCGCTTATGGAGGTTTTTCACTTAAGGTAGTCCTATCGTTGGGTGGGGGATTAAAATTTGATTCCCGTTTTTTTTCACATTGAAAGTGGGCCAAGCGTTAAAGTTCATTAACAAAAGTTGTTGCAAATCGACTAAAGAACAACATACTCAAAATTCAAATTGATCATACGGAAAGTTTATTTGTTATATAATAAACAAAATCATGAATTTTGTTTTCCATAAGATTTGTTATAAAAACTAATCGAAGCTTCTTTGATGTCATATAAAAATGTGTGCAAAATTTCAACAGCCTTCGTCGATCAAATGATTGAGATACTCGTTGTACTATATAATGTTGCCATATTTAACCCTTTGAGACCTGAGTACTTTCAAGCTTATGTGGTCTCTTATGGGAGATAGCGAAAAATAACGATTTTCAAGAATAAATATCGTGATTTTTGAGTCGATAAAGGCCTCTGAAATTTTACACACACATATACATATGACATCAAAGAACGTTTCTACAAATTTTCAGTGAAATCTAACGGAAACGGTGTAACGATACGACTACCTTAACCGAGTTTCTCACTTATAGGGGTGCAGGAGCGAATATTCTCGCTTACAGAGGTGTACAGAAATACAAAGAACAGTGATAGATATGTAGTATATACATTTTTTATATGACTTTGTCAGAGATACTTCTTCATAAAAACAAAACAATTACATATATATTGTTATACTGATTATTAATAAGTATACTACTGATACTTAAAGAAATCCGTTAATTTGTTTTGTATTTCTGTTTTCGTATTTTATACGTGTTTTTTCAATTTCATAAATTTTATCGAAAATTGTTTTATCAACAACCGACGAAAATTCAAAAAACCAATGGAGCGTCTCCAGTGCATTTACAGCCTCTTGCCTCAGCCTACCCATGCCGAGCTTATAGCTGTCTTTCCGATTTGTTTTGTATTCCACGAAATAGGTATGAATTTCGTGTAAAACAAAATACATTGTAACAGATAGTAAATATGCTCGATTCTCGCTTATAGAGGTATAGGGCACGTGTCAGTCTCAGTTATAGAGGTTCAGGCATGAAAACCGACTCTCTCATATAGAGGTTTGCATTTCTCACTTATAGAGATTTTCCAGGGCTGAAATAATGGGACCTGACAATTACTCTCACTTGTAGACTTTTTTTGCTTATCCAGTTCTCGCTCACCCAGGATTGACTGTATAGCGTTATCATTCCTTCTCACAATGTTGTCCAATGTTTACATCTCTACAAGCCTACTGTTTCTCCATGCCCAATGATTCCACTCGTCCATCGCTCATTACAATTATATGTAATACTATCGTTTAGTAACAACGAATACTAAACAAAAAAATTGATGCAGTTTTAATCCGCAGCCCCGATGCTTTACCAATTTTTTTACGCCGGAAGTCTGAAAAATTTCATCAAGGATTAAACAACGATTATTTTCCAATGAACTTTTTAAATTATGACTGGATCGACGCATGAATAAACAAAAAATTGATGAGGATTGTAGGATTTACCTTGTCGTTGGATTGTTGACGAGCTCTAGTGGGACTCGACGATGAACCATGATGATGATTATGGTGATGATGATGATGCTGATGGTGATGAAGAGGTTCTTGCTGAGGGCGTCTCATCCCACTACGTCTGCACCGCGACCCACTGCCGCACTGCCGAAATTGTTTTTATTCAATCGCGACGATTAGTCGTGAGAGCTAACGGAGAATAATTAGTTTAGCGTTTATTTATAACAATGCCGATACGAATTTGCTTTTTCCCACTCCTTTCTCTCTTTAACCGTGCTCCTTCGGATAGCAAATTTCTATCGATAACCGTATTTCTGTAAATATCGAACGATTATTTACATCCTCGAATAACAATCGAATCGAATCGATCGTCCAATCGTCTCAACTCATCCATTGACCAAAATCGATACCGAGTTATAAAATCCTAAAAAAAAAAAGAAAAATTAAAATGAAATCTCGTTGGAAGGTTGATTCTTTATCGAGAAAGGATCTTCCCCCTCGGCTACTATAAAATTATCCGCGTGGGATGCAAGATTTACAAATAGAAAACAAAAGCGTTCGATAAATTAAATTCCCTCTCGTACCTCGAGTTACAAAGTTCTAAAGCGCGATCGTAAATCGATTGATCGTCTAACGATTTTCTATCTAACGATACAATTCACGACGATCTACGAACCTAACGAAATCGTTTTAACGCTCTATCGTGAGAAGAAAAAAAATAAAATAAAAAGTAAAGGCGTATCGCTCGCAATGATATTTGCCTGAACTTACAATACACTCTCTCGCGACTCTCCACAGATTGAAGTATGCCGAATTCAGTCTGGAGGCCGTGGAAAACGGCACGGTCAGTCGTAAAAGCCTTCGGGCTCGAGTTGGCCACCCCCGTCTGTTGCACTTTCTCGTACGACTACCCGCGACTTCCTCCTGATGATTAACTTCCGTTTTCATTCACTCGTTCTTATTTCCCTGCTGATTTTCCGTTTCCTTTCTTCCTCTTCGTTTTGCAATAAATTATCTCTCCCTCTCTCTTTCTCAGAGAAACGATCGTGAACAAAAGCGTTGATCTTCGATTAAATTGTAGAATAATAATCAAGGCAAATGCGCTCGAATTCTCAATTTTCCTGCAAATTCTGAATTTCGTTTTTTTTCTTCTTTTTTTAATTCTTCTTCTTGTTGTCTTCCTTCTTTTCCATTCACTCGTTCTTATTTCCCTGTCGATTTTCCGTTTCCTTTCTTCCTCTTCGTTTTGCAATAAATTATCTCTCCCTCTCTCTTTCGCAGAGCGACGATCGTGAACAAAAGGGTTGATCTTCGATTAGATTGTGGAACAATATATCAAGGCAAATGCGCTCGAATTCTCAATTTTCCTGCAAATTCTGGATTTCGTTTTTTCTCTTCTTCTTTTTTAAATTTTTCTTCTTGTTCTTCCTTCTTCTCTTCGTACGTTCGTTTTAAACCTTCCTCGTTTGAGGTTTTTTTTTCTTCTTGTTGTTGCTGTTGTTTGATTCGTTTCGTACCTCGACGCGAAGACGACCCTGCGCGACAATGTTGCGTCTTAAGGGGATGGGAGGCCTTCTCTTTCTCAGGCAGTTCGTATTTTGAAAAGCGTCAATGTATGTAAATCAACGAGTCCCGGATTCATGTCCCATTCGCGGCACATCATAAAAAAACACGGTGTCCCTTCCGTAAGGCGAAGGGCACCAATGCCTATGGTTGCTTCAGGAAGTGCGTCGATACCAGGCGTAGCGTAAGCATCGAGGGTCAGCACGCGACAAGATTCCTCGGGGAGGTCTGGGGGGGAAATGCGAGGGGGTTTAGGTCACCACCGATCCGGCCCCGAATGTTGCATGTTCCTCAAATCTTCTTACTCTTACTCGTCTCTTCAATCCACCGTTGCTCTGTAAAAAAAATTTTTTTTTTTAATATCGTTATTTTTGTTATAAATAAATTATATTTATAACAAATTATATTTTGTTATAAATAAGTTATATTTATAACAAATTATATTTTGTTATAAATAAATTATATTTTGTTATAAATAAATTATATTTTGTTATAAATAAATTATATTTTGTTATAATTAAATTATATTGATAACAAATTATATTTTGTTATAAATAAATTATATTTTGTTATAAATAAATTATATTTTGTTATAATTAAATTATATTTATAACAAATTATATTTTGTTATAAATAAGTTATAATAAATTATCACAATTGACAAGCTCGATAGAAAGAGCGAGTTCGGTTTCTGTTTTACCGACGGAGATAAATTTGCCGATTTTTAAAAAATTTGTATACCGACATTACCGACGGAGACGATCGATCGTTCTTGTAGCGAATTATTTACTCTTGTGAAAGATATTATTGTTTCGATAAAATCGTTAATATTCAATCATTTATATTTTCCAATATGGCGGCCATATCGATTTTGCATATTCGAGTTGAGTTTCGCTAATTTATTGAACGATTCGCACGAATCGAAAATTTGTCATTTTTACCTCCGTCGGTAAAGAAGCATAACCCATGGTTCTTGAATATTTTTACCTGTCTTATTCACAAAAATTGAATCCCATTGACGTTGTCAAATTGTGAAAAAACGTTCGATTTTTTTCATCATCAAAAGTAACAAACTATCCCCCCCCCCCCCCCCCCTAACGATCAATTTTTAAATCAAACCTTTGTCTCATTTCGTCATTGGATTTTATAATTACGTCTTCGCGTACGGAGAAGCCCCACCGCGTTTTCGCTTAATTGGATTCTCGTCTTATATAGAACACGCGAAGAAGCCAACCCCGAATGAGATTTCGTCACGAACCATTGTCAGTTATATATTAAAGTGGCGTAACTGGGTTCACGGTTAATCCGTGAACTAAACACTGACAGGAATAACTAGTTATAATGGGATGACAATAATCATGGCCGACGAGTCCGACGAATACGAAAACATAATTCCAGAAATAAAACTTAACCTCCCCGTTTGTCTCACTCTCGTCTCGTCGTCTTATTACGACAATAACAAACGATAATCAAATTTGTACAGCGAGAACGGTCATGGTGAATAATCGATAGGTATACGGAGGATGGGGAGGGGGGGATGAGGTAGGCGAGGTGGGGGAAACGGAGCTTCGAGAGGGTTCTCGAAGTTTCCGTTACATTCACGTACGCAACGCACGAAGAAAACAATTTTCCTTTATATATTAAACGTACGTTTATATATATCTATATATGTCGTTATAAAAACAGAAACGTCACACGTATCGTAGGGATGATCGACATTTACGATCATGTCGTAAAACACAAACGGAGAAAAAATGAAAACAAATAGATGCACGTCACGCGATACGAAAGCCTCCTTTCGCGAGCTTCGCGACATCACCACCGGTGTCATGGGGTCTCTCGTGACGATGTAAACAATTCCCTAAATCCGTAATCCCGTTCCCATTCTTCGTTCTCTTTATACTTAATGCGTATTTTAGGAAATATGACAGTGACGTAAAAAACACGTTTACCGGAAAATGGAGAAAATTTTTAAGTACGATGTATATTGTATATTGTACAGTTATATGTAAGATTTCGTTGATTCGTTCGTGATGCGGTAAGAGAGAAGAATGAGGTCGCGCGACTTTATCGCATTTATACATACGAGAGAGGCTAACGTACCCTGCAGACTACACACAGATCGATCGTCGTACGAACCTGATGTATATATACATATATATATATATATATAGTGTTGAGAAACATTGGCGAGCACGTGAGACGCGATGTATTCTCGATAGTATTATTTTTTCGTATCGTTCCCTTTCGCCGTTAGGTTATATAATTCCGTAACGACCAAGGGAAATGAGACATTTTTTTTGTTTCCGCAGTCACGTGACAACCGTTGGCGCAGACTGCGCCGCGATATTTTCGTAGGAGAGTTCGAGGAAGGGTGAATCGAAAAAAAAAAAACGTACTACCAACGTAAAGAAGATTATGGAAAATCTTTCAAAATACCGGTCGATCATTTCCGGACGAATGGAACGATTATTTATACACGAATACATTCATACGTACATGTTTATAAATAATAAGTTGAAAGAATCTTTCGGTCGCAAATGTAATGTAGATTTGTGGTAACTCGTTAGAAATGATTATGAAACGAAGTCGTATGATAATACCTGTACGTGTTTACCCAGCTCATGCCTGCTCGATGATACTCGACGATGTTACATACACACTTTTTTGATCACACACTTTATTCACGTAATGTCACTAAATTAACGAGAATAAACAACGATTAATCGTATTCTCGAATGTTATTTCGCGATATTAAAGAAAATATATAAACGGAATTAAAACCGTTCCCGTCCTGTTTTCCAATGTCACTAATGCCACCACCCCGCAATCGTATCCAAACGAAAACTGCGCGTATGTTGCGCCTTCCATCCGTGCGTTTCGCCGCAACGCCGCGTTATCCATGGCGCTTTTGGCACCAGTGAAGCACTCTTTGTGCAAGGGCGCATGCACCCCCGCGCAAAATCAATAGGCACGGTCACGTGAGGATGTATGCCGCTATGTTTCCTGACGAGAGACAGAGACAGAGTGAGGAAGATAATGAGAGACAGAGAGATAGAGACAGGCCAGTCAAAGGCAGAACGTTTTAGTTCTGTGTATAGAGAGAAACTCGCATGCAAAAAACCCTCTCCTTCGTTTTCTACTCTACACGTTTGTTGACGATCCGAGACGAGGTAAACAATATGGAGCTCGGAGAGGTGGTATGGAAGATTCGATAGGAGAGACGAGCATCATGGGACTGTTATGGTGGTGGGGGAGGAATAACGAATTTATCGATTTTTTTTAAGTTGGCACAATGCCTTCAATGTCTTGAAACATTTCTCGACACACCATATCCTTAAACCTTGTGCTATCTCTACTTTCTAGAAATTGTTCAATCGACGAACGAAAAGAGAATGAACTTTTTGTACAGAGTTCATGAAAATGAGATGCGATCGAATGATGCAATTTATTCGACGATTTCAGCAAAACCGTCGCATCTTCGACGCTCAACTTCATCGATGGCCAAAGGGTGCGTTCATTCGCGACCTTCAACTTCAAAACCGTGCAGGCCCCAACGTTTATGCTCCCCCTTTATTCTGTACTACGCAGTTTCTCGCGTCCTTTTCTAATTCCTGATTTACCCTTGCACGCATTTCCTCACTCCCCGCAAAACCTCCATTGAGTAATCAAGATTCATGAATGGGACAGGGAAGCGTGCTCTCCCCGGAATTCGCCACGGTTTGATGACTCTGCGTCAGCTCGACCTAACCTCGCCCACACTTCGAGGAAGAGAAAGCACACGGTGTGTGTGTGTGTGTGTGTGTTTGTGTTTGTGTTTGAGCTTTTGCGATGTGATATTCGAGTTATCGATCCAACACTCCTACCCTCTTACTCTTTACAAGGGTATGCTTTTTTGTCATTGCAAAGCTTTTGCGTCTCTTCGTCGGACTATTTTGTGAAGGCGGGGACAGAAATTCGGGCAAACTACGACGTGGCATAATGGACGTGTAAATAACAGTTTTTTCGTTAATTCGAATGGGAAATGTAATTTTATTACAGTAGTAATAAAGCAGTATTTATATAATTTTCCAGTGCATTTTTTGTTTTATACTTTCTACGTTTTTTTTTTCAATCCGTAGGCTAGCACGTTGTAAGAAAATCGGAATTAAATATGGGCTTACGTATATGTTGATCTCGTGGCGACTTGAAATTCCTGTGCAGCTTGACCAATTCGAAAACCAACTATTGTTTCTGACATTTTAAGATACGCAGATGCATGTTGTTTTTTTAATTTCTTTTACACATCGATGTCAAACCAAAAGAATTTTGAAGAGCCCCCATGACGTTTTGGAAATAAAAAGAATTGCCAAACACTTCTGGAAATATGTGAAGATTGAAATTGTTTTGAACGGTTGGTCATAATTCTTTATAACGTTTATTTATTCATGAATAAGATTTATCACTGATACATTAATCCTCTATTTTTAATCAACAATGATAAATATAAACAAAAAAAGTTGCATATATAATTGTGCGGGAGATCATTAAAGGAAAAACTTTCTTGAGGTTGATTCTTCGTTGGTCGATGTCATCTCCGAACACTATTAAACGAATGAGAGAGATTATTATTACAAAACAAGCATGACTAAATTTCTCCAATGTAGATCCATAAACTAAAATAACTCTGTGGCAACTACAATAGAGTGATCATTCGATTGTAGCCGCTCGAAGCATCTCTACATGGAGAACGTCTTATTAGATTAACAATAACGCGTACACAAAGTATTAATAAGAGTAATGTGTCGGTAAAAAAAAATCCCCAAGAACCGGGCCGATACATAAATATTTTACGTGTAGGTATAACACAATTTTGTAGTCTCAGTCTGTTAAACAATAGTAAATGTCTAACTAGATTCAGATTAAACAAACACATACGAGAAAAGAAGCTCGTGTGATCAATTTTCTTGAAACTAAAAATATTATCGATTAATATTATTGACAGTACTTGTTGTTTTTTTCTTTCTTTTATATAAATTTTTGAAAAATCCAAAATTAGACGAAAAACATCGGATTGTCTCGGAGTATCTCGTCCTTGATCGTCATTCTCGTCCTTTGCTCTTCCTCTAAATTGTTGAGACGAATATCAACCCTGCCGAAAGAAAAGTGTGAATTAACAAAAAAAAAAAAGAGCAAATAGAATGTACAAAAGTTGAAACGACTCGATATCTTTTTACTTACTCGTTGGTAAGGGCACGTGCACGGAAAGCAGCGAGATGAGCGTAATAAGTCGGTGCCGGATAACTTACTGAGCGCGAGCAGCGAGAAAACATGTGACACAGGTAGTATGTGAGTTGTTCGATCTCATCTTCGCTCATATCGCTGTCGTCCCACAAACAACGATATTTGGTCGGTCGAGCGGTTCCCTGGAACGTGCAGGGTTTCGTCAATTCAGACATTTTCGATTATTTTTTTAACTACCAAAGATATTTTAAAAAATCGCAATAAAAGGAATGGCAGGTTTTAAGCGTTATACCTGAATACTGGCGTGAGACACAAGATAAAAGTCTATGTGGGACGGATGAGTTATCTGAGTGTCAACGACGGTTCCAGCTTGAACATTTCCGTTTCTGTCGTCAGAGTTACGTGGATCGGTTGGAAACAGACGAATGTGATGGCGTTTTTGTACAACGAGGAACGTTATTTTCGGCTCGTATTTTTCGGTACCACCGAGCTTGGCGCAAGCGTTGCGGATAGCCTGAAGCTCGTGATGCATCACTTGTGGAAATTGGCCTTCGCTTACACCGTCTCTGTAATTATAATTTGGATAACGAAGACGGAGAATATGGGATATATAACAACGAAATTGATATCAAATTATTATCAGTTTTGTTAAACTGATTTACATACCGATAAAAGATTATGCGCTGCGGCTTGTGTTTGGTACTTTTGTAGAAAAACAACAATTGTTCCCTCATTATGGTCTCGAGTTGTAAAATTACCTCGGTTCTTGGAGGTTGAAGACGGATTTTAACGTTGTACTTGAAAGCTCTTGGACCGTGACTCGCAGCAACCTACGATAAACAAAACAAGAATATAACATTTTTGGAAAATTGGTATATTACTTTTTCTTTCTTTCATACGTACCGCAGCAATCGATGGTATTCCCACGGAATCTGGTGAGGGATGAGTTACATCAGCGCCGACAATCATGCATGGTGTGTTCAAGCAAGGCGGACTAGAAAAAGAAAGGACAACATGTATCCCTTTGTTTTTTGAACAAGTTTATAAGCTAAATATGCACTTACTTTTTTCCAACAGCGAAGATTTGATTGGTGCCGTTGAGTTTCGCATTAATTTTTAGTATAATATTACCAGCGGTCGCGTCGTTCATTTTTCTTTCCACAGTGACGGCCTTGAGACATTGAGTCAAAACGCCAACGTTCAATTCCGCATTTTGCTTAACTTTGCCTGAAATTTGATAAAAATGTATAACTCTAGATCATTTTGTTATTACATACATGTTGTATTAAAAAGTTTGACAATACCGACCATAAACGGGACCAGTTTTGTCCGGCACGATGACAATTATGAGTTTGATGCCCTCAGCCTTTTTCTCCTGATAAAATTGAACTATTTCACGTACGTCACGCAACGGAGCTCTCATGTACTTGAAAGGCGTCAAAGGTTCTCCAATATCCATTCCAACTCTTCTCCCTACAAAATACGATCATTGTTATTGAAATATCTTCGTTAACTTGGAACTTGGCTTTTTTTATGGGGATTGATCAGTTTTTTTTCTCGATAATGTCACGAACCTTGGTTCCTTAATAGTTGAACTAAATTTCTTAGAGGCGCTTCTGTCGTTCTATCGTTTAAATTGAGAATAGTCCAACTCCTGTCGGCCAGAGCGCTTGGGCTGTAAAAAGCGTTCTGTCGCCAAACTCCCTTTGACACGGATATCTCCCGCTTGTCGAATAACGTCGGTGGATTGAGAACGCGAGCTGGTACTTTCTCGAATCCATTGCCGACGGAAACGCCAAATTCATTCGCCGTTGGATCGTGGTTCATTCGGAGTTTAGCGAACTGCGATAACAAAAATAAAAAATAAACACTCTCATATCGAATCTGACATAAATAAAATTAAAATAAAGTATTATTGTATACAAATTTGAATTACTCACGCCGTCCAAAATCTTTTGTTTACGAGTTTGAGTATTCGTGGCAGCGTATTTGATCATCGTCGATGTCTGACGTTCATCTAACTTGGAATTCGTCACTTGACCGGCTTCGATAACGCATAGCTGGAGAGAGGAAACAAATTTGAAACATTAGCGATTCCATCGGGAATTTTTTAAGTATTACGTGAATTCAGATTCTCACCTCCATCGGCATAAGTACGGTTTTGTTTCTTGGACCAACCCACAGAGTCGGATAGTCCGGAAAGCGTATTCGGTATCGCTTCTCTGTCGCGAAATAATTCTCAACTGTGGTGACGGAGCCATCCGGTAATTCGAACGTAGCCTGCCTCGAGCTTCTTCCGAGATCATTGATGTTCCATGTTCGTCGAGACGATGGCTGGCCCGGTATCTCGTACGTGACTTTCAAGCCTTTCAGGAAATCCGTCAGTTTTTTTCGATTGAAATTATTCTCGATATCGGCAACCGTAATTGGCCGGTTGTTACGCGGATCATGGCAAAGCTCGTGCACTAAATCCAGCACCTTCTGATTACGGGGAAAAGCTTTGTGGGCGACTGCAAAACCAAAGAGACTCTTGTATCACCGTATGTTTAATCGATATTTGTAAATTCTTAATAATTATATAAATTACCATCGATGTTGAAATAAGGTTTCCAACCAAGTACTGCCGATTGGAACGTTCCGACCCACAGATCCATACCATTTCCCAGTTCAACCACACGGCCTGGTTCAGGTTGAGTGAAAAACGATCTACCAACCTACCGAAAATATTCTATTAACCATTTTAAATATATGGAATAATATTTCATAACTGATTATTCAGATAAGTACATTTAAATTGTGTCATACTTTATTAATTCGATTAAAACATCTTTTAACCATTATTTTAACTGAATTTGAATATTTAAAAAATGTGTTGTACCGGTATAGCTTTTTGACGTATTGCAGCAGCTCGAAGTACGACATCGAGTGCCTGGATGGCAGTCTGTTCGCGTTCATTTTCTGCGAGACCCGGTTTGACATAAGGCAGCCAGGACATGTCGATCTCGCGAGCTCTGGTGATAGTGACCTTGAAGGTCATGTTTTTTTGTCTCTGCGTATTTTCCACCTCTACTGTTGCGTGCAGCTGAATATAAGAAATTCGCAATATAATTCACTGTGAAATTTGCAAGATTTTATATTATGGAAAAAATAAATAAATAAATGTGATTCATACAACTTCACCAAACGGTAGAGTCCCGGCAGCATAAAGGTTGCAGCGACCATCGAATGCTGGATAACGCTGAGGATAGTATTGCAGTCTAACTGCTTCGACTACCGGTCGGTACATAAATTTTGGCTTGTCCGGATCGAGTTTTACATCATAGTGGGTAACCGTATTACAGAAATTCTTTCCAAATTGGAGTGGTATCATGTTCGTTTCAACAATTATCGGCCTTCCAGCGGTGCCAGCCTTGTTGGGATTTTTGCGTTTGGGTATTTGAGCTAGATACGTGGCTTGTTGACTTGCCGACAAAGAAGTCTTCACAGGCGACGAACCGGGTTGCGACTGTATAAATAGACATTCAACTTAAATTTTGTTCAATGATAATATTTTGACCATGACACATACCACTTTAGGAACATAAAATACGAAAGAACAGATCTTACTTTCGATGGACCTTTTGGCTTGCTATCACTTGCTCTTGAATCTGCAGATGGGGCCCGTGAGCCTGAAGAAGCCTGCGAAACTGCTGAAGACTGCAAATTAAAAATGCAACTGCGACTTAAATTTTGTTCAATGATAATATTTTGACCATGACACATACCACTTTAGGAACATAAAATACGAAAGAACAGATCTTACTTTTGGCTTGCCATCACTTGCTCTTGAATCTGCAGATGGGGTCTGTGAGCCTGAAGAACCCTGCGAAGCTGCTGAAGACTGCAAATTAAAAATGCAACTTACTGATCATCTCATATCATATGCCAGAATCAACGAATTAATGTCCTCAAAGAAATAAGTTTTTCACAGCCATCTTCTCATAAATATTATTTTCTTTTGTGTTGTGCAAACATATCCTCATTAGGGGGTTAATGCAGCCAATTGTGATTGGATCAGATCCTGACCTACCGGTGTACTGTTGTCACGACCATTTGTTGACTGTCTTTGTCCCTGTTGAATTCCTTGCTGTTGTCGGGGCTGCCACGGTTGTTGGGGCTGCTGTTGTTGTTGGGGTTGCTGCTGCTGTTGTTGGGGCTGCTGCCGTTGTCGAGCCGGCCATTGCTGTTGTCGTGGCTGCTGCTGCTGCTGTTGTTGGGGTTGCTGCTGTCGTTGGGGTTGCTGCTGCTGTTGTTGGGGCTGCTGCTGTTGTTGCGGTTGCTGCTGTCGCTGGGGTTGCTGCTGCTGTTGTTGGGGCTGCTGCTGTTGTCGAGCCGGCCATTGCTGTTGTTGCGACTGCTGCTGTTGTTGTTGGGGCTGCTGCTGCTGTTTTCGGGGCTGCCCCTGCTGTTGTTGGGGCTGCTGCTGTTGTTGCGGTTGCTGCTGTCGCTGGGGTTGCTGCTGCTGTTGTTGGGGCTGCTGCTGTTGTCGAGCCGGCCATTGCTGTTGTCGCGGCTGCTGCTGCTGTTGTTGGGGCTGCTGCTGCTGCTGTTTTCGGGGCTGCTGCTGCTGTTGTTGTTGCTGGGGCTGCTGCTGCTGTTTTCGGGGCTGCCCCTGCTGTTGTTGGGGCTGCTGCTGTTGTTGAGGCTGCTGCTGCTGTTTTCGGGGCTGCCCCTGCTGTTGTTGGGGCTGCTGCTGTTGTTGGGGTTGCTGCTGCCGTTGTTGGGGTTGCTGCTGCTGTTGTTGGGGTTGCTGCTGCTGTTGTTGGGATTGCTGCTGCTGTTGTTGGGGCTGCTGCTGCTGTTGTCGGGGCTGCTGCTGCTGTTGCTGCTGTTCTCCTGATTGCCCCGCATTGGATGGCTGGCCATCTTGCTTTTGCTTGTTTTTTCCTATGAATCAAACAGTCTTACATCGCATTTGTTCATGATGTAAAGTAAATACTGATTTTTTTGCATTACTGTACACAATAATTTCCGATCTCGCATTACACTATGCAGCATTACTACGAAAACCATCATTCCTGCAAGTTTATATAAACGCATACGCTGTTAACTTAATTATATCCAATTAAAAAATACAATCAACCCATGTTTGCTTGCAGAAGTATTTAATAATTTTAAGAACATTTTTGCTACAATAAGGAGAGAAAGCATTTGAAGGCTCATTTTATCATTTGAGAAAGGTTCGAGATAAAATAGCGAGCTTACGCAGAAATATTTTGATAACAGTCTTTTAATCTTAAGGGATATGATGTAGGTTATGTGACGCAGTATTCATTTTAGCACTACCGGCAGTGGCATCAGCCTCGTTTCTGAAGTGACAATACGTCGAAACATTGAAAGAGTCTGATATAAATTTTCCAACGTTCTTATCGCGAATAAAAATGAAACATCGTTATTCGTTTACTTACCTTTCTTTCCCATTGTTAAAGCTGAACCGTCGCAAAACGTATAAAACTGTCACGTATCGTACAAACAATTTACGATTATCCACGATAGCAATAAAAGAATAGGAACGAAAATGTGTTGATATACGATCAAATCTTGAATCAAGTATACTAATAACGGTCACTCGTTACGTCTGATGTAATGTGTGAAGCGTATGTTGTATGGAGTATGGACGTTCATACGGTTCATACCACGGTTTATATGCAACATACGGCAATAACGAACAATGCGAGAAGTTTGAGATTTCCCCTCGAATCAGGGTAGTCACCGGTCGTTTCCCCGGTAAAAATATCTATGTCTACGAAACCGTCCTTAGACGTTATTGTAGTCATTGCCGCTATTTGAGTAAACTGATACGGTGAATGATCCGTGATGACTAGCATAGAGATAGCAGATTCTGGTATTTCCTCAACTTCTCTGCAACGAATAACATTTCCGAAACACCAAAAGCACCTTTTGCACCCTTTAAAACTAAATAAAATAAGGCCGCTTTCCTTTGTCCGAAGTGTGAACCATAGATTATAAAGTACCAGAAATTAGGAGAAGATCAGCAACGCTCGACAAAAGTTGAAACCACGAGAGTCGATTCTACGACATCTGAGCGGCGAAAGGGTGAACTATTTTAACCAACGTTAAGTTGGCTGCAAGCTATTGGAGTTATATATACGGCGAATGACGTGGCGATTTAAACGACACGGCATTATAATCGTGATATTCGCATTACGTGGGAGATTTCTGATTCCATAAGCTTCGATTGAAGCCTTTTTCGAAGGAAACAAATTTTGTCCCTTGGCAGGTACCGACAGTCGATATTCGTAATTTACTTTCGTGATTTTGGCGGACGGGTGGGGGGCATTTTTTTCCTCCAAAAAAACTTACGAGGTAGGTTACACAATCGGAATTTTCTCGTGTAACACGAATATGATGAAATAAAGGGTTTTTGAAGCAAAACAAATGTTGTCTCATCGTCTAGTATAGGCTTTTTTTTGTAGGTCCCTTCCGTGTGGTCATGATAATCGTGATTTTCAAAAGGTCGTATTCGGGACTCAGGCATTCTTAATAAGTAGTACTTAAGATATTATATATTCACAGTTTAAAAATAAGACGTTCTTTTATAAGTAACTGTCCATTACCGATGCTTAAGAACGTCTTTATAACGTAAGGGCTTAAATGATTTTTCCGTTATACGAACCAATCACAATTGAACTTGAAAACCAGACTTAAACTTGAGCTATCGATAATGTAAATATAACCAACAAGTTCAAACGACTACAGAAAGAATATGCCTATGCTGCGATTAAAGAGCAACGTTCTTACCGCCAAAAACTGCCACTTGGTGTCGCAGCGGTCGACGTTTGTGACGTCACTGGAGATTGTGAAGGCTCTCCCATCTCTGATCGTCAGAAAACGAGAGAGACGGCGCGACGGCCCCTACTGTATAGTTCGCATTAGAGAAATCGAGAAGGAGCACTTGCTCGTCCGTGTTGGTGAGAGAGAAGACGGAGCTACGCCATGAGGTTGTTGAGGTATACGTGAACGTGTCGTGTGACCTAACACATTCTTATAGCGACGCTAGCGACGCCAGTGGTTGGGGAACCAAACTATCCTCGGTGTATTCAAAACTCGCTTCAATTTAAGGGTAGGCATATTCTTTTTGTAGTCGTCTTAATTCGTTGGTTTTTAATAATCCTACAGGACTATGGGCTATGGAAATGATGGAATTCGCCAATATAACGAACAGAATATTGTTATATCCTTCGAACTATGCCACAATTATTGTTTTTATCATCTCACGGTATGTAAATAATTTTTACTACAGAAATTCTTGAAAACACAATCTATGACAACAACATCTTTTTCTCTTTCGTATATTGTATATTTGCCTCTCGTTTTATTCATATATTCGAAATTCACGATTATACAGTGGGATTCTACAGATTAGATCTTTTCATTCAATTACGAAAAGAGGATATCGCGAGGAGCGCTCTAAAGAACAAGAAAACAAGGATATAATGGAATGAAACTGTGACATGTACAAAGCGAGAATCTTCTCAGTATCAGCTGTTCACTATGTCTGCACGTGTCTCCATGGTAATATTTTTTCCATCTAATAATAAATCTTCGTTTCATTTTACAGCTGTGACAAATTATTATATGGTTTCAGCAATGAAATATTCGGAATCGCGTGATTCCAAAACAAGTCTAGCACTTCGCTCCGCTGATAAGGCGATCAAATTACAGTACTAATGGTTTTGGCACTTATTGTTAGATAGAAATGTTTTACGATTGCACTAGGGATAACAGATTGGTACTCGCATCAAATTCAGCTGGCTCGCTATTGAGATTGATGCTTTTTTATTTCATATTTTTATAAACTAATCGGTTACTAAACTATCTTGCTCGTTGTTTTCAACTATGTTACACGATCATTTTTCACATCGTTTCTCCCAAATAAAAATCTATGTTACGTATAACTTTGAATGCTTTTTAATTTTCGTGTACGACGAGTTGCGTGGGATCGCTCGGATCGATTTTGTCCACAATATAATTTTTATTACACTCAAACTTAGAAAAGTCACACTGATATAAAATATACAAATCAAAAAGAAAACAAAAGATTGTAATTCGCGATTATGATGTTTTGATCGACAGCCCGCCGGAGACAAATGCTTTAACGAATCGCTTTAACGGAGTAAAGCGACGCAAAGCCCGTGGATCATCGGCCAAAAAATCTCAAACTCCCATCGCTGATTTGTCATGAAAATGGTTTCTTTTTTATGCAATATACCAAGAGAGTATGTGTTTGTGTGTGTGTGTGTGTGTGTATGTGTAAGAAAGAGAGAGAAAGAGAGATGGTAGAGGAAAGCATAGTTTATTTGTTGGATTCCAAGTGAGCCTCGAGAGGCCTCGAGATTTTCGGAAGCTCGACGAATGATCGGTACGAGCGAAGCCCAAGGCAGCTTCGATCAAACCGATCGCGTTTTGAAAGAAACAATAAAATAAAATAAAATGAAAGAAAGAAAGGAAGTAAGAAAGAAAGATAAAATTCATTGGAAGTATTAAAATGGCAGTGCTCGTTATAATCCGAGACTCGGTAATTGTAATTCTATCGAGAGTACATGTACGCTTACTATTTATATGTATATTATTCGATTCGTTTGTAAAAGCTCGAATACAAATTCTCTGGCCGATCGCTCGAGTTTTAAACGCATATTACATTTTACATTTCTTTTCATTTTGTTTTAGATGTTGCCGTTCGTACTGCGGGATTTACGACTAAAGACGCTCGTACGAGCACCGCAGGTTGAGGCCCAATGTTTCGTACAACGAATTTCTCATCGGTATAAAAGATGCGTCGAATATCTCGTTACTTCGCTCGACGTGAGTTGGAAAAAGAATCTTCATGGAAAAGTGTACGAATGGCGAGCTGAGAAATTCGATTTGCATGTTCCAGATGAAAAATCCCTTTCTCCTGGCAGAAACTGGTTAGTCGAGGACGTAGCGTCGTTAAGTATGGACCATCCACAGTGTTAGAGAAGCGAAATAGCCTATCTCGCGTTTCTCATTGCACAACAATTTTCCGCAGGTTTGATATAACGTGGATCGTTTCTAAAATTTATACGAGACCAAAATCCGTGTGAACGGTAACGTCACGATTGTTGGGTTTTTCCGCAGCAGCCATGTTCACCTCGACAAGGGTATCGACGCTGTTTATCGGACATCCCTTGAGAATTTTTTGGGCTGCGAGACTCGTGAATTGGACCTGCATGTCGCTGAGACTCGGATAAGAATACAGATCTCCTCTGCTGACGGTCTTTTCGAGATTCGGCTCGGAACCTTGAGGCGCGCGGCGTTGTTTCGCGCTCTCGAGATTCTCGATGTAGACGTTATTGAACGAACCGCCGAATCCATCGAAAGATTTGGTCGGTGAGGGTGGATTGGAGGCGATATTGTTCTTGGATCCTGGACGTAAAAGATTACGATAGCTGAGCGCGTCCTTGGACAACGACAGACTAAGCTTTCGTGAATTGTTCATCGCGTCGTTCGTATTTTTCGTCGTTGGCAAATTGACCGAGGGATTCTCGTTGGTATTAACGAGAGAATTTTTGTCGACGTTCGTTGTACCATCGATGAGATGAGCCTGGCTGTTATTCAAACGATTCGTTAGTTTGAGTTTGTTCGGGGCTTCCTCGTCGACTTTTGGCTTGTTTTCCTTGTCCGATTCCGAGAGACTCGGCTTGGACTCTTTGCCACTCGTGTAAAGCGACGATGGCCTCTCGAGCTTTATCGGTTTCCAATCGTCCATTTTGCTCGCTCTACGCAGCTTTTCCTCGTCGCTCTTCGAGTTCAATACCTTCTCCTCGTCCAATCGTGATTTATTAATTTTCTCGCTCACCAACTCTCTCTCCTGCTTGTCCTGTTTGATCTTGGTAGTTTCCCTCTCCCCGTTTATCCTCGAGGATGTTGTTGTCGTCGTCGTCGTTGATTTGCCGCTCTTCGACGTACCGTTCTCAAACGTAATTACCGATCTCATCGGTGAATTGTTCTGATGTACGTAGATCTTGGTCCCGGGGGAGCCCGAGATTGTCGTTGTGCTTGATGCGTTCGAGGCGAGAGTCACACTGCTTTGTATCGCCCGTTGTTCCTGCGGTGTAGAAGCCGGACTCAGATTCGTCGAGACCTGCAGCGTTATGGAATTTTGTGCCTCCTGAAGAGGCGTCAAGGCACCTTGCTGTATGACCTTCAACGGTGATGACTGAGCGCTGCTACTCGTCAATTTCGAGGTCTTCAACGGGGATGACGATAGTTTGCTGCTCGATATTGATTTTCCGCTCGAGTGAGTCGAGTGGCCCGAGGATGTCTTCTGGAGGATCTGTCGAATGTTCGAGGTAAAATCAATGAATCTTATCTTAGTCTTTTACCCAATGAATTTTAATGCAATAAATTTAATCGACTGTTATTAAAACTTTTACAGAAATACAAAGATGTATCACCTTGTGTTGTGGCGAGCCATTCGTTGATTTGGTGCCACTTCCGGTCGAGTCGTGACTCGGTCTTCTCGAGCTGTGCCTCGTGCTCGATCTACCTAGAGTCGCAGTTTTAGCCGGACTGCCATTCGTCGCTCTAACGGAACCGGAACTCCCGCCGCTTCGACTCGGCGACGAGTTCGTCGAGTGTTTCCCATTTTGTATCTGTCCTCTTGTCTGATAAGGCTCTTGTGCTCCGTTTGGCGGTAATACAGAGGCCCGCGACGTGCATCTACTCAGACTCGAACACTTTGATCTCGGTAGCGTCGAGCAAGGTGAACGATGTCTTCGCGAACTTCTCGGCGTCGAGTTCGCCAACAAACTCGACGAGTCTCCGCTCGGCTGACGCCTGTGTCGTCTTGGTAATGTCGCCGATCTTACCGAACTCGAGTCGTCCCAGACCTGAAAACTCGCTTGCGACTGATCCAAACCTTCCAGCATCTGAAACACACGGCGATTTAGATTACTTTTTCATTCACCAAATTTAACGAACGTCTCGTCGAGAATTATCCTTCTTTCTGTTTCTTCTATTTTTCCAATCGCATTTAAGGTAGTCCTATCGTTACGTTTTTGTTAGATTTCATTGAAAATTTGCAGAAACTTTCTTTGATGTCATATGTACATGTGTATAAAATCTCGGGGTCCTTTATCGATTCAAAAGATCCCATATTTATTCTTGAATATCGTCATTTTTCCCAACGTCCTATAAGAGCCCGTGTTAAATATCGCAGCATCATACAATAACTATCTCGATTATTTGGTCGATGAAGCCGAATTTGTTGTTAAGATTCTGTTCAGACACATCAATAATACTATAAAACTGTTGATAATGTTATAGAGATTTACGAGAATTAAGAATTTATCGTATGATTATTAAGACAGAATCGTTTGAATTTGTTGCTTAGACTGAATCTACAATAACATTACGAAAACATATTATTGAATGTTTCATTTCTTGCTTAAATTTTAAGTAAGGATCACCGGATCATTTCACCCGCACCCAGTGGATCATTTTGGACCCGGGGGTGTACAAAATGATCCTTTAGTAGACTTTCACGAAAACATTAATAAACATTATTTCTAATGGCTTATGCGATTCAACGCTTACTAAATTTGTAATTCGATCGAATAACTGCCCCTCCAATATTTCAAGTTTAAGAAAAAGCTACATGCACTCGTTTTACAGCTGTTTTCCCTTAGAGGGATCATTTTCGACCACGTTCCTCTACACGTCTGTATAATTTCAAAGGTCAATATCGACTCAAAAATCTCCATATTTATTCTTGAAAATCGTCATTTTCCACAATCTCCCATAAGACCCCGTGTTAAATATCGCAACATTATACAACGAGTATCTCGATTATTTGGTCGATGAAGCCTGTTGAAATTTTGCACACATTTTTATATGACATCAAAGAAGCTTCGATTAGTTTTTATAACAAGTCTTGTGGGAAACAAAGTTCATGATTTTGTTTATTATATAACAAATAAACTTGACGTAGGATCAATTTGAATTGTGAATATGTTATTCTTTAGTCGATTTGCAACAACTTTTCTTAATGAACTTAAACACTCAGTTTACTTGGAATGTAAGAAAAAACGGGAATACAATTTTAATATCTTCCTATCGATACGACTACCTTAATTCCAACTAGATCATCGATTATGTTACGTTACTTAGCGACCATCGCCTAAATGATTCATTTAAACGCATGAAAAATAATAATCATAATACTAAATATGTAAATTTTTGTTTATTAATTTGTAGAGACAAAAATGGAAGGACATATTTACCGAGGGGCTCGCTGCTCTCGTCTGGGTCGCGACGCTGTGAAGATGGACCACCCTCGGATTGAACCATTCCGTGGGCGGATATTGGGCGCTAAAAGTGCCCATCAAGGGCGTGCCCTTTCGTCTCGTGCTCCTTCGAAATAGCCTCGAGAGAAGGCCTATTTTTTCTGAAAATATACCGGACAGGCCTATTTGAGAAAAGTTGGATCGTACGTTCGTCCGCTCGTTTCAGAAACGTTGAGTACGCTCGAGGATCGGGGAAAGGCTTGCCAAGGCTGAGGGGTTTCGATGCTAAAAAGCGCTTTTTACCATTTACCGATCGCTTGCGATATTCCTTTTCTTTTTCATCAATCGTACTCGAGACAAAAATTAATCACTCGTTCGTTAGTCAATTACGCGCTCATCGTTATTAGTCTTTTCTTGTTCACACTTGCGATCCGGGTTTGATTAATAGCGATCGGTAAAACAAAATAGTTTGCTTTTTAATTAAAAACTAATAAATTAAATATAAAAGCTCGTTGCTTTTCCCCATCACCAAGAAACAAAGCTCTTTCCCCGATATTTTGGACTCACTAGTCGGGCTGTGAGGCGTGCTGTCGGTACTCGCGTACTCGGCGCTCGAGGATGTATCGCTCCGGTCCGGCCTTCGTGGCAGCGACCGTGAACTTCCGCTTCTGTGAAGGCGTCTTGCCGAGCCCCACAGTCGCAGGGAATGCCGCCTCTCGAGGCGTCCCGGTACCGATCTGCATCGCGCGAAGAGCACCTTGTCGTTCGGGTTGCCTGTAATTAAAAACCGTCGGAAACGAATTAATTATCGCACGCGATTTATCAAATTTTCATATCTGTAGCAACGTTCTTATATCTATAGTCACGGGAACAATTTTTGATCGTAACGGTAATGAAACCTTTGATTCCACGTGAAACGTGAGAAACACTAGACTGGAATTTTTATTTTTAAATTCTCGTTTCTTTTCTTCCCAACGATCGAAGATCGAAGGAAAACAATCGATAAATAATAACGACAAGAAAGTCGACAAATCGTATCGAGCAAATTAGACACATGAGAAACTAAATTGACAAAATTCGATTAAAAATATTTTTCTCCAATTGAATAAAAAAATCGGCATATAAAAAGTAAGAAGCTCTTACGAAGAGGGCGAAGCGTGAGAATATTCGTGAAATAAAATTTAAGTAGAAGAGGCTTAAAGAAATCGGGCGAGAATATCGCGCCAGGCGAAAGAAAAATTGAATGGAGCACGAGACATCACGGTGAAACTGGATTATGCGAGAGGAAGGAAGAAGGAAGAAGGAAGATTATACTACGTGGTAGTCGTTGATCCCTTGGCCTCCATGTGATCCCGACAGCGTGTAACGGTAGACAATGTCGTGAGCAATGGCTAATATATCGTTGTACTAAACGCTCTGTACTCTTCCAACTTGTAGGTATACCTTGGGATGTTTTGTCGCGGTTAGATGCGCCAGTGGTTTTAGCAGCACATTCGAGAGCAAGTTGTCCATAAAAGAAGAAGAGGAAAAGGAAGAACAAGAACAAGAACAAGAAGAGGAATAAGAAGTAAAAGAAGAAGAAGAAGAAGAAGAAGAGTAAAAAGAAGAAGAAGAATAGACGTTGTATTCACGGATATCCCGGGGGGGTCGTCGAGATCGAAGCTTTTGCAATAGCACGAAAGAGTTTCTTTCTTTCTCTTTCTCTTACGTTTTGTATATTCCTCAACATTTCGTTAGGATCGCGTGTTCTTCGTCTTCGTCTTCGCCTCGGTGGCATGAAGCATGCAAATTTGCAACGCTGCTGGACAATGACGTATGTTCAGGTCAGCGATCAATTTTCTCTGTGCAAACGCGAAGAGCGAACGAATTTATTCGATTCGATTCAAGTACGTGCCGATTTAGGAAACTTCTTTTATTTTGTTTGTCAAACCAAATTTTGCGAGTACGTGAGATTACGATAGTGATCAATGTTCGAAAAAATCATTGTATAATTAGAAAATTTGTTGTCAACGTAGAATAATCTTTGTCTTATTAATTATGAAAAAATTGAATTTTGATCAATGAATGATTTTTCACTTTGTTCGTATTTAACCCCTTAACCTACGATTTATGTTCGAGAATTTTGGGCCGAAAATGTAAACATGATCGCTCAGCCTTCGAGCTATTCGCACGACTTGTGTAATACTCGTGATGTATTCCTATTATCTCTTCGTATCGTGATCAGTTTCAAGTTATTCTTGATCACATTCACACATCGAAATTTACTTTCATAAATTCTAGAGACCCAAACCCACAAAATGTTCTCACACCGTTGCAGATTATTAATTTTGAATTACTGATTTTTGTATAAATAAACTTTTTGTAGTACTTGCATCTACGACAATTATTGCATCAGGTTTTAATTACTTATCAAATATTTCACAAATACTTATAATTTTAAGAGGGCGCCGCCGCTAATATTTATATTTGGCCCGATCATCGTACTACGGGCTACGCCTGTAGTTGTAGATTAAGGGATTAATGAAAATCGAATAAAATTTCGTTAATAACGAGATAGGAATAAATTGAAAGAAAATTGAGGGAAGAATGTAATTTTTTTTTTACGTTAAAAATTTGTTTTTTTGTTCAGATTTGACGATCCTTTTAGTCTTACGAGACTTTGTATTATCATAAATGGCACATCGGCGCGTTAAATGATTTACAGAAATGCGCGGCTGCATTTGAAATTTTATTGCGCGAAAGTCAGTCGGTTTCGATTTTTCTCGAAGTGAAAAACGATCTCCCGTGCCACTGAGCGAATACTCCATCGGCAATTGGGCCCTCGAGTCGTTTATGCCAAGGACGTCGACAACATAAACGCGGAATCGTCGGCGGCAGAGGAGGGTCTCGGTGCTCCAATCGGTTCGGTATGGAAAAAGCAAATTCTCTTTCGACCGGCCGCCAGACACTAATATATTATATCGGATCTCGTTAAGCACGAGAGCCGATGGGAGAGAAGAAACGTTGAGTGCGCTATAACGTAAACGTTTTTTTTTTTTTTTTTTTTTTTTTACAAAACCGTGGCAATTTGTGGTTTTATATTTTTCAATATTTAAACAAGGTTTTTACCTTTTTTCAACGAAGTAACAAAGGCAATGTTCGATTGTTTAAATTGTTTGAATTTTAATGAAATTATTGGAATAATTAGAATTTTTTTAATAAAATATTGTTTGTGCAGAAATGTAAATAACAATATTTATATTATGTTGCAGGTTGATTCGTTGATATCGGATTTAACTAATTTTTTATCATCCAATCTGCGGATTCAGGTTGCGGTTTTATATTTTTCAACATTTAAACAAGGTTTTTACGTTTTTTTATCGAAGTAACAAAAATAATGTTCGATTGTTTAACTGTTTCAATTTTTACGAAATTATTGGAATAATTAGAATTTTTTAATAGAATATTTGTGTAGGAATAACAATTTTTATATTATGTTGCAGGTTGATTCGTTGATATCGGATTTATCCAATTTTTTATCATCCAATCTGTGGATCCAATTTACGGTTTCATATTTTTCAATATTTACACAAGGTTTTTACGTTTTTTAACAAAAGTAATGTTCGATTATTTAAATTCTTTCAATTTTGATGAAATTATTGGAATAATTAGAATTTTTTTAATAAAATATTGTTTGTGTAGAAATGTAAATAACAATATTTATATTATGTTGCAGGTTGATTCGTTGATATCGGATTTATCCAATTTTTTATCATCCAATCTGCGGATCCAATTTGCGGTTTTATATTTTTCAATATTTACACAAGCTTTTTACGTTTTTTCATCGAAGTAACAAAAATAATGTTCGATCGTTTAAACTGTTTCAATTTTTACGAAATTATTGGAATAATTAGAATGTTTAAATAGAATATTGTTTGTATAGAAACATAAATAATAATTTTTATATTATGTTACAGTTTGATTCGTCGCTAACGGATTTATCGAATTGGTTGTCATAAAGATTAAAAAAAAAATAAGACTAATGGTAACGATTTACCTCCACAAATGACATCGGCGAGATTGGTCTGTACGGCCTGATGCGTGACGTTGCCGTCCCTGAGGGTGAGCATCTCGCCGTGTACGAGGGCCATTGCCTCGTCGTTGCTCATGAGCATACCACCCTGACCCCGGCAACCCGTCAATTCGCGTGAATTTCTTCTCGAGCTACCGGAATCGCGTCTCAGCCTTCTCGTCTCGGGCGTCACGACGAAGTAGCCCTGCGACGTGTGATATATCTTTCGTTCCTGCATGAGCTTGGCGAGAGCGTCGTAAACGAGCTCGCGGCTCGGTCGTTGCATCGTCGGAAATGCATTTCTCAGTGCTGATCTCAGTGTGTCGAGAGTCGCGGCCTGTCGCTGCGACGTCAACTCGAGTATCGCCCAGCAAAGGGCTTCCGGTAGTGGTGTGAACTGGCCTTGTGATACCGGCGCTACCAGACAGTCTTCAATGTCGCCTGTAACACATTACAATTATATTTTATTTTAATTTAATTCATTTCCATTCAATTTAAACTAATTCACTTATCATACAAAATTGTCACATCTTTAATCTTTCAATTATTTTATCTTCCTACGAATTTTCTTAAATTTCAGATATTGCGTTAACCCTTTGAGCTCCAAGGACGCATATACGCGTCAGCCTATGTATCTGCGAACCACATAAGCTTGAAAGTACTCGGGTCTCAAAGGGTTAAAAAAAGGAAGAAAACAAGAAAACATTGGGCATTCGTTGATAAACACACGAGGAAGTTTTCGCAATCTTGAAAATCGTGATTTCCGAGAGTCGCCGAGGGATTTGCGGAGTCGGCATGCGCGCGATGCCTTTCTAATCTTCGTCTACCGGCTCGATCGGCTCACAGTTCCGTGCCTGGCTTCGAGTTTCAAATCTCCGTATTATTATAGTCGGGAATATCCTCGAGAGAAGCGTTTCGTTCCTCGACACCGTTGAATCTGGATACGGATCATTTTCCAGTCTCGTGTGTGATTGTGCGCGTATAAACAGAGACCTCGAACCGTAAGTCCCCCGAACGTTGTGTTTGCGGTCGAAAAAAAAAAAAAAGTATAAAATGAAAACACACACACACACACACACGCGTGGTTATGTATTTTCTATATCGGCGTGGTATAGATATAACGAAGGGGATTCAATATTGACGGGGATCGCGTTACCGATCGCGTGACCGATCTATAACGTGTCCTTTCTCGCGTCTGGAAAAAGCGAGCGATTAAAACGCTGCTTCTCTCGGTCTTCCCATAAATTACAGTTTTTTTTTTGTATTGTTTTTTTCCACCTCGATGACTTTCAAAATCCTTCGTTTAATTATATCGTACGATACGTGTATACCTCATCTTTAACATCGATGTTTTTATAACTGCGCATTCGTATCGAGTCGATTTTTTTATTTATTATTGTAACGAGACAAATTATATAATCGACCATTTATCTTTGAGAACTCGAATTTTCACGATTTCTCCATTTGTTATTGTATAGAAAATTAGTGAGAATTTTATTAAGCTAATGATTCGTTTATTCTGGTGTTTTGAAACGCGAGTTGATTTTCAATGTTTCGTGAAATCGATTTTGTCAAATCGCGGTGATAAATCTCTTCGTCTCTGTTTCTCCCTTGCGAAACAAAAAAACGAAACATCGTCGATGTATTTTCATCTGTGTCCCTCTTTTTCTCTCTACGTGCACAGCTTTCTATCTATAGTTATATTCTTGCGAACAGATACTGATCGTTGTCGATATTTCAGCTCACCGTACGTTGCCACGTGAGAGATATTCTCGGGCGCGTAACTCCGGTATGTTCACCAAGGAACGTTTGTACGTAGACAAGGGCAAAAAAACGAGGAAGCTGCGGAGGTGGTAGAAGCGAAGGAGGCTGAAGATAGGAAAAAGCAGCTTTTAATCGCGCCTCACCGACTCTTACCTCTCGCTCTCTCTCAGACACACACACACACACACACACACAGATCTCGTTAGTGGCATCCTCGAGCAAGACCTCTCTTGTACACCATCAGGATTTCTACGAGACACACGTGGATTCCCATACCCAGGAGGAGTCGATAAGCCACCGTTGCCGCGGTCCAAGAGAATCCAAGCGAGGCGCTAACAGTTCTAGCATAGTTATAAACGCACACGCATCGGACCGTGCGCAACGTATAAATCTTTATAAAGCGATATCGAGAGATTTATAAGAAACGTTTCACGAAACATCTCGCATTTTGCCTCAGACTTTTCAAATGTGAACGTACCAATGGAAAAACGAGTCTACGATTTTGTTATTTTTTTTTATTGAGATCTTCTCTCACCCGCACTATTCTAGTTTCGATTTTTCAATGCCGATCGCAAGTTTGATGTGCCATTGCAAGCTCAGGATGGCAAGAAACGCCTTGATTCGTGGTTAAAAAAAAGAATAAATAATATCAAGTTCGGTTTTCGAAGTGTCTTCAACTTTGACCGATTTGTTACGAAATTCCCCATATACAGGGTGAATTTCATAAGTTGTAACAGGCTTTATTCCGAGGTAGATGGGATCATTACAAACAAAAATTGCTTATATACATTAGGGATATTTTTGATAGTTTACGAGATATACATTTTTAAAGCTGGTCCAATCAGAGCGCGTCGAGAAATGTTGGAACCGCTCACTCCCACCCTAGCCGTAGAGATAGCACAGTGTACGGCGTTATATTTCGGGTTGCAGAATTCAGACCAGTTAATTTTATTTATTATATTATTACGCAGTCATTTTTATTTCTCGGACATTGGCTGCTAGGACGGGGAGTGGGCGGCTCCAACGCTTCTCGACGCGCTCTGATTGGACCAACTTTAAAAATGCATACCTCGTAAACTATCAAAAATATCCTTAATGTATATTTGCAACTTTTGTTTGTAATGATCCCATCTACCTTAGAATAGAAGCTGTTACATCTTATAAAATTCGCCCTGTATAGATATATAGACACTAGTATATAATGGTCTATGGTATCTTATAAATTACGTATACATCTCGAAGCGATAGAGCGCATAAAGGTGTGGAGAGGAGAAGTCTCGTGCTCGAGACGCCCGGGAGTTGTTTCTACCAGGATCGGTATTAGTTTATACTCTTCGCGGTGGCTCCTGAAGAAAGAGAGACGGAGAGAAAAGTGTTCGAGAGGAGCTCGTCTACCCGTCGATATAACTCTTGTATCGTTGGTGAATTCGCACGCAATAAATCTCGTTCTGTAATAATTAATTGAGACGTTCGTACGCGCTCGCGGCTAACATTAGTTTGCATACACACACACAGACACACACCCATGTATATATATATATATATATATATAAGAAAGTGTGGAAAGTTTTCAACGATAATGGAGGCTGAAGAATCGTTCCCATGCAAAATTGTTCTAGACCAATATGTATATACATATGCTGCACCGTGGAAGCTGCGGATCAAACTCTATATACATTATGAGAGAAAAATATATATATATAAAGTATGATCCGCACCTTCTACAGTGCAGCATCTTCTCGAGCCTCCTTTCGCTTTATAATCTCGTTTTTTTCCCTCTCGTAATTGAGTACGTGTAGTCTTATTTTCAACGAGAAACGAAAGAAGCCTCCACGAGAGGACGAAGAGGGTATTTTCCTCCCTGCGATACGAATAGCTGCATAATCGCGATATTTTCTCTCACGGAATATTAAGAATGTAATATGATTTCTTTAGACACTCGTTCGTTCCGATAGTTAGGACGTATGTACGTGCGAGTCTTCGAAAATGGGCAACGCCCACGAAAAGTCGTATGGATTTTTGTCCCGTAGGTACAAGGGATGTTACCAAGATATACGTATAGGTACGGGTAGAAAAAGAAAAGTTGCGACGGCTTTGGAAAGATCGGCACGTGCGCGACTGTCCTCCGGAGAGAAGTTCAACCCCTCGTTGAATCTTGCACGGTCTCTTCTACGTTCTCAAAATTCCGTAGGTGCGACACGGCGGTGGAAAACGTGGCTCGAATACGAAAAAAGGGCTCACGCGATGGCACGACTGTACCGGTATTCGATCGATACGGGAAAAAGTGACGAAATTATCTACACGAAACGTTTTACATCAGATTTTCGTTATCGTTTCGACAACAAAATGATTCGATTCGATTTTGCGTTTTGTGTAAGAAGTTGTTCTTGTGTAATTGTCAACCCTTTACGGTCGTATGTCTACTCTCAGCCACCCAAGTCTTTTTACCGTTCCGATCGTATGTCTACTCTCAGCCACCACTTTAACAAACCGTACTAATCTTGTACTGTATTCATCCATGTATCAGTTTACAATTTATTTGCACAAATATAAATATCTTATGGACCTATTCACGAACTCATGCGGTGCTCTTATCAATTGGAGAAGGAAATCCGTTGGGAACAAAAGCTCGCCGAGGCGAGCCAGTTGCCTCTTGTGCGTCAAAAAATCGACACGGTTCGAAGGTACTTTGTAAAATTCCAAATAATATTTCACAAGTTGTATTTAACTGTAATTAGGCATTCCCGCTTCTTAAAATATTTCAGAATAATATTCCACTATTGCCAAAAGAAAGTTATCGACGGAAGTTTACTGTGAAACTGCATATTGGAGAATGTTTTGAAAAATTCCACACAATGGAGAACTATTATTATCTGAATTTTTCTTGTCTACCCTTTTCGGGTTTTGACAAGCTTTTTGCCACTTTTTTCTCTTAACCTTTACTATCTTTTTTATGCGAGTCCCGGCTGCAGCCGGTTTCGCTCCGCACAATGGAGAACTATAAAATATAATTTTTACATGAAAACATGACATTAAAACGTATTATTGTATAAAATATAACTAAAGTTGTCCAAAAGAATTAATAAATCTTGTTTATTTTTTATAATCTTGCATGTTATGTATTACTGCTCTTTCGACGGAAATTAATTCCGACCAGTACGACACCCATGACCAAATTTAATACGTCGGAAAAGGGTTAAATCGACAAAGCAAAAAATTCAAACTTTCATTTACGTAGCTGTCTGTTTTCATCTTCAACCCTGTCGACTAAAAACCTCGAGAGCCATTTATGTGTGACGGATAATATTTTTTGACCCGTACCGATCGTTTGTGCCGAACACGCAAAATGGCCTTTTGCGTAATGACGAAACGCTCGAGTTCGTTTATGTCACGACCCCTTTAAAAAAATGCTTCAATTTCACCCCGGCAACGGGGTATTCTCCCCTTCCTCTCTCTCTCTCTCTCTCTTTCTCCCCTTTTCCTGTTTTTGCAGATGCATTTTAATCCGTTCCACCCTCTTGGCAACGCTTTCATGGGCAACGATCCTCGCCCGCAGGACTAAATTCGCTTGGGGTTGTTCTCCATGATACAGCAAGGTCGTTTCAATTCCGGCGATCTAACACAATGCACGTTCATGTAGGTATATACTGCTTCGCGCAATCCTCGGCTAACTCTCTTTGTATTCAAAATAATGCGGACCATTATATAAGGGTGTATATACATAGAATCTTTTGAAGTGTACGTAAGCGTTGTAGGATGACGAATTTGTTTCATTCCTTTTATTTCTGCTGCACGGTGCCGGCTGTTCTCTCTTCTCTCTCTCTCTCTCCCTCTCTCCCTATATATATATATATAATAAATATAAATAATCTAATAATCTTATAATATAATAATCTAATAATATACAAATATAATAATATAATAATATAATAATATAATAATATAATAATATAATGATATAATAATATAATGATATAATAATATAATAATATAATATAATATAATATAATATAATATAATATAATATAATATAATATAATATAATATAATATAATATTATATAAGTATTATATTAATATATTATTATTATATTGTACTATTATTATCTAATATTATATTATCATTATATTGTTCTATTATTATCTAATATTATATCATTATATTGTTCTATTATTATCTAAAATTATATTATCATTATATTGTTCTATTATTATCTAATATTATATTATTATAATATTATTATATTATTATTATTATATTATATATAATATTATATAAATATGTGTGTGTGTATGTATGTATGTGGGGCGAGAACAGCGAAGCCCTCTGTTCCACCCAATTAACGATCAATGCAACTTGTTCACTCGACGCCCCGGCGACTCCTAGGAACTTATGCGAGAGGGATACGACTGACGCTGACAGTGATCGCACCCTATAGCCAACCGTAAAGAACCACAAAGAGAGAATCGGCTCGTAGATCGTCTGTTATGGCGTTGTACAAATTTGTACGGGACGTTTCGTCCACAAATGTCACAAACCCCATTTTCGAATTTTTCAAAGCTGTTCAATCGTTTCTTGTGGCAAGAAGGTAAATGCTTTTTGTCAATCGTCGATTAATTTTTTTAATCAAACACGGTAAAAGATAAAAAAAAGAATTCTATTTGCAAAAATTGAGTTTTTTTTTTAAATATTTGACGATCGGATCGTTACTTACTCGCACGACTCGAATCGAATATTATATTTAACGCGAGATTAATTCGACGATATAAAATAATATTGTGAATTATCCATCGACACGAAACGACTCGTATATTTTTGATACTTTTGATATGCGACTCTTCGATTTGCCAGGCGCATATGCGAATCGAACAAAATGAACAGCGAATTTCTCAAGTATCCCGATCTCGCGTTCGCTTCGAGCTTCACCGCGATTTCTTTCTCTCCTTGTAATATTTTTTTTTATTCATTCTCCTCTTGGACCGCTTATTCCTCGAGAGCGTATCATAAATGTCGGCTCGAGTTCGCCTCTCGGCGAGGATCTCGACGATGATTTTCTTCGTACGAAACGATACTCGAGCAACGTTTACGACTCGGTTACCGTAGGTATGCAAATTGTCCACAAATTTTTCGATACGTAAAAAGTTCGAGACGCGTGTCTTATTTCGCGCGGTCGTAGAAATCCTTTTAAACCTTTACGCGAAAACGTAAAATAGTTCGTGCAACGAGAATACAACAACAAAAAAAGAACAAAGGAAAGAAACAAACAAAAAAAAGACATTGACTTCTCACGCACGAGTCGTCGTTGCGAAATAGTCCTCGAAGCTCGTTTTAATAGTCCCAGGGGGGTGGGAAGTGCAAGGAATGCGCTCTCGATATACTGGAAACATAAAATTGTTTTTGACACAGCGAATCTTAGTTCGTACGTTCTTTATTTATTTATTTTTTTTCCCACCATCATCGAATTTTTTGTTTCTTCAAGTTATATGTCGCGTTTCTCGGTTCTTGCCATAAAACGTTGCTCGAAAAATCTCGACAGGGACGATTACGCTTTTATTACATTATCGACCCTCTAGATATAGCTGTATATATAAGACCGATAACGTAATAAAAGCGTAATATATATATATATATATATAATATAAATATATATATATATATATATATATATATATATATATGTAAATATACATAAATATATGTTTATATGTATAGGGTGAATTTTCTAAGTTGTAACAGGCTTTATTCTAAGGTAGATGGGATCGTTATAAACAAAAGTTGCAAATATACATTGGGGATATTTTTAATAGTTTACGAGATATACATGTTTAAAGTTGGTCCAATCAGACCGAGCTGAGAAGAGTTGGAGCCGCCCACTTGCGTCCTAGCCGTAGAGATAGCACAGTGTAGGGCGTTACATTTGGGGTTGCAAAATTCAGAGCAGTCAATTTTATTTATTATATTATTACGCAGTCATTTTTATTTCTCGGACATTGGCTGCTAGGGCGGGAAGTGGGCGGCTTCAATGCTTCTCGGCGCACTCTGATTGGACCAACTTTAAAAATTAATATCTCGTAAACTATTAAAAATATTCCTAATGTATATTTGCAACTTTTATTTGTAATGATCTCATCTACCTTAGAATAAAGCCTGTTACACCTTATGAAATTCACCCTGTACATATACGAGTAGGTTTGTTTATTAGAGTGATCGCGAGATAGAGGGCGCGGTAGTGGCTAAGCAGGACACACCCGTTGCGCAATAAAAGGACTCTTTGCTTTTCCGTCTCTCGCTATTAAATATACAATATTTCTCAAATTTCTCCAAACGCGAGTATACGACAGAACTAAATTTTCGCAAAAAGTTATATAGAATTGCGCAGTTTCTCGAGGAATTCGTAATATCTCCGTAGATAACGATATTTTCTCTGGCAAATGACAACAACCGTTTCGATCGAATGAAAAATCGTTATCGACAAAGCGTCATATTTTGTCAATAGAAAACAAGATTATTCAATTCTCGACTATCGTTATCGCAAACTATCGCGGAATCTGGATCCTCCCTTCAAGAAGAAAGCACTAAACTTTGAGTTTCGAGTCCCATCGCTCTCTCTCTCTCTCTCTCTCTCTCTCTCTTCTGCTCTTTCTCTCCTAGAGTTATTCAACGAAAGTCGATAAACATGCCAGATTTTTCGCACGCCCCCGCTCACGGCCTCTCGAGAGTCGGGACGATAAATAACCTCGCCGTATCGAATAGCTGAAGAAAGAGACCGATAACCCTAGCCCCACCTCCCTCCCCCCTCCGTCCTTTCGCGGTTTCCGGAATTTATTGTCCAAGAAAGTATATAGTGTCTCTTGAGTGGACGAGGGCATATATAAATGTGTATATGGCATACCATCGTACATGTACAGTGAGAGATACATGTGTGCATCTCTCTCTCTCTCTCTCTCTCTCTCTCTCTTTCTCTCTCTATATAGATATATATACACACACCCATCTATATATCAATATATCTATGTATCTAGATATCTATATCTCAATATATCAATATATTTATGTATCTATATATCGATATATCAATATATCTATATGTCTATATGTCTATATATCTATATATCTATTTATCTATATATCTGTATATATACATATATGTAGTGGGGGAGAAGGAGGGAAAGAAAGAGAGAGAGAGAGAGAGAGAGAGAGCGAGATATGCTGCGTTTCGTGCGTAACTCGGCGAGGAGCGGCCCACCCACGCGTCTGCTCTCTCGGTGCAATGCGGCCACTTCGCTGATAGTCCATTGAAATGTTACATTGACCCTGCATTTATCAAAGTCAGCAATTTTTTTTTTCTGGTGCATAGGGGGAGGTATGAAAAGCTTAAGTCCAAGTTTGTGGGGTTGTAACCCTTGAGGAAAATCCGCCATCTTGAAAAAAGGGGTAAAATAGTTTTTGCAAAATAACTATGAAACTATCCACCGCGCAAGAAAAGTATTTTGTCGTTTTTTGTAGGAAATTAAATTCTCTACAAATTTGCTCTCTTGATTTTTTGTCGTAAAATCAAAAATACCAAAGTTATTAATAAACAACGACAACAAATTAAGGAGTAATTTCCTTTAAGTCGCTCTAACTTTTTGTTTTTGCATTTTTCAGAAAAATATGTTCCGAGAAATTTTTTGGCGCTCCTTGAGATGAACAAATTTCATCCCTCATTTTTTTAATTTCGTTCATTTTTAAAGATTTTACAGCCATTCATATGTAAAAATGTGCGTCGGCACATCATATTTTGGGTTTGGGTTTAAAATCGTTGTATTGATATAACAGGAAAACTATCCACCGCGCAAGAAAATTATTGCGTCGTTTTTTGTAGGAAATGGAATTCTCTACAAATTTGCTCTCTTGATTTTTTATCGTAAAATTCAAAATACCAAAGTTATTAACAAACAACGACAAAAAAGTGAACGAGTAATTTCTTTTAAGTCGATCTAACGTTTTGTTTTTGCATTTTTCAGAAAAATATGTTTAAAGCTTTTTGATAGAAGATTTTTAGACGAACACATTTCACCCGTCACTTTTTAAATTTCATTTATTTTTAAAGATTTTACAGCCATTCAAAGGTAAAAATATGCCTCAGCACACAATATTTCGGGTTTGGGATTAAAATCGTTGTATTGATATAACAGGAAAACTATCCACGGTGCAAGAAAATTATTAAGTTGTTTTTTGTAGGACATTAAATTCTCTACAAATTTACTCTATTAACTTTTTGTCGTAAAATCAAAAATATCAAAGTTAGAAACAAACAACGACAAAAAATGAAGGAGTAATTTCCTTTAAGTCGTTCTAACTTTTTTTCTTTTCTTTTTACAGAAAAATATGTTCAATGCATTTCGATAGAACACCTTCTGACGAATAAGTTTCAATATAAATGTGTCAACTTTTGTTTATTTATAAACATTTTACAGTGCTGCAAAGGTAAGTGTCGGAGTACTCGAAAATATACATAAAAATGAACGATTATGCGTCGTTTCTTTGCAATATTCATAATAATTAGCTATGAACTCCTCGTAGGTAGAGCGGAAAAGAGTTCATAACTAATTATTATTATTAACTCCTCGTAGGTGGCGCGGAAAAGAGTTCATAACTAATTATTATGAACATTGCAATAGCAACAAATAAAATTTGTCCGCCGCAATTAATGAAATTTGCAAAGAAACGACGCATAATCGTTCATTTTTATGTCTATTTTCGAGTACTCCGACACTTACCTTTGCAGCACTGTAAAATGTTTATAAATAAACAAAAGTTGACACATTCATATTGAAATTTATTCGTCAGAAGGTGTTCTATCGAAATGCATTGCATATATTTTTCTGCAAAATGAAAAGAAAAAAGGTAGAGCGACATAAAGGAAATTACTCCTTCATTGTTTGTCGTTGTTTGTTAATAACTTTGATATTTTGGATTGTACGATAAAAAGTCAAAAAAGTAAATTTGTAGAGAATTTAAGTTCCTACAAAAAATAACTGAACAATTTTCTTGCGTGGTGGATAGTTTTTCTGTTATATTAATACAACGATTTTAAACCAAAACCCAAAATATTATGTGCTTAGGCATATTTTTACCTTTGAATGGCTGTAAAATCTTTAAAAATAAATGAAATTTAAAAAATGAGGGGTGAAATTTGTTCGTCTAAAAATCCTCTATCTAAACTCTAAACATATTTTTCTGAAAAATGTAAAAACAAAACGTTAGAGCGACTTAAAAGAAATTACTCGTTCACGTTTTATCGTTGTTTGTTAATAACTTTGGTATTTTGGATTTTACGATAAAAAATCAAGAGAGTAAATTCGTAGAGAATTTCATTTCCTATGAAAAACGATATGATAATTTTCTTGTGCGGTGGATAGTTTTCCTGTTATATCAATACAACGATTTTAAACCTAAACCCAAAATATGATGTGCTGAGGCATATTTTTACCTTTAAATGGCTGTAAAATCCTTCAAAATAAACGAAATTTAAAAAATAAGGGATGATATTTGTTCGTCTCAAGGAGCGCCAAAAAATTTCTAAGACTAAATTTTTCTGAAAAATGAAAAAATAAAAAGTTACAGCGACTCAAAAAAACGATGTTTTTCCATTTGTTGTCATTTATTGTTAATAACTTTGCTATTTTAGATTTTACGGCAAAAAGTCAAGAGAGTGAATTTGTAGAGGATTTAATTTCCTACAAAAAACGACGACATAATTTTCTTGCGCGGTGGATAGTTTCATTGTTATAACGAAAAAACTGTTTTAACCCTTTTTCAAGATGGCGGGTTTTCCTCAAGGGTTACAACCCCACAAACTTGGACTTAAGCTTCCTATACCATCCCCTATGCATCAAAAAAAAAAAATTGCTGACTTTGATAAATGCAGGGTTAGGCCTTATTTTTGTAACATTTCAATGGACTATGAGGAATATCGTTCTGGACGCTGGTGGATTGTAGCGAAAACCGCGAGAGAGAGAGAGAGAGAGAGAGAGAGAGAGAGAGAGAGAGAGAGAGAGAGAGAGAGAGAGAGAGAGAGAGAGAGAGAGAGAGAGAGAGAGAAAGCGTGGGGTAGAGAGTGCCGAACCGCGACCGCGTCTCGTACCACCAGAGACTCGGCAGGTGCGCGTATGTACGAACGTTGCATACCGGACGTACCATCGACGCGCACCCAAAATTCAAGAAACCCTATTTCGAAACAACCAAATATTCGTGACGCGAATATGACAATTCTCCTTTTTTCTTTCCTTTTTTTTTTTGACAAATTGAAAATTATGATTCGTTATCAAAGAATAATTAATAATTAACGATTTGTTTAAATTGATAATTTCCAAGGTTCTGGCAAATTATCCAACTATCGACGTAGATTTATGAACGAATTTTATCGACGAATAATTTGTACATTATTTTTTGATAAATTGAATTTCACTCGATACGAGTCAGCCGTTTGCTTTAATATAAATTCGTTCGCTAAAGCCTTGAAAGTTTTGCGCAATCGCGAGCCGTACGAATTAAACTCCGCAGGAACAAAATAATTTAACAATAGAAACCCGCACATTTTCTTTTCTTTCGATAAAGTTGATTAAAATCTGATAAATACGTCCTTTGTCGTTATAACGCCGCGACCACACCTTACAATTAAATACCTACGGACACACACACACACACACACGCGGACGGGACAGTTATTTCAGCGATCGAGAGAGAACAAAAATGGAACCGAACGCTTCGATCAATGTGTAATAAACGCTATTTTTTTTTCTCTCGATAACACGCACGCTGACTGTCGTGTTTCTTTTTTTTTTTTTTTCTTCTCTTTATTCGTCCAAGCTGTTCAGCTGTCAAATTATTATGTCAGTTACAACGTGTTCGGCTAGGCGAGAGACTCGTGTTATCGGAGATCGCGAGGGGAGAAGGAAGGAGGAAATTGAAGAAACATAAAAAATAAGAAGGCAAGAAAAAACACACACACACACACACACGAATAATAAATTGAAAATAAGCCGCATCGTGTACGAGTGCTCGAGAGACGTGTTCGACCGATCGATCGATCTATCGTTGGTTTGCGGGTGCGATAAAAAAAAATCCTTTCTCTCTTTTTCTCTCTCTCTCTCTCTCTATTTCTGATTCCCTTTTCTCTTTCTCTAGTTGTGTTAGGGCTGAAAGCCACGAGATCGTGTACCTGTCGCCGAGTCGGACACCCCGTCGCGAGAACGTTATAGCACAAAGTCACGACCGGCGAGATTGCTCGATTTGTTGGGCAATAATTAATCGGGAAATATATCGAGGCGAACGAGGCGTGAGAAACGAGATTTCTGTACGGTTGACAACGCGGAGAACATGGGGGTGTCGACTTTCCCGGTGTGGATGCAAAAGATAATAGTTGAGTAAACTTGAAAAAAAAAAAAATTTTTTTATTTGCTTTCTTACGTTTGGGTGGAAATCAACGCTATGGATAAAGTTTGATCGATGTTTTATGCAAATTGCGATGGGGATACGGGTTAGCTTGATTTTTGGATGTGGAATGATTGTTTGGGATTTAAAGTACAAGGTTGGATGAATTTCTCATGCTTTGGCTTGATGTGAATATTCTTTTTTGCAATTTGAAATAATAAAATTGTATAAAAACTGTTTTGACGGTTTGATTAAATTTTTCTTTTTTTTTCGATAATACAAATTTGTTTGATGTTATTAAAAATAGCGTTTAAAAAATATTTTTGATTATGTGAAAATGTGAGATAAGAATTGTTTAAAAATATTTTTGACGGTTTGATTGAATTTTTCTTTTTGTTTTTTTGATAATAAACATTTTTTAATAATATTAAGAATAGCGTTTAAACAATATTTTTGATTATTTAAAAAACGCGAGGTAAAAATTGTGTAAGAATATTTTTGACGGGATTTTTATTTTTGTTTTAATAATAAAAATTGTTTAATATTATAAAGAATAGCGTTTAAACAATATTTTTGATTATTTAAAAAAACGCGGGATAAAAATTGTTTAAAAATATTTTTGACGGTTTGATTAAATAAATCCTTTTGTTAAGAATAAAGATTCTTTAATAATATTAAGAATAGCGTTTAAAAAATGTTTTTCATTATTTCAAAAACACGTGATGAAAATTGTGAAAACATATTTTTGATCCTTTGATTAAATTTGTCTTTATTTTTTTAATAATACAAATTCTTTTAATATTATTAAGAGTAGCGTTTAAAAATATTTTTGATTATTCCAAAAACAGGAAATAAAAATTGTATAAACAAATTTTTTACGCTTTGGTCAAATTTCTCTTTTTTTAATAATAAAAATTGTTTAATAATATTAAGAATAGCTAAAAAAAAATATTTTCGATTATTTCAAAAAACGCGAGATAAAAATTGCATTTTTTTTCATTACACGTCGTTCGATGGAAGGATAAGAATGTGTAAAACATTTTCCATTCCGACATTGGAACAAATTCGATAAAGGATAACTCCTTCTCGGTCGTACATTCGTTGTATCGATTCGAGTTATTTAACCGTAACAGGGTAGATTTATCGACGGGAGTGCCTGACATCTATGAATCAGACGTGCGTAAGAAATCCTCGGGAAGCAGAAATTGTCGTACGGCTTTCGTGTTTAGTGTCATTGAACTTTCATTTTCATGGAAAAAAATCAGAAAAAGGACAAGACTTTCAAGCGCGAAACGAAATTTAAGTACAACGCCGGACATAAATACGTCCAAACGAGGTTGTACGTATAAAATACACACACACACACACACACACACAAACATACGTAATATTTTATAAACAGGAAAATCCGGAGCGCACGAACGTAATACGCTCGCGTGGGAGACTGAAACGAAGGAGAAGAAGTCAAGGAGTTGCACAATTTTCATGAATCTCACTGTCGATCGAGTACGAGTTAGTTATTCATACGTAGCTATAGTTGATAGAGAAAGGACAAGGATGCAGGATCGTTGAATCCGACGAAAGGCCACGCCCATACTCGCCAACTCGAGGAATCGTCGATACTTGTAAATGTACAAGGAGAGAGGTTCGTTGATCCTAACTGAAGAAATCTTCCCAGGGGGTCCTGTTACTTTTCTCATCCATATTCCACGTTTCATCGATTTGTTTGGTGGTAAAAAAAACATTGGCTTGAAAATTACGCACGGTAGACATTTTTATAATTGTATCTCGTTAAGAAAAATTGCTGATTAGTTCTTAATTACTCGAATCGCTAATTTCGAGTAATTAGTGGGATTAATGGGGAATATCTTCGAGATGAGGGAGGAAGGTCGGTGATCGTGAATCGCGAGCTGCAAAATTGATGTAAATCTATTCTAAGTGGTTGTACTAATTTTGTTAAAGGGGATATTGATAAATTTTGAATTTTTGCGAGCGGTTGATCGATCGCCTCGTTGATTCTCTTAATTGCTGGTTATATTTTTGATTAATTTATTATTTAGATAAATATCTGAAGTGTTCGATTAATTTTTCGTTATTAACGAAATAATTTTTTAGCATCGATATTAATTAATTAAATATCGCGATATTTTAAAGTTTCGATTTGATTGATTTTATTTTGATTTGAATTCAAGAAATTTTGTAATTTAATTGTTAGGTGAATGTCGACTTTAGAAATCTATAATGAATTTTCTAACGCGAGCTGGGAATATTAATAAAATTTGAATTTTTGCGAGCGGTTGATCGATCGCCTCGTTGATTCTCTTAATTGCTGATTATATTTTTGATTAATTTATTATTTAGATAGAAATCTGAAGTGTTCGATTAATTTTTCGTTATTATCGAAATAATTGTTTAGCATCGATATTAATTAATTAAATATAGCGATATTTTAAAGTTTCGATTTGATTGATTTTATTTTGATTTGAATTCAAGAAATTTTGTAATTTAATTGTCAGGCGATTATCGACTTCAGAAATCTATAATGAATTTTCTAACGCGAGCTGGGAATATTAATAAAGTTTGAATTTTTTCGAGCGGTTGATTGATCGCCTCGTTGATTCTCTTAATTGCTCGTTATATTTTTGATTAATTTGTTATTTAGATAAATATCTCAAATGTTCGATCAATTTCTCGTTGATTATCTTAATTGCTCGTTATATTTTTGATTAATTTATTATTTAGATAAATATCTGAAGTGTTTCATCAATTTTTCGTTATTATCAAAATAATCTTTTAGCATCGATATTAATTAATTACATATCGCGCTATTTCAAAGTTTCGATTTGATTGATTTTATTTAGATTTAAATTCAAGAAATTATATAATTTAATTGCCAGGCGATTATCGACTTCAAAAATCCATAATGAATTTTCTAATGCAAGCTGGGAGATTCGTTCGCGAAACTGAAAATTTATTCGCACGTGACTGTTAGTAGAGTCGATTTCGGGAAAGTCAAGATTGCAGAAACGTCTTATTTGAATAAATAAGCGAGAAGGTATGGCATCTTCCGCTTTGATCTCCGATTCTCTTTTCCCTGTCTGGTCCCTCCGTCACGAGAAGCAACGAGAAACGATCCGGTCGGTCGGGAAACCGTTCGCTAAGCTATAACTCAATCTGCTTCCTGTTTCCTTCTCTCTCCGTCTCACTTGACAACCATATATAAATATGTTTATACATATATACATACATTTGTATATAGATATATAAACATCAACGTGAAAGTATGCAATCAAAATCTGTCGCATCGAATGGAAAAGAAGAAGTCCCATGTCTTCGGGGCGTTCGCTTTCGATAATGAGGAACGTGAGGTGTCGAGGTTCAGGCTATTACACCGCAATTGTTTTATATTTTTTATATCTGTATATATATATATACATATATATATACAGGGTGAATTGCGTAAGGGGTGCCAGGCGGTATTTCAAGGTAGATGGGCTCATTACGAACAAAAGTTGCAAATAAACATTAGGGATATTGTTAATAATTTACGAGATATAAATTTTTCAAATCGGTCCAATTAGAGCGAGCCGAGAAGCGTTGAAGCCGCCCACCCCCCACCCTAGCAGTGGATATAGCATAGATTGGGGCGTTACATTTGGGTTTGCAAAATTCAGAGCAGTCAATTTTATTGATTGTATTAGTACGTAGTCATTTTTTGTTCGCGGTCATTGGTTGCTCTGAATTTTGCCCAATATATATATACAGGGTGAATTGCGTAAGGGATGTTAGCCGGTATTTCAAGGTAGATGGGCTCATTACGAACAAAAGTTGCAAATAAACATTAGGGATATTGTTAATAATTTACGAGATATACATTTTTTAAATCGGTCCAATCAGAGCGAGCCGAGAAGCGTTGAAGCCGCCCACCCCCCACCCTAGCCGTAGATTTAACATAGATTAAGGCGTAACATTTGGGTTTGCAAAAGTCAGAGCAGTCAATTAGATTGCTTGTATTTTTCCGCAGTCATTTTTTTTTCTCGCGTATTGTCTGCTCTAATTTTGCCCAACGTGCCGACAAGCGTTGAAGTCACCCACTCCCCACCTAAATTCAGAGCAGCCAATGCCCGAGAAAAAAAAATGACTGCGGAAAAATACAAGCAATCTAATTGACTGCTCTGAATTTTGCAAACCCAAATGTAACGCCCTAATCTATTCTGTATCTACGGCTAGGGTGGGGGTGGGCGGCTTCAACGCATCTCGGCGCGCTCTGATTGGACCGATTTAAAAAATTTATATCTCGTAAATTATTAACAATATCCCTAATGTTTATTTGCAACTTTTGTTTGTAATGAGCCCATCTACCTTGAAATACCGCCTGTCGCCCCTTACGCAATTCACCCTGTATATATTTATATAAATAGGTGTCAATTAATCGAAAATAAATTGATACATTTATCTCTACTTCCGAATTGTAATTTCTGCCACGACGAATATTGTACGATTTCATTTATGACGAAATAATAAATAAAGCGCGACAATTTGAAGACAATGGTACACGTAGTGCCATCTGTGCCGTCTGGGAGGAAGCTCGTCGACACTCGAGCGACGCAACTCGTACCGACGCGCGCTTACTAGTAGCGCCGCAGCGGGGCCAGAACGAACTAACAGCGTGTTTGGCAATACGGGTCCGACGTATTTATTTACGCGCGTATATTTTATTTACATGCGTGTCGACGTGCATGGTAAATTATGTATCATTAAAAACCCGAGAAGCCTACTACGACACTCCGATAAACGAGTTTTAATTACAACCACTTCGTGTCACACAGGTGACTGCGAACTATTATTTATTGCATAAATAATAGTTCATAAAAGTATTCACTAGTGGCGAGATCAGACATAAATTCCCAATAAATTCAATATTAAGTTTTACTTAGATTAAAGAGTGAATTATTATTATTATTATTTTATTATTTATTTCTCGACACTTTTTTTATTATTCTTCTTTTAAGGGACACGATACATAATTTTTGTTTCTTGCTTGTTATTCGTTCGCGAGAACAGCCTTTGTTGAAAATTGTTATTAAACTATAACTATTTATTGAAATTTAAACTATTATTTATTGCATAAATAATAATTCATAAAATGATTTACTAGTGACGAGATCAGACATAAATTCTCAATAAATCAAATATTAAGCGTTACTTGGATCAAAGAATGCATTATTATTATTATTATTATTTTATTATTTATTTCTCGACACTTTTTTTATTATTCTTCTTTTAAGCCACACGATACATAATTTTTTTTCTATCTTGTTATTCGTTCGTAAGTCCAACATTGGTTGAAAATTGTTATTAAACTATAACTATTTATTAAACTTTAAACTATTATTTATTGCATAAATAATAGTTCATAAAATTATTCACTAGCGGCGAGATCAGACATAAATTCCCGATAAAATAAATGTTTAGCGTTAATTCGATCAAAGAATGAATTATTATTATTATTATTTATTTTATTACTCATTTTTCGACACTATTTTTTTTATTACTCTCCATCCAATGTACACAAATACGTATTTTCTTTCAAGCTTGTTATTCGTTCATAAGCTTAAAAATTGTTCAAACGAATGATTCGCATCGATTGCAACGAGACGAATCTCGCCACGACCCTCGACAGCCCCAACTGCGATCGTATATTTCTATGCATGAGCACCTATTAAATAAATATATGCATACGGCTATGTACACACGTTTCTTACTTTAATATCGGCACTTCCGCCCCTTTTTTGCCGTACGTAAATCAACATCTCTCTTTCACTTTCTTCCGAAATTGGTGCATATCCGTGCGATATATATATATATATAACGTTCCATCGTACGATTCTTGTAATGTCTGGTATCTCGAAAAAGGCTTCGATCGACTTTTCAATTGCATAGCAGGAGCGCGCATATGCTCATTCGAAGGTGCTCAAGCTTCTCGGCATTGATCTGTTTTTCTTTCTCTCTCTCTCTCTCTCTCTCTTTCTCGTTTTAGAAACAGGAACTTCGACTGTGTCTATCGCCACTCAGGTTTTATATCCCATCGGAAACAAAAGTGCCAGGAAATCACAGGTGCTTCGATAACTTCGTGGGGCCGCGGAGAACTGAGAGTGATTATAAACGCCGTTATACAGTCGAATCTCGCGTACAGTAAATCTCTATTTTCCAATTATAAGGATTTTCTTGTCAACGATGGACTTTCGAGAATTTTTTTTTTTTTTGGAGAAAACCGACAATTTGCAGAGTTTACGATAGTTTCATCTTCGATTATTTCAGCGTTAACGTTCATAATTACAATCATACTAGTTATTATTAATAATATTATTAGTTTCGTAAATTTCGCCTCGAATAATAATAATAATAATAATTATAATAACTAGGATAACTGTACTTTTTTTTTATTCTAATTGTGTGAAATAATAATTATTTATTCGATGCAAAATTACAACAAAAATTACAATCATACTAGTTATTATTAATAATATTATTAGTCTCGTAAATTTCGCCTCGAATGATAATAATAATAGTTATAATAACTAGGATAATTGTACTTTTTTTTTATTCTGATTGTGTGAAATAATAATTATTTATTCGATGCAAGATTACAACAAAAATTAAAATTATACTAGTTATTATTATTATTATTATTATTATTATTATAATATTATATTATTATTATTATATTTATAATAATAAAAATAGTAACTAGTAACTATAATTATAATTTTTTATGTAATGTTGGGTCGAATAAGTTATCATTATTCGACGCAATTATTATTGTCGAAGTGTCGAATAATAATAATTTATTCGATGCAAACTTACAAAATAAATTACAATTATACTAGTTATTATCATTATTATTATTATATTAATAATAATAAAAGTAATAACTGGTAACTATAATTATATTTTTTGTTGTAATTTTGGGTCGAATAAATAATCATTATTCGACGCAATTATTATTATTATTATTATAACGATTATACGAGGCAAAATGTACGAGAGTTTCGACTGTATCACAGTTAGTATCGTATCGAAATAGGAAAGGGAATAAAAACGAGAACTGTGCCGTATTCGAGCCGCGACATCACTTTCCGGAAGCTTACTCGCACATACACGGTAGTTCTAATTGCGATTGACTTTAATAGTTTCGAGTAATCAGGCGAAACAAACAAATTGTTAAGTAGCACGCGCGTCTCGAAGGAGAAAGAGTTCGTTGGGGCTATAAAAGGTGAGATAAAAGCGAGATAAGCGAGGTGAGGAGATAAAGCCAGGATGAATCTCCGTAGGATATCGTACAAAAGAGACACACATTGGGAGAAAGGAGCAGAAGTAGTAGCTTGGGATGAGAGAATTTCATTTTTCTCTCTCTCTCTCTCTCTTTCTCTATCTCTCGGTCTCGAGACGCGAGAGTTCGTCGCTGAATAGAAAGAGACCTTACCGGAATCACGCCTGCACATTTGCATAGAACAACGTTCGAGAGACCGCGAGATTCTTTCTTCCTCCTCTTCTTCTTCTTCTTCTTCTTCTTCTTCTTCTTGTTATTTTTCATTCCTCTTCTCATTCTTCCGTTCGTCTTATTTTATAAGACTCTCTTGTTTCTTTGAACATTGTGGCGCTTACGGAGCGATTCAAAGGTCGCCTCTGTGTTTCACCGAGAGAGGGAGCCACGTCGATTTTCTTAAAGTGGGATCGCGCATGCGCAAAACGTCGCCGGGACGTCTTTGCCATTTCCCATGGAACGTTTTACGGAGGCGCTCCTGCGATCCATATAAAACCGCGGGCGGAGGTCTCGGGATATATACCGAACGAGAACTACGACCGCGATTGATCGCGACGATAAGGGAATCTAATGCCTGTTTCTCCTTCGTTCCTTCTTCTCTCTCTCTCTCGCTCTCACACTTACTTTCGCACGTTTCTTAGCTACTTTGCTGTCTCTCTTCTGTACTGGTAATGTACAATGAGTTCGATCGTGCTTTATTGTGTCCGCTTGTACCTGCATCGAACATCGACGGACTTTTGCGATAAAAGCCCGCGCGCGCATTCTTGTATCTACATGAACCAACACATTGATATTCGGACTCCATAACGGTTTTCAACTATTAAGATCCGGCGATTTCAATCGATTAGGGTCAAGGGGAAAGCCCGTATAGCGATAATAAGTAATAATAATAATTAATTATTAATTATTGTCAACAATCAATTATAATATAATGAATAAATAATACTGTTATTATTATTATTATTATTATGATAATCGAGTATGGCTTCTTATTTCGCACTGGAATAATTTTTTTATATCAATTTAAATATAAACAAATAATAATAATAATAATAATGAATTATTAATTATTATTAACAATCAGTTTCAATATAATCAATAAATAATAGTATTATTATTAATATTATTATTATTATTATTATGACAATCGAGTATGGCTTGTTATTTCGTACTCGAATAATGCGTTTCTTTTTTTAAATATCAAAATTTAAATATCAATTTAAATATAAACAAACAAAACATAATAATAATAATAATAAAGAATTATTAATTACTACGAACAATCCGTTACAATATAATTAATAAAAAATAGTATTATTATTGATATTATTATTATTATTATGACAATCGAGAATGGCTTGTTATTCTGTACTGGAATAACACGATTTTTTTTTAAGTATCAGAATTTAAATATAAACGAAAAATAATAATAATAGTAATAATAATGAATTATTAATTATTATCAACAATCAGTTTCAATATAATTAATAAATAATAGTATTATTGTTGATGTTATTATTATTATTATTATGACACTCGAGCATGGCTTGTTATTTTGTACTGGAATAACGCGTTTCTTTTTTTTTTTTAAATATCATTGGTCCAATTAAACACAGTTAAAACGTCGATCTCTTAACGATTGGATTCTGGATTAACGATCGTATCGATTGGTCAAGGTGGTGAAGGGAGATTCTTATCGCGTATTTATTCAAACGTAGAAGATCATTAATAGATTGAGTTTGGGCTGTGTGAACTCGAGCGTCGATATGACGTGGGCGACGAATGCCTTCGTAATAATCCATTGCTTTCTCGGGAGGGGGCGCTCGATCGCTTATAAAAAAAAATCGTAGAGTCGGCGAAAGCCTTACGTAGGACGAGGGGCCGCATAGTCGCACATGAAAGATACACAAAAGCTTCGTGGAATGGAGGAAAGGCGTATGTGTGTGTGTGTGTGTGTGTATGTGAGTTTGTGTGTGCTTGGTATATTAGAAGTGGCTAATAATAGAATATGTTTGTTACGGCAGCAGCGACAGTAGCGAGACTCGAGATAAACAGGTGGGTCTTGTGACCCCGCTGATATTTCTCTAAGATCGTTTTGTCATTGATTGCGAGGCGTGTCATTTATCGTAAGTATTTACGAATCGGCTATTATGCAATTATAACATAACTCCGATATTTTGTAACGTTTCATTGAACTTTTAGCTCGTTTTATTCCACACGTGGAACGATAATGATTTAATCTAGATATTTTTATCTCGTTAGAGACAATTTGAATCCTTTCTTCAATTTTTAAAAAATTAATTGTAATTTATTAAAATCAGGATTTATAGTTAATTTTATTTTATTTATATAATCCGTGGTTTTAGCGAATAAATATTGGACGAGGAAATTAATTTGATTTATAATACCAACGAAAATATGAAAAATTTATAAATTTTGATTATCCCAAAAAATCGACTATTATGCAATTATAACATAACTCCGATATTTTGTAACGTTTTATTGAACTTTTCGCTCGTTTTACTCCACACGTGGAACGATAATAATTTAATCTAGATATTTTTATCTCGTTAGAGACAATTTTACTCCTTTTTTCAATTTTTTTAAAATTAATTGTAATTTGTTAAAATCAGGATTTATCGTTAGTTTTATTTTATTTATATAATCCGTGGTTTTAGCGAATAAATATTGGACGAGGAAATTAATTTGATTTATAATACCAACGTAAATATCAAAAATTTATAAATTTTGATTATCCCAAAAAATCAGCTGTTATGAAATTATAACATAACTCCGATATTTTGTAACGTTCCATTGAACTTTTCGCTCGTTTTATTCCACACGTGGAACGATAATAATTTAATCTAGATATTTTTATCTCGTTAGAGACAATTCTAATCCTTTTTTTAATTTTTTTAAAATTCATTGTAATTTATTAAAATCAGGATTTATCGTTAGTTTTATTTTATTTATATAATTCGTGGTTTTAGCGAATAAATATTAGACGAGAAAATTTATTATTATACCAACGTAAATATGAAAAATTTACAAATTTTAATTATCCCAAAAAATCGACTATTATGCAATTATAACATAACTCCGATATTTTGTAACGTTCCATTGAACTTTTCGCTCGATTTATACCACACGTGGAACGATAATAATTTAATCTAGATATTTTCATCTCGTTAGAATAAATTTTATTTTTTTTTCCATCTTCTAAAAAATGAATCCATGTAATTCATTAAAATTTAAATTAATTCACGTAATTCATTAAAATTCAACTTAATTCCTGCAATTCATTAAAATCAGGATTTATCGTTAATTCTATTTTATTTATATAATCCGTGGTTTTAGCGAATAAATATCGGACGAGAAAATTCATTCTAATACCAACGTAAATATGAAAAATTTACAGACTTTGATTATTTCAAAGAACGTTGTTTGCAGGGTAAAATCGAAGAGGTTTGGACACGATACGAGTAGTGAAGTGTCTCGATAGTGTTTCGAGCTGGTGAACGAGGTGTGATTTGTTGGCAGCTTCGGGCCCATTCGCCTCGAGACGTCTACGTGTACCCCGGTATAATATTCTCCCTCTCTCTTTCTAACTCACTCGTTGCCCTATCGGATTTATGTATTCACGTAGGTAATCAATAGCCCGAGAAGTTAACAGTCGGGGTATTTTGGTCGAGTGGCGATCGCTACGTAAATAAAGGCGTTGATACGTGCCACGTATCGTGTACGAGGTGAACATAGAATTGCGTAACGTTCCTACACGAGACAATTACGTTAGACGTTTATGGTAAAAGGGTCGTTTATAAATAGCACGATAAAACGATAATAACGTCCGTGCAATTTTACTAAAAGCGCGGAAAACTTTCTTCGATCAAATTTCCACGTGTACAAATAATTTTCCTCAAAAACAAACAAACAAACAAACAAACAAGAAACTAAAAAAATAAATAACGAAAAATAATCGAAGCTAAATCCTCGATCTTTCGATCTTATTTTCGATTCATCCTGAAAATAATTCACGATCGTACCGTACGTCTTTCACCCTAATTGCGACTCCAACAAAACAAAGAAATAAAAAAAAAATCCTCCCTCCCGACCTCGATTAAATTCGTAATTTTTATCAAAGAGAGTTCCTTCTTCCTCGTCGTTCCATTTTATTCCCAGCCTCCCTTCCCCTCGAGTCGGTGCGGAGTCCTCGTTAAAGGATCCCTCGAAACTCGACGGAGCCAAGGCACGAATTCACCCGTGAAAGATCATTGTCGAAGAGCGGACTCTCGGTCTTTTCGAGTCTGTTCCGCAAAAAGAAGGAGAGAGAGAGAGGGGAGGGGGTGGGGGGATGGGGAAAAAGAAGGAAAAAAAAAATCCAACGTTTCGAGTCCTGAATCAGTCCCAAAGGGAGGGAGAGTCACGTTAATGGTCTCTCTCGATTCTCGGTACACCGTTCCCTCTCGTCGTCGAGTCTCGGGGCCTCCTCTCGTTTTTCCCACGTGTCAGTGGGTCACCGTATCATCGGAGTTCACGATACTAAGAGAGGGATATCCCGCTTGCTCCTTCGTCCCTCTCTTCGATTCTTTTTTCTTCTCTCTCTGTCTCTCTCTCTCGATCTTTCTCTCTTGTTGCTGCTCATTCACCTCGAAGCCCACCATCCAGGACGAATTTACAAAACTTGGCGAACACGCTCGTGTAACTCTCCTCTCGTCTCTCTCGCCGCGCGGAAGTCATTGCCAGATGTAAATTTCATGCAAATGGATAAAGAAGTCTGGGATCGGTACGATCATCGATCGTTTGACTTTCTCGATCTGCGCAGCTACGGTTACCCGTTGTGTCGTTTTTTTTTCTTTTTAGCTTGTTTTTTTTTTGTTTTTACATTTTTTTTTGTCGAGGAACGATCACGAGCGACGAAGCGCCGGTGACGTGCCTCGGGTGACGAGGACATCGTCGAGAGAGGAACGAGCTCGAGCCAATGTCGAGGTGAACGGGGGAGGGCGCATGTACACATGGAACAGGGGGGAGGTAGGGGGGCGAGAGAGTTCGTGATCATGACGCTCTGGGGCAAACGGAATTCCTCGATGAGATCCGGGTCGCGGGACATCTTTAGTCCTCCTCGTTCTCCACACCGCTTCTCCATTCGCCAGGGGAACCGGCCATTTTTGCGGACCGAGACCTCTCGATCCACCTTGTACACGGGAGAATCGTCTTTCTTTCGTTTCGTTGGTTCTTATTTAACATTGTTCGTTTTTATTTTTCGATATATTTTATGAAACTACAAAAATTCACAGGGCTGACCCAAACGGTCACCGCACCAAGTATCGATCGGTAAGCGTTACATCGTTGTCCGTTGCTCGTTTTCTCCCAAGATCGAGGCAGCCAGTGACCGAGCGATGGCGAGACGAACTCGCCGACGTTCCTAATGATCGGCGTTTAAGGTTCTCTTCCCACGTGGCCAAAATCTTGCAGCGCGAGAAATCGGCTTACCGATCACTTTTGCCCGTAATATCGAGTACGGGCCGAACTTTCGTTTCATTGGTTCTTATTTGATATTGTTCATTTTCATTTTTCGAAATACCGTTTGAAACTAAACAAAAAAAATAAGTTGAATCAAAATTTACAGAGCTGAGTCAAACGATTACCGCACCAAGTATCGATCGGTACGGGCCGAACTTTCGTTTCGTTGGTTCTTATTTGACATTGTTCATTTTCATTTTTCGATATACCGTTTGAAACTAAACAAAAAAAATAAGTTTGATACAAATTTACAGAGCTGAGTCAAACGATCACCGCACCTAAGTATCGATCGGTAAGCGTTACATCGTTGTCCGTCGATCGTTTTCTCCAGAGATCGAGGTAACCAGTGACCGAGAGATGGCGAGACGAACCCGTCGACGTTCCTAATGATCGGCGTTTAAGGTTCCCTTCCCACGTGGTCAAAATCTCGCACCGCGAGAAATCGGCTTACCGATCACTTTTGTCCGTAATATCGAGTACGGGCCGAACTTTCGTTTCATTGGTTCTTATTTGATATTATTCATTTTCATTTTTCGAAATACCGTTTGAAACTAAACAAAAAAAATAAGTTGAATCAAAATTTACAGAGCTGAGTCAAACGATTACCGCACCAAGTATCGATCGGTACGGGCCGAACTTTCGTTTCGTTGGTTCTTATTTGACATTGTTCATTTTCATTTTTCGATATACCGTTTGAAACTAAACAAAAAAAAATAAGTTTAATCAAAATTTAAAGAGCTGAGTCAAACGATTACCGTACCAAGTATCGATCGGTACGGGCCGAACTTTCGTTTCGTTGGTTCTTATTTGACATTGTTCATTTTCATTTTTCGATATACTGTTTGAAACTAAACAAAAAAAAAAAGTTTGATGCAAATTTACAGAGCTGAGTCAAACGATCACCGCACCTAAGTATCGATTGGTAAGCGTTACATCGTTGTCCGTCGATCGTTTTCTCCAGAGATCGAGGCAACCAGTGACCGAGAGATGGCGAGACGAACCCGTCGACGTTCCTAATGATCGGCGTTTAAGGTTCCCTTCCCACGTGGTCAAAATCTTGCAGCGCGAGAAATCGGCTTACCGATCACTTTTGCCCGTAATATCGGGTACGCGCCGTACTTTCGGTCTTGGCGTTTACCACGTCGGTGAAGGTCGCCGGATAAAAATGCCTCGGCAACGAGGAATCATGTCGAGAGACGCCCCGTTAACCGTTCCGCTTCCTTCTTTTACGCTTCAACGTATATACATACACTTTTCGGCACGTTGAAAAATCCCACCGTACGAGTGAAAACACTCTTGTTTAACCCACTGAACGAGAAAACTTTGCAAAGTCCGGTGACCTCGAGAGACGATTCTCTTTCTTCTCTTTCCTTTTCATACTCTTGTTCCGTTTTGTTCTAACCAACGTTCGTCAAAAAACGCCCCGTCACAATCAATTCATTATCGGCAAGATCATTCATCATCGAAACTGTCCCGTGTCTCGCGCCGATTTACGATACGGTTGGTTAAGCCAGGGGTTGCGCGTGATTTCTTTCTTCCGAACGAAACGACATACCGCAACCGAGCCAGCCCACTGAATGCGAAACTGAGCGACATACCGGCAGCCATCGGGTTCTGTAATAATAGAGGTAGCCGATATTTTTGCTATATAAATAACTCAAACGTATCTCTCGGTTTTAGTGCCGGGGCAAAGCGGGGCTGATGTAACAGCCGCGTTCCTACGATTTCCATGCCGAACTAGCCCATATATAATTGACTCTTATTTTTGGTCTCTCATTTCTCTCTCTCTCTCTCCCTCTATTGGTCTGTCATTTTATTCTGGGTTTGAATTTCCGTTACCCACGTGTCGGCAGAACGAGCGACTCTGGTACGATACGGGACAGCAGCACGTACCGATCGTGCCATTGCCACGCGCGTTATCTACCCTGTCAAAGGGGTTTGGCTCCCGTCAACGTTTCACTATATTATTACCCGGTTCAATGAATGAAAACCTTCTCACCGGCGTTTCTTTCTTCCCTTCGTTCGGCGTCCTCGATGGCAACCTCGTCGAGGTATTCATCTTTTTCTCTTTCTTTGCGGTTCTTTTTTATCCGGTTGTTACGGCTAAAATGTCGTGGGATGAATTATGCGTGGGCACGCGTTACGACTTTGCACTTTCGTTACGAGTTTTGTGGAAAATTGTTTTTTTTTTTTTTTTTTTTTTATAGCGGATATGGTTCGTCTAAAGTGCCTTGCCTTTGAAACGGTTCGTCGAGAGAAAGGGAGCGTTGGTTGGGTCGATAAAAATTGTATCGATTTATTCGAATAATTTGAATTAATGTTGTTTAATTAATTAATTAAATTGACGTAATTTATAGAAGTAATAATTACAGTGATTAAAATTTAATCGTAGAGATTGAAATTCTGTTGCTCAATAAATTGTTTATATTTGTTCGATTTGTTCTTCAAAGTTTTCCAAACATTTCGCCCAAAGAAAAACGCGTTGTCGATACAAATCGACAAAATTTGTATACGATTCGATCGGCTTTAACAATTTTAATTAACGTAACTAAATTAATGAATTAAATTAATATAATTTACGAAAGTCATAACAACTTACAGTGCTCAAAATTTCCTCATAACGATTGAAATTTTATTCCCCAACAAATTCTTCGATTCTCCAAAAAAAAATCTCGACTATCCTAAAAATCGTTGCAAACTTAAAAAATCCAACCAAACCCAAGAACGTTTCGTTACAAATATAATCAACGTCCCTTTCGTCCCAAGAAAAGCGCGTCGATTGTATCGAGAAAATTTATATACGATTCATTCGACTCGAACATTTTTAATTAACGTAACTAAATTAATTAATTAAATCAACATAATTTACAAAACTCATAATAACTCACAATGCTCAAAATTTCCTCATAACGATTGAAATTTTGTTCCCCAACAAATTCTTCGATTCTCCAAAAAAAATCTCGACTATCCTAAAAATCGTTTCAAACTTAAAAAATCCAACCAAACCCAAGAACCTTTTGTTACAAATATAATCAACGTCCCTTTCGTCCCAAGAAAAGCGCGTCGATTGTATCGAGAAAATTTATATACGATTCGATCGACTCTAACAATTTTAATTAACGTAATTAATTAATTAATTACATAAACGTAGTGTACAAAAGTCATAACAACTTACAGTGCTCAAAATTTCCTCATAACGATTAAAATTTTGTTCCCCAACAAATTCTCGATTCTCCAAAAAAAAATCTCGACTATCCTAAAAATCGTTTCAAACTTAAAAAATCCAACCAAACCCAAGAACCATACAAATATAATAAATGCTCGCTTTTCCAACGTAAATTGCGAGTTACATCGAACCGGCCCAGTTCCGACATGTGCGTGCCTATTTAATTTAAACATTCGCCTCACTCCCCTCGCCCCATACGTATATTAAGTTCTCGTATCGTTGGAACGTAAGGTACAACCGGTGTATATAACATCGGCATCGTGCGGGGAAGGACAATTTATGGGCGATAGTCTCTAGCTCTCTCTACGCTGTGCGAGGGCGTGGGTCGAGTTCTACGTTTCTGTCGGTTCTCGCGGTGCGTTCCACGGCCGTTTTCCGCTATCTCTCCGCCCGGCGGACGTTTTCTGAGCGTTCTACCCAAGGATTTCTTTCCACTTCCTACATCGAGCGTATAGCAACATTCGCTCGCTCGTCGTCCGTCCGGTCCATTCGCACCTGGCTTCGCGAGTCACTCCGCGTACCATTGATATAACGAGCCTTCGAGCTATTACGGTTCGCTCGTGCTCGATGAAATTGTAAGACTGTATTAAAAGGAAAGAAAGGGAGTGAGGGGGAGGGGGGGGGAGGGGGGAGGAAAAAAAAAGATTTTGAAATGCCACAGGCGCACACGCACCGGCACGCACCGCGTTCGGGAAATTATTTCGTTTCTCTATCGAATTTTATTATTATTGTTATTATTATCGTGCGCAAGGTACGTAGTCTCGCGGTTCAATTGAGATATATTGACTTATCGCTCGCACGCCCACGCGTGTCGCTCGCCGCCTCCGATATCTCAGTTTTCACGCGGGCAAGAGCGAGACCGAGAGACATCGCGGCACGAGCTTTCTTTGCCGGTGTTGGTATGTATATCGCGTCGGAAATTGTACGAATGAAAAAAATAAGAAGAAAAAATTACCTCGTTCCTACTTCCGGTATTGCCGGTTTTGGCTCATCGACGACGTGATTTATTATCGCGATTTGAATGCGTCTTAGACAAGTTTTTTTTTCTCATTTCGCCCATGAACGGTTTCTCGCGAAACGAAATTAATAGCTAAAAGGAGAAGACAATTTTAGGAAATTATGTTAAGACATTTTTAAATCAATTAATTCGTGGCGGATAAAAATGAATTTTCGAATCAAACGATCTAAATATGTAATTTATCTTCAACGAGAATGTATAATCAAAAAGGCGCTAGAAGCAAAATGAAATGAGTTACAGCGAGAAGACAATTTTCTAAAATTAATTTAACAAATTTTTAAATTAATTAATTCGTATCGAATGGAACGATCTAAATGTTTAATTCGATCGATTAATCGAACAGAAATTAAGCGCCGGGATAAAAAATGGCTAGTTAATTGGCAGAGTAATGTAATTCATCTTCAACGAGAATGCAAAATAAAAAAGGCGCATGAAGCAAAATGAAATGAGTTACAGCGAGAAGACAATTTTCTGAAATTAACTTAACAAATTTTTAAATTAATTAATTCCTATCGGATAAGAATTAATTTTTGAATCGAATGATCTAAATATTTAATGCGATCGATTAATCGAACAGAAATTAAGTGCCAAGATAAAAATTACATCGCGAATGTACGAAAAATCTAGTTAATTGGCAGAGTAATGCAATTTATCATCAACGAGAGTGTAAAATAAAAAGAGGTGCAAAAAGCAAAATGAAATGAGTTACAGCGAGAAGACAATTTTCTGAAATTAATTTAACAAATTTCTAAATCAATTAATTCGTATCGGATAAAAATGAATTTCGAATCGAACGATCTAAATATTTAATCCGATCGATTAATCGAACAGAAATTAAGTGCCAAGATAAAAATTACATCGCGAATGTACGAAAAATCTAGTTAATTGGCAGAGTAATGCAATTCATCTTCACCGAGAGTGTAAAATAAAAAGAGGTGCAAGAAGAAGGACGCGCGAGGACTCGAACTCGAAGCTCCTTACGTATAGCGTACCGGTGTCCGAGAAACCGTAACGTGGGAAATACATATTATACACGTATCATCGTGTGTACGCGCGAGCTAAACGATTTCTACGTGGCGTACCTGACCCAAGGCTAAAGAAAATTTTCTCATATGGCACACGTGGGGAAGGAAGGCCTCTCGACGGGCTTGTACGAGCAACGCTCCGTCCCACAACCGCATTAACGAGTACACGCACGAGATGAACCGTGCGGGGAATTTTTTTACAATTTTTTTTTCCTTCTTTTTCTTTCCTTCTTTCATATTTATATACAGGTATATACGATCTCGAAACTCTCAGGGTGTGGACCACGATCCACGTACTTGATACAAAGCCGACCGGAGGGAATCCGGGGTGTGGGCAATATATCGGCAGTGAAGAATTTTCATCGTGTCACTGGGTCATCACGAGCCTTTTCCGTATCGGACCACGAGTACTCGTTCCTAGACAAGATTTTTGCACTCGCACGCGGCTAATCTTCTCGCTGAGTGTGTTTGTGTGAGCGCGAGGATTCGCGAAACGTGCCACGACCGTTATCTCGCGAAGTGGCTTCGTGCGCATCGGGTAGTCCCAGTGACGCCTCTACGTTATTGGCCTGCCCTATTCGTACGTTGGGTCACAATGTACTACACCTGATTTTCTTCCTCGTAATAGCAACGGGCATAGTTGTGGGAGAGGTTTATGCCAGGTGGAGTGTTTCATCGTCTAGCGACATACCGCGAGTCGAGCCACGCCTTTCTACAATAATTTCTTGGGTTATCAATGGGATTGAATAGTTTATTTTATAATCGGATATGAGAATTTAATCGTGCAATGATAGTAGAGTTAATTGTAGCAATTGTGACGAGTAATTAAAAATATTTTGGGAGACAGATAATTGCATGAAATTTGTGGAGTTATTAATAAAATAGTTTAATTCTTTTAATAAAAACTCATACCTTAATAAATCTTGCCTGATGTAAAAAAAAAAATGGGAATTTTTTTTTTTGACGAATCGAAGTATTGACACATAAATCTTGTCGATTGCGGCAAAGCCCTTTTAGAAACGCATCGATGGAATGAAATTTGTGCATTTGTTAATAATACAGTTTGATCCTTTTAATAAAAACTCATAATTCAATAAATCTTGTCTGGTGTAAAAAAAATGCAAAACATTTTTTTTTTTGAAAATACAGACTATTGACACACAAATTGTGTCGATTACGTCAAAGCGCTTTTAGGGACGAGGAGGTGATATGTAGCGCGAGTAGACGTATCCATCTAGGAAGTTGAGTGGAGAGACACAGTGACGAAAATTGCATTTTTTTATCATTGCTGTTTTCGTACTAATACAGTTTGACCCTTTTAACCCTTTGAGATCTAAAAACGCAGTTCTTAGGACTCTAAGGGTTAATAAGAACTAATAGTTGACTAAATCTTGCCTGGTGTAAAAAAAATGCAGAACAAATTTTTTTTTTGACGAATCGAAGTATTGACACACAAATTCTGTCAATTGCGGCAAAGCCCTTTTAGGGAAGAAGAGGTGATATGTCGCACGAGCAGACGTATACTTCTAGGAAGTTGAGTGGCGCAAATTGACGAAAATTGCATTTTTTTATCAGTGCTGTTTTCGTACTAATACAGGTTGACCCTTTTGACCCTTTGAGATCTAAAAACGCAGTTCTTAGGCCTCTAAGGGTTAATAAGAACTAATAGTTGACTAAATCTTGCCTGGTGTAAAAAAATGCAGAAAAAATTTTTTTTTGACGAATCGAAGTATTGACACACAAATTGTGTCGATTACGTCAAAGCCCTTTTAGGGACGAGGAGGTGATATGTAGCGCGAGTAGACGTATCCATCTAGGAAGTTGAGTGGAGAGACACAGTGACGAAAATTGCATTTTTTTATCATTGCTGTTTTCGTACTAATACAGTTTGACCCTTTTAACCCTTTGAGATCTAAAAACGCAGTTCTTAGGACTCTAAGGGTTAATAAGTACTAATAGTTGAATAAATCTTGCCTGGTGTGAAAAAAATACAGAAAAATTTTTTTTTTGACAAATCGAAGTATTGTCACACAAACTGTGTCGATTACGTCAATGCCCTTTTAGGGACGAGGAGGTGATATGTAGCACGAGTAGACGTATCCTTCTAGGAAGTTGAGTGGAGAGACACACCGATGAAAATTGCATTTGTTTATCAGTGCTGTTTTCGTACTAATATAGTTTGACCCTTTTAACCCTTTGAGCTCCAAAAACGCAGTTCTTACGTCTCTAAGGGTTAATAAGAACTAATAGTTGACTAAATCTTGCCTGGTGTAAAAGAAAAAATGTAGAAAATTTTATTTTTTAATTGCGGCAAAGCCCTTTTAGGGACGAAGAGGTGATACGTCGCAGGAACAGACGTATCCTTGTAGGAAGTTGGGTAGAGAGACGAGAGAACTCGCACACCTTGGAAAGAAGGATGAACGCGGGATTACTCTCGCTCGGTTGCACCTCGCGCGCATCGCGCAGTGCGCCAGCTGGTAAAGCGCGAGCAGGAGCGTCTCTCGCGATGATCCTAATGATAGCCGTTGCCACGAGCTCGTGCAAACCTTCGCACTGTGCCGTCTCGCAAAGAAAACGGGGATACGAGTATCGAGATGAAGACAGAGGCAGAAGAGAGAAAAAGAGAGGGAAACATGAAGAGAAGTTCAGAAAGATCGAGAACGATGCGAACTGCAATAAGGCCGAGGAAAAATTGAGCGCATCTTTCTCTGTCCAAGCAGCAATTATGGAATCGACAAGTTCCTTGCTGTAACGCATAGTAAGACCGAAGTGCTCGAACGTCCCTCTTATTCCTGTGTCCCTTCACGCAACTTGACGAGTGCGACGTCACTCGTGTTAACGAGCTCCGTTCGAAAAACAGCTCTTCCCAGCGAGATGTACGAATTTGTTCGAGTCGATTATTATCGAACGATTAAAAAAAATATCTTGATATTAAAAGTATCGAATAATCAACTGCTAATTAAAATTGAACTATGTCGAATATCGAATCACGGTAATTAAATTTAATATTTTCATTCAATTAATTAATTTATTCAAACTTAATTCGGGTAATTTTTTTAAAAAATTGGGTGTTGGATGATTTTTATTTTTAAACTTTGTGCAATTTTTGATCCCGAAGAAGATTCCACGATTTTTCATCGGTCGGATCGAATCTCGAATAACAGGCATTGAATGACAGAAGACACACGTTCTCCAATTTAGTATTAACGATCGGGGGCCATTAATCATACTCCCGGACGATGTTTTACATCCCTCTTCTCCCTCCGGTGTAGAATACAGATCCCCTCGATTTCGTATCTTCCCTCTCTCGTTTCATTCCTTTTTTCCTCTCCTTCTCTCTCCCAGACCAGACAAATTCAACGAACGAGAGTGAGAGAACGAGGGAGAGAGTGAGACGAAGCGGTGTGCCAGTCCGATCGAGAATCATAAACAACCATTAACTGGGTGTTACGGTCAGATGTAATCCCCCGTTGCCCGCTCGATCGTAAGTAGGTGTTAAAGTTTGTGTGGGAGTAAATCGTGCCTGGTTCTCATGCCGAAGTATACACGCTGTGTACAGGATGTTAAATATATATGTATAAATATATTCGAGAGTTTAAAACCGTACAAGTGCGTTGTTTGTGGGCTCGCGGTCAGTGGAGAAATTGGTAACGACCATGAGAGCCCGGAACGTTACCTTTGACCCATGTAATTCGATAAACAATAGCTAATCCTTTTTATATGCAAAAGTCGTTTGGAATTTTGTTTATCGATTTTTATCCGATCGTTTGTAATCATTTTTTTTAATCTTATCCATGAAGTCTAGGCAGAAGGAGATCAAACAGTGGGTTAGAGGAATGGTAACAAATTTGTGGAGAGTAGCACTTTCGTTTTTAGCCTGGAGTGGCAGGGATACATCCTTTTATTCCTGGATGGAATTACCCGGGAATGGAAGCGTCATTGATTAGATTTAGGGAGAGTGGTGTCCTTGTGGTAGATATTGCTGGGTTTGGCGCCACTCCTGGCTAGAAACGAAAGTGTTACCTCGAGTCGAAATTTATTGAGGGATTGAGACTAGGCCACATCGAGCGGAGTGGCTAGGATCGATGCAAGGGTCCAACGTATACTAGATGGTGTATACTCCCTTGTCAGGGGACGGCCCTGCTCTAGAATGGCAGAAGCTTTACATTTGGACTGAGCGAAGGGTCCTAAAGGGCCCATGGACTCTCCCATAACTGCCTCGCCAGGGAGAGCTGGCATCGAGAGTGGATTCCTGGAGGATCCATGATTTCCCCAGATTCGAGCTGGAGGGTACATTCCCATTGAGGGGTGGCTGTTGGGTTGTGGGCTACAAAGGAAATAGGGTCTGGGAGATTGAGACAAGCAGTACAAATTTCGATTTGGGACTCTCCACGAATTTTTTACCATTTTTTCAGTGTGCTGTCAATGAAGTTTGGCCTCCTTCTGTCTAGGCTCCATGTTCTTGTCCAAAAGAGAATTAAGGTCGTGAAAAACAAGAATCCACAATATGCCACGGGTTGTCACGACTATTTTACGCGGAGGTTCAGATTGGATCGCCTGATTCCGTCATGGATCAGCAAAATATTCGGGAGAGCTTCTGGATGTCCTGGAACGTCCAGGACATTGCCACCTATTGACCTAAAATCCAATTCCCAAACCGTCACGTGACGGTCCATGTCGTAAAGTTTAAAGCAACCTTTACAACTTTCATCCTAATAACCACCAAGAGAGACAATTTTAAATTAATTAAACAAATGAAAAGAAAAAAAGAAGAAAATCGTAGAAAACTGATAAAAAATTTAAACATATTAAGCTAGTCGGAAATACGTCAGTCATTTGAATAAATAGACAATTGTCTCGTTAAAGTTTTTCTCATTTTTATGTCTAGCATTTATATTTTGCGCTTGGAGATCGGTACGGCCTCGATCCTTCCGATCGACCCGCAATAACGATAAAGCCAAGCGCAGTTCTCGTTACAATGTCCTCCTTCTTTTCCATCTCCGATACATATCTCCTCTCCCGTAGATGTCGTTCAAAGCTTCAACGCGAAAACTTTTCAGCGATAATAATACCGGTAATAAGGTACTGTTATAGATATAACGAGAACGACTAACGTGCCGACGATCTTCGACCTCGTGCAAAATTGCAACGCGATATCAAACATCGTAAAAGGTAACTAAGGGCAATAATTGGCCAAGGAAGAAAGAGCCAATAATTTTAAATCTCTTCGACGAGTTTCTTGCGTTCGACTCTCGATTCTAGGGTGGCCAATGATCTCAAAACTGTCCAACGACTGTCTCCCCCTCGTCTCGTACCTCCTCCCATCTCGATATAAGACCGTGAACCGTGAGGTTAGGCAGATACGAGAAATGGTCTTTGGTTCGCCCATTCTCGTTCTACGATTCTCGACCAGCCTCGCCATCGCACTCGTGTGTCGTTTATACATTGTACTCGGGTTTGTGCCACCATTGAGTCAATGCGCGATCACGATCGATCCTTACGCGATAAAACTAAAGTACCCGGCGTTGTCACACGACTCGTGGTGGCTCGCGACGGCAGGAGCGAGAAACTTTTAATTCGGACGCGTGAGAGAATTTGAATAACTCAAGAATAAACACGAGAGTGATATCGTTTCGATAAAAAGAATCCAAAAGAACAAAAGGAAACGCGCTCTTAACTAATAAATCACGTACGTTAATGATAACAATGATAACAATTACCCTTTTTAACGTGAGAATTTCAAACGAGGTTGAGCATTTTCACTCCACAATCTAATTAATTTAAAAAATTCCAATTTCGTCTCGTTACAATTGGATTATTGTTAACGAACCTTCTCGCTAATAAAAGAAAACAAATTCAATCCTCTGTTATCGGATTAGATGGGAAACGAAATTGTTAAATTGTCTCGAGCGTAATTTCGGTACATTAAATCAAATACACACGAGTCCAACGTGCAGGAGCAATTGAGAATAATACGTTTGTATGGAAAAAGGACAAGAACAAAGCTAAAAGAAGATGAAAAAAGATGAAAAGTTCTTCGCGCAGAAACACACGCGAGCGTGTGATACAGTCCAAGTTAATTTCTCACGCGGTACTTTGCTTCTCTCGCGTCTTTCGCTCATTCCCTCGACACTTTCCGGCCAGGCAGACATAAATTCCTCGCAAAATATACACACATATATATATATATAAATAAAGTTTTGATAGTTTAGACTGTCGTGATGTCCCAAAGAACACGCTGGAAGAAGAAACGTATAGATGGAAAGGCTGATAGGATGAACATTTTTGTTCTTTCTCTTTTACTCTTTCGGTTATTCTTTGTGGAGGATGCTGAGGAAAAGGGACGAGAGCGTCGTAGTGCCGTGGGCGTGTATAACGGCTGGTCGAGCGGCGCTTCTCGTCGTCGGGCTCTCGCTTTGGCATTAGCAAACGTGTAATTGAATTTGCCGGGGAAATCGGTCAAGCCGCGTTATCTCTGGCTCTCGCGCTCGCGAGACGATCGGGACGACACGCTTCGGGCGATCTTACCTCGCGCACGCGCACTATCGAATGGCGCTGGAGTTATAAAATACGGACAACACACACACACATATATACACACGTGTGTGTGTGTGTGTGTGTGTGTGTGCATGTATGGAGAAGGAGTAACCCAACCCTCTCGTAAAACGGTACTTATTATAGTTTTTCTTTTGTCTCGTTCCTTTTTTTCTTCCTTTTCGTTTGTTTCGCGCGAAAAATTGGCGGTGTGCTCTTTGAAAAGGTCACAGATATACCAAGATACAGACCGGCGTAGCAGAAAGAAACGGACGTGGCTCGTGACTGCTTCGAGTCTCGTGCCAAGCTCGATGAGGTACGATGCCATTTTGTGCAAGAGTTTTACGTTTTTTGTTTGTTTGTTTTGTTTTGTTTTTCGTTGTGTTTTGCTCGCAAGATTGGAAAAGTAATTGAGAAAATTAATATTTAAGAAAGAAAAAAGAAAAGTGCTTAATTAACTCGCTCGATCTCCTCGGTTTTAATGGTTTTCGTGCTAAAAAATTGGATAAAAATTGTAATTGCATTTAGTCGAAAAATGATCGTCGTCGATTTTTCAATGCGATAACTATCACACACGTAACGTTGAAATGTATTTTTGTTTTTTTCGTTTTTATTAAAAGCATCAATATTATTCCATTATTATTATTCACTCATCGTTAGTTACGATTCGTTATTTATCTTCAATTAATTTAAAATTATTTCTCTCCTTTTTCGTGAATTATGTATCCGTTATACGACTTACAAAAATATTCGTGACAGGTGAAACTTTGTGTTCACAGCGGGTGAGAAAAAGTCTGAACGGTCGAGTGTCTCGAAGACCACTCTTCCCGACTGGTACTCAACGATATATATATATATGACTTTACGAGGGACTTGCAGGTCTATCTCGACGTGTAATACACTAATATATGTGATATATCTGCGATCGACGATCTATCTTCCTTGCTTCGTGCACATTCGAATATCTAGGTATATTATACAATATATATATATGCGTGTGAGTGTATACTGTAAAATATAGCTAGATATTAAATATATATATATATATATAGATCTACAGCATAAATAGCTTTGGGGCATTCGGCACTCACGTGTGAATATTCACTCGGCCATCGTGTTTTATCCATCGATCAAACTTGGAATTCGCTTCGAGAGAGTTGCACGAAAATCGAGAAAGAAAGAGAAAGGGCCTGGCCCCCCCCCCCCCCCCCCCATGACGGAATTTAAACGCAAGAGAGGGCGAATTAACGTAAAAATTTGTTTATCGGTGAATAGATCGACGAGAGTATCGAGATCGTTTTTCCTCGTGTCTCACGCCACCCTTAAGTGTTCACGAAGATTTTTCTTCTCGACTTTCGTTCTTACACGGTCCGACGATATACACGACGTGTTCCCAACGGGCTCGATTGGATAATAGGAGAGTCACGAGATAGAAAAATTTCACGTGCGTGCAAATCTTGATACGTAATCCATCAATTACGCGGGTTATTCAAATGCCCGAGAGGCAAACTTTGCGAGTTTGTGTAAAACGATGGGAGGTTTTTTTGTTGTTGTTGTTTTTGTTTTGTTTTTAAACGGTTTTTTTATTTGTTTATTTCGCGATGATTGCGTGACGCCAATTGCAATGTGCGCTACATGCACCTTGTGTATATAGGACAAGAGTCCGGCCGCGCCGGGTGTCCAAATAGATCGATTCGCAATCGATTTGAATCGACGGAGGGTGAAATAAGTTTACGCAATGTATTCACACGGTAAAGTTGATCTATTGCTATATACACAAATACACACACACACACACAGTAAGGGAATTTTGCAGTTGGCCGCAAGGCCTGCAACCAGTCGCGCAGTCTGTACGAAAAAAACATCGATTCCGGTTCGAAATATCGATTATGCATAACGGTGATCGAGTTCTCGGCTCTTTAACCGAAACGAATGAAAAATCTCATTCACCCACGACTTATCATTTGTACGACCGCGTCGGCTCATTACACCGTTATAACGTATTAGTCGATGTCGCGAAAGAAAAAGCGTTAACCTACGATCGCGTTCTATATTTATGTTTAGATTGACTCGTTAAAGTCGATCAATATATACAACCGTTTTAAATTAACGTTGGAAAATCATTTCCCAATTGACTGGTCGATGTATAACACCAAATTATCTCGTTTTCTCACTTTTTTAACGAGGTATTGCGAAAAATTGGGTTGAAAAACCGATTTTAAACGTCGTAGTTTAGATTTTTTGCATTTTGTTGGTTGAAAAAAGGGGAATTTTTATGGTTTTACTCCCTCTCGTCGTGAGAAAAATCCTACGTATGATGTTATGGCAAAATCGAGTCGATTTTTATTATTTTTTTTTGCGAAAAAATTGGTTTTGCATGGCGGAGCGATATATAACGTGGGAAAAATCAGTTCCCAATTTACTGGTCGACGGATAACATCAAATTGTCTCGTTTTCTTACTTTTTTATCGAGATATTGCAAAAAATCGGGTTGAAAACCCAATTTTAAACGTCGTAGTTTAGATTTTTTGCATTTTGTTGGTTGAAAAAAGGGGAATTTTTATGGTTTTAACTCCCTCTCGTCGTGAGAAAAATCCTACGTATGATATTATGGCAAAATCGAGTCGATTTTTATTTTTTTTTTTGCGAAAAAAACGGTTTTGCATGGTGGAGCGATATATAACGTGGGAAAAATCCGTTCCCAATTTACTGGTCGACGTATAACATCAAATTATCTCGTTTTCTCACTTTTTTAACGACGTATTGCGAAAAATCGGGTTGAAAAACCGATTTTAAACGTCGTAGTTTAGATTTTTTGCATTTTGTTGGTTGAAAAAAGGGGAATTTTTATGGTTTTACTCCCTCTCGTCGTGAGAAAAATCCTACGTATGATATTATGGCAAAATCGAGTCGATTTTTATTATTTTTTTTTGCGAAAAAATCGGTTTTGCATGGCGGAGCGATATATAACGTGGCAAAAATCAGTTCCCAATTTACTGGTCGACGTATAACATTATATTGTCTCGTTTTCTTACTTTTTTCTCGAGATATTGCGAAAAATTGGGTTGAAAACCCAATTTTAAACGTCGTAGTATAGATTTTTTGCATTTTGTTGATTGAAAAAAGTAGAATTTGTATGGTTTTACTTCCTCTCGTCGTGAGAAAAATCCTACGTATAATATTATGGCAAAATCGAATCAATTTTTATTATTTTTGTTGCGAAACAATCGGTTTTGCATGGCGGAGCGATATATAACGTGGGAAAAATCAGTTCCCAATTTACTGGTCGACGTATAACATCAAATTGTCTCGTTTTCTTACTTTTTAACGACGTATTGCGAAAAATCAGGCTGAAAAACCGATTTTAAACGTCGTAGTTTAGATTTTTTGCATTTTGTTGGGTGAAAAAAGGGGAATTTTACGTTTTCACTTCCTCTCGTGTTGAGAAAAATCCTACGTATAATCTTATGGCAAAATCGAGTGGATTTTTGTTTTTTTTTTGCGAAAAAATCGGTTTTGCATGGCGGAGCGATCTATAACTTTGGAAAATTATTTCCCAATTTACTGATCGACGTATGTCACCAAATTATCTCATGTTCTCACTTTTTTAACACCATATTGCCAAAAACCGAAATTGAAAAACCGATTTAAATCGTCAGAGTCGATTTAATCCGTTTCGTTTTTGATTATTTGCATTTCGTTGGTTGAAAAAACTATAATTTTTACGTTTTCACTCTCTCTCGTGGTAAGAAAAATCCCACGTATAATCTTATGGCAAAATCGAGTCGATTTTTTTTTAGTTTTTATGAGAAAAAATCGGTTTCGCATGGCGGAGCGATATATCTCGACGTTAGTTGCAGGTTCATCTCCTTAGCCACGCAAGCTGGTACAAGACACCGGCGAGCATTCAAGTTTAAAGATAATACGTGTGTTCCAGTAGTGTGTATTATACCGAGCGGGGCCCTGTAGGGTATTATCGCCGTGGATGGGTGACGACGCGTATCATCAATCACTACGTCGTATTTGCGGTTCGTCATGCTTTCTTGGCATTAGCCTACATGCCGGACACATCGTCTTGGTACGCATGTAGGATGTAAAACTACTTAAAGTACATAAACATATAGAGACGTATACGTATTTATGTGCCACCACGCGAAGTATAAGATCGGTTTGGAGCGTCACGCTGAGAGCGCCAAATAAGACAGTAAAGATCGGTGAAGGAATAAGTAGACGCGCGCTCGTCGATACTCAATTTTGACATCTTTACATCGACGTGTGGCATCGATTTCTATCGATCTTTCGGCTCGTTATTATTTCTTTTAACGAGTACAGAACCCTTTTGTTCTGCCAATTTGTGACCGAAGAAAGGTTTTATGGATCGTACTCGCAATTAAGGAGTGGAAACGATAATTATTATTATTCTTTTTTCATTAATTTCACTAATTTTGACATCGACGACGTATATATGTCGATTTCTAGCGATTTTTCTGGGTCAAGGGTACGTTAAACGAAATACAAAAAAGGTGTAAAATATTATTTTGTAATTGTCAAAATAGTTAAAGTTGAAGATACGAAATTATTGATTAAAATTGTAAAATTAATTGAAAAAAAAATACAAAACCAGAGAAATATTTGTTTTTTCATGTATTCGTAATAATTAAAGTTTTCGTAACATTTCGATATTCGTCGATATTCAATTTTGACATATTTACATCGACGTGTGGCATCGATTTCTATCGATCTTTCGGCTCGTTATTATTTTTTTTAACGAGTACAGAACTCTTTTGTTCTGCCAATTTGTGACCGAAGAAAGATTTTATAGACCGTACTCGTAATTAAGGAGTGAAACGATAATTTATTATTCTTTTTTTATTAATTTCACTAATTTTGACATCGACGACGTATATATGTCGATTTCTAGCGATTTTTCTGGCTCATGGGTACTTTAAACGAAATACAAAATAGGCAAAAGATCATTTCGAAATTGTCAAAATAGTTAAAGTTAAAGATACGAAATTATTAATAAAAATTATAAAATTAATTGAGAAAACAAAAAAAAAAAAATAGAAATCCAAAGAAACATTTGTTTTCTTCGTGTAATTGTAATAACGAAAGTTTTCGTAACGTTTCAATTTTCAAATTGGCACAAAGAAAATATTTGAGGAATAATGAAATGGTAAATTCTCGAAGCAATTACCATCCAAGTGCGCGTAGCTGGATTGCGTCGAAAGCGAGAAGAAAAGTGTTCGCGTGCAGGGAGCTCAAGAGCTGGCTCGTGCTACACTTGCATTTCGTACTTTTATAATGGGTCGACGGTGCTATACACGCCCGAAGTAATTACGCGAACTTCGTCCTCGTCGCGCCTCTCTCCGCGACTAATAATCGTCTCTGGTCTCGCGCGTGCGCGAAAGGTGCTCCGAGAGTTGCAACGAGTCTGAAAGTGCAAGGCAGAAAAGGATGTTGCACGCTCGTTTGTGTCTGTATATGTGCGCGCGCGAGAGAGAGAGAGAGAGAGAAACTCCCCTTTGCTCCGGGAGGTTGTAAAGAGTCCACGGGAATGAGTATTATGTCCGTATGTAGGGGAGTGGGCTCACTCGAGGTTCTTGCACCTCTGCAGCGTCCTTCGAGAGCACAGACCGGTTGATATTTCAGACTTTTCAAGACTCCAGAGACGCGAACGAGATGTTTCTGGGCGAAATTCCAAATAAACAAGAAGAATAACAACGAGAAAAATAAAAATGAAAAACAATCTAGAAAATACAGCTTGGAATTTCGAAGAGACTCGTATTATATAGTTGTTATTATATGCAGGATTATATTATACGATTCTTATTTTTCGTCGTAAGAACTCCCAGCTTTTTACTAAACGCGCCTCAACGCCTGGAAAATATGAAAAGCCCACGCATTCTTCGTCGATTCAAATCCTTCTTGTCTCTTGTTCTTTCTATCTCTCCCTCGGTCTTTCTCTCACTGTTGAGATGTCGAAGTCGCGAGAGCTTTTCTTAACGAACGATCGAAACCGCGTGATTGCCAAGCCTCGTCCCACACGAGGAAATTAGCAAAGGCCCGTGAAGGCCGTGGTGCTGGGCGCAGCAGCAGCCAACTCCGAGTGTCACGGACCGCGGCGCAAAAAGGACATTCGTAGGCACAGATTGTTACAATCGGATTTGCCATTACGGAAAGTTACATTAGATTCGAAATTACGACAATTGAGATTCGTTTAACTTCGAGCTATTCCCACATCGACGATATGTTTATGGCGAACACGCGATTGGTAAGGTTTAGCTTAGATTTTGACAGATGAGAGCTAAGATTTTCAGAGACAAACGGACGGAGTGCGAGAAGGAGAGAGAGAAAGCAGAGTGGCAATCATGAGTAATTTAGACAACTCTGTAGATAATGGGATCGCTTAAAGATAACGGAAACTATCACTTTAGTACCTAAGAATCGTCCATAACGATTTAAAGATTCACACGTCTTCGAGTAACATGAAACGATTTCACTCTTACGAATTTCCAAGCCTGGGATCTTTCAAGCCTTCCACGGATTCGTACAGTTTTTATCGAATTCTCGTAATTCGTCGGTTCAAGATTCGTAATATCGTGCCTCATCCACGTTTTGATGGGAAAAAGTTCTCACTAGTTCGTACATAACGAGAACGTTTCGCCAATGTTCGTTTCCAAGAATCCTCGAGGCGAATTTTTCTAACGCTCGGGGACATACACGAACCGTGTTTAAGAACTTTTTTTCCCCTGCCGATTTATTCTTCTTTTACCGTTTCTGGTCTTTTTTTAATTCCACCTTGGGTCTGGCATTCACGTTGTCCAGGGTCCTTCCACTCCCGATACTACGAACAAGTAAAATCCTTCCGAACCGTCTCGCTTAGTCCCGTGTGGATTTAGAGCCGCGATAAAGCTCTCGCGGATATCTCCGTGGCCGAACCGGACGACAGATACATACTGCCCCGACCGCTCGAAACTTCGTATATGCTAATGCTCGGGCGCGAAAGTACCGTGAAAAACCAGCCAAAGGTCTGAAACATGTTCCGCTGTTTCTAAGAGGAAGGGAGAGAAAGAGACTAAACAGAAATCTCGTTCCGTAGTCCTTTCAGCTTATCCGGAGGATCTTCCACCCAGCACGTTGCAAACCCTTCCAAACTGGTCGAAAAGAAGTCGCCTGGCCCTCCAGGAACGAGACAACCGAGTCAAAAATGTCCGATCGTCCTTGGTCCGTGGTCTCGAGAGCAATCCCTTGTCCGATATTCTTTCGAATCCTGGAAAGATTCTCGAGTGAATTCCGGTTGGAATTCGTACAGACGTATCCACTCCCGGTGGTTCGTTCGGACACCACGAAAGCCCGCGGAGCTTCCTACGTGTATTCCAAGTTGGAATATATAAACGTATATAGGCACTGTGGTCAGTCGCCTCGTTTCGATCGCCTACCGATCTTCTTGCATCGAGCGCCAACGGCGCTAAACCGGTCAAAGACGTCGTTGTCGCCAACGGGGAGAGTGTGGCCTCTCCTCCTTCGTTTCCCTTCCCACTCTCTCGCTCTTTCTTTCGCCCTGTAACGCGCACGCGCGTGTGTCCTTCGGAATCCCTGTTCCCGGTTTCTCCTTGAGCGTCCTTGCCGGTTACCGAGAGAACGTGGCGCTTCGTTCGCCGCGCCGCCGGTAAAAGCCGTCGCGGAACTATCACCGTGGATAAAATGTCTTCAAAGCTCGCGAACCGTATACACCTGGATCAATCTAATGGGAAACGTTGGGTCGATGTACCGATCGTTTCCTCGAAAATATCTTGGACTACGTATCGTCTTTCGTCCCACGCTCTTAGGCGCCATTGGCGTAATGGAGAACTAATCCATTTCTCTCGAACGCATTTCCTTGTGAAATCAAAAGCCTCACGGTGCTTCCATCGTTGGTTGGATCGATCGATGGATCGATCGATCCGATCGAGTGACTGGCGAGAAGGCAACATCCGCTTCGAGTCTCGGACGTTATAAACGTGGTCAACGATCGATGGTCACCTGTTTGAGGAGCTCTTGTATCGCGAGAGAGTCGTACGTGTACCATGATCGAGCATGGTCCTCGCGAGAATCCTTCTCCGATCCTCTCGATGATCGACCGGATCTCCCTGTCTCTATCACTCGCGTGCGCTCGGTTTCTTCGCGACAAAGACCCGCTCCTTTTTCCTTACTCATTGTTGTGTGCGCACATAATCCGATAAGTATATACCCGGCTTTGTATCATACATTCAAATGGCGCTGGTGTACACAACCTCGCACGAAGAAAACGGCTCCCTTTGATCGACGATCCGGGCAGGTTACACGGATAGAAGGTGCATGTCTGTCGATTTACTTCGTTTCGCTTGGATGGAGTTTGCCTTTGCGATACGCCTCCCTCCCTCCCTCCCGCCCCGCATTCCTACTGCTCGCCACCCCACGTCTTTCTCTCTCTTGGTCCATCGGTTTCCCATCTCTCATTCTCGTTTCTGTGCCGTATCCGTCTTCGCGAGGAGTACAACGCGCCGCTGAAGAGTCAACGGAGAGTGAGAGGCCGTCGAGGACCTCTCGCACTCGTACGTACCCGATCATGTACGTTTGGATAACTCAGAAGAGTGACTGCGAAAGTTCAAAGATCGCTTTGCGACTTGGAACGCGCATCTCTCTCTTTCTCTCTCCTGCTCGGTTTGCTGGCTCGCTCGCCCGCTCGTCTTTTATACCAATCGATTCGCTGACGCACCGCGAAACTCCTGCGATAAATCTCGAGAGCCAACTCCCTGAGAGCGATGTTTTGTGCCAAGCAATCTCCCGTGCACTCTCTTGCTCTCTCTCTCTCTCTCTCTCTCTCTCTCCCTCTCTTTCACGAGAGAGAGAGACCTCTCTGATCTCTTGCAAACGTTACGAAGCATTGATGTCGTGTTATGTACGTTGTGTACGGATGAATGATGATGTAATAAACAGATCGTGTTTGAAAATCATAACAGGGGTGTGGATGATCGATATTGATTTCACACTGTTGGCTTCCTTGGCTCGAATTTTGACGGTGTCGGTACGCTCAAGCAAAAAACGTCCGTCGTTAAAATCGATCGATCGATCGGATCGAGCAGTAATCGTGGCTATCGATATCGAGATTTGTACGAATGGTGGATCGTGAAATTGCAAGAGGGGAAAATTGTGCGAGAAAAATTGGAAAGTTCTGTGAAATCGATCGTGGTAAAGATGACGATCGGTTTCCATCGACGATTTCTTTCCAACTGTAAATGGAGGTTTCTACCAGTAGAGATTAGGGAGGAGATCAGCAATGCTGGACAAAAGCTGGAACCTTGGGAGTTCCTCTGTGATATCTGAGTGATCAAAGGGTGAACTTTTTTTTCACCCACGTTAAATTGGTCGCAAACCATTGGAGTCATATGGGAAATTCCCGATTTCGAAACTTCGGTTGGATCCTTTTTGGAGGAAAACAAATTTTCCTCCACAGCATGTGCCGATAGTTGACATTCGTAACTTACTTTCGCGACCTTGGGGTGTCCGGAAGGGTCAACACTTGTTTTCATCCAAAAAAACTTTGTAGCATCATTTCGGAATCGGAAATTTCCCGGGTAACACGGATATCATGAAATAAAGGCCTTTTGGAGCAAAAAGAATTTGGCTGCTTCGCCTAGGTTTTTTTTGCAGGTCTCTGTTGGTCCTGAAAACCGTGATTTTCAAAGTATCGCCACGGTCAGAAAACTTAAGCTATCCGGACGATCCTGGACTCCTTTTCCAGTGCACGGCGAGTTCTTTAAAGAGTTACTGATGCAATTTTCAGCCGGTTGAACGAGAACAGATATAAATTCAAAAAAGTAAAAACAAATTCGATTTTTTGCTAAACGCTTATCTCGCGACAAAAGAAGAATATTTTCCTTTTTTATATCACGGCGTATATGCCACTCCCTCGTGCAAGAATTTGGAATCTTAGATCGAAAAATTCGCTTACCCGAGAGACGTATTCCTCCCTTCCTGGTACACGTGTAAGGGAAAATACCTCGGGAGTAACGCGGAGATGCGCGAGCCAACATGCATAAATACTTCCGTGCTATCGTCGTTTTATTCACCAGGTCCTCTCTATCTCACGCGTGTATCCTTCTCTCCTCGTAACGTAGGCCACGGGGCACGCGAGAAGCCTTCCCATATACGTTCCTGCGAGGTTCGAAATCCTCCAGGGCGCTGCTCGAGAATGGCTTCGTCGAGCACGATGGAAAAACCGGGGGACTTGGCTGGATATCGCACGAGGCAGGAGCGCACCCGATACCTACCCGTTGCCCCGGTGTGTCCGTGTGATGGTCCCTCTCAGCACGTAGAAAGAGAGACAGAGAGAGAGAGAGAAACTTTGCTGAGATAATGTAATCTACACCGGGAGGCGAAGATTATGCATCCCGGTAGATCCACGAAGTAGATTCCCGGGGTGATCTATGGTCAACCGAGAATCCTATAGGATCGAGCACGCGTTGCACTTTGTACGTGCTGAGTTCCAAAGGGATTTTTTACCTGGTGTATTCGTTACACGGGCATCTCGTTCGAGACACGAGAAAACTTCGACTTCCGGTAATCGACGAGCTTCCTCGCGAGTTCATAAATTTTTTCTTCTCTTTCCTACGATTAAAATTCAACGACGAAGACTGGATAGAAATAATCGCTGGATCGTTTCTCGCTTGTGTAATCCATTATTACCATCGGTCGGTAAACAACACCACACTTTTCTTTTCCCTTCGCGATTGAATTTAATCGTAGATTGAGAGACGTTTCATTAAACGGACCAACTAATATTCCCGGTGGTATCAATTTGTCGGTATCGTGTTTTGCCATCGTTCCGGCGTACGAAACGAGTATTTTCGTTAAAGAGTGTATGTGTGTTAGTGCGCGTGAGAGAGAGAGAGAGAGGGAGAGAGTTGAATTCAAAGAGATTGCAAATATACAAGAGAATTACGAGAGTTTCGAGACAAGTTGGATACAAAAGACGGACAGAACGTTCCCTCTCTCTCTCTCTCTCTCTCTCTCTCTCTCTTTTTCTCTGTCTCGAGTGTTGTGCACCAAGGAATGATTGAAAGGTTGCTAGATGGAAATTTCTCAGGTCGTCATCCACGGGTGGTGCTTGCCTATGTACACACACGTACACGCAACAACAAACACACACACATACACACAGACACAAACTCCAAATGCTGTGTATACAAGACACTTTATCCCTCCCTTCTCCACGTAGGTACACCGAAGCGGACTTGTTCGAGCATCCACTCCGGCACTCGGTACCTACTCGAGTACGTTCCAATGTTTATGAAGACGCGGGGCGTAGGTGGAGAGACCGAGAGACTTCCCATCGGCAAATAAAGGAGATCGAGACGAATGCCTCCTTGGCAAAACCGATGGGAGAACCCTCCGTGTATTATTTCTCTTTCTCTCTCTCTCTCTCTCTATACCACGATCGACCACATGCGAGAATCATGAAAACGTAACGAGAGTGATAGAGTGATAGCGAAACATCAAGTGGGAGTCTCAAACACGTCTTGCTCTTATATCTGGAACGATCCAGTTCCCATAATGCTTCACTTCTCTCTCTCTCTCCCTCCCTCCCTCCCTCTTTCTCTCTCGCTCTCTCTCTCTCTCTCTCTCTCTCTCTCTCTCTCTCTCTCTCTCTCTCTCTCTCTCTCTTCTCTCTCTCTATATATATCGATATGTCTGTATGTCTATATATCTATATATCTAAATATCAATATATCTATATATCTGTATACCTATATATCTATATAGCTATATATCAATATATCTATATATCTATATATCTGTTTATCTATCTATCTATATATCTATTTATCTATCCCTGTTTCTCTCACTATATATATGCGAAGGTATCTATAGGTATACGGGACACGTTGTAAGCTTGTACGAACGTTCCCTTATCCTGTAAACTGTTCATAGCATAATATTTACTGCACAACGGAAATCCCGTTGGCAAGGCATGTTTCACGTTGGAATAAAACGAATTATCATGGGCGTGGCGGTGTAACTTAATTTCGGGAAAATATTTTTTTTTTAATCTCGACATTTTCTTTTTTTTTTTGTTCTTCTTTTTTCAGGCGATAGCAACGAGCGAGAGAGTGAGGGAGGAAGGGGGTGGGGTGGAGGTTAACGCAAAAGCTAATATCGAGGCATGTAACAGTGGCTGTGGCGAAGTTAAGGCGCGCTTTCACTCTCGCCAATTACGAATATAGTATATGCACGCGTCGCGTCGTTCGTAGGAACGGCGGGTGGCACCGTGGAACGAGCGACGTCCGGAATCGGTCCAGGGAGATCTTTTCTCACAGTCCACCTAGATATGTGTTTATATATATTTATATACATATAGATATATATATCGTGGCCATAAAACTCGACTATGGGACGCGTCGGGGAACATCGAGTACGTACTCACGGCTCTACGTACTTTTATACGTACGTATACATATGTACCTACATACATACATACATATATATATATATATTTATATATAGTGTTAATAATATAATATAATATAATATATTATAACATAATATAATATAATATAATATAATAATAATATAATATAATATAATAATAATACAATATAATATAATATAATATAATATAATATAATATAATATAATATAATATATTATAATATAATATAATATGACATAATATAATATAATATAATATAACATAATATAACATAATATAATATAATATAATATAATATAATATAATATAATATAATATAATATAATATAATAATATATATTATGATTATATTTTTATATTATAATTATAATTATATTACAATATATAATAATAATATAATATACTATAATATAATATAATAAATCGCATATATATATTATTATTATTATTATATTATATATGCAACCAACGATATATATGTAAAACGTTATACGCTATCTATATATATTACACCCATATATATATTGATGTAATACATATAGATAGGGTATAACGTTTTACGTATATATCGTTGGTCGCTCTTCGTGCGACGGCCAGAAAATTGCCGATTCTCGTTAAGATAGCGATAACCATGGTGGGACGGCGTCGGCGGCGTATAAAGTTACTCTTTCACGTGTGTGTGGAGTATGCGCTAGGAGAGAGAAAGAGACGGAGCACGTATCTTGGGTTCGAGGAGGGTTCTAAACGTGTGTTTGGCTCATTTTGCGTATAGAGGCTTCCACGATTATCGTCATCTTCTATGTACTACACGTGTACCGAGAAGCTCCTTTAACGTGTAAGGACACACGGGACGTTCCATTCTTACGGTTACTACGAATCAGCCTTTGCCATTTTTGGTCACGTTCAAAATTTCTTGTGTTTTTTCGTTTTACGTTCGTTTCAGTTTTTGTCAGAAATTTCTTTTTTTTTCACTACGTATTATTAAATTTAATTATTAAAGATTGAATAATTAATTTATTAAAACAATGACTTTGAGTCAAACCTTTATAATTTTGTAGTCATAGTTAAATATCGCGTAAATTTCATAATTGTTTATTAACCCATGAATTATTGCAAGTTTTCTTTTTCCATTACAAGAACAAAACAAAAATAATAAAATCGCCAATTTCTCGAATGAATGATTTTTACAAATTAAAATAAAAAAAAACAAACAAACAAAAATCGATCAATTTTCCTTAGGAAGGGAAACTTTAGACCGCGTCGAATGATAAATTGGCACGGAACGTTCCGTACATCTCTTGGTCTCCCGCGTACCGAACCGAGGCTTCTAACATTACGGTAAACGAGCCCGAGCTACATATTCGCGTGCTCGTAAACCACCGTGTTACAGAGTACGTAAAATAGCGCGACCAATTGTTCGAATATTATGACGATTTATATATTTTCCACGCCGCGTCGTGAATAAGACGCGAGTAGACCAATGCGGATCCTAGAGAGTTTTTAAGCCGTTTTACGCGAGTTACAAAAGACCGAGGCTGAAGGACCTCTCGCCTTCGTTCCTCGCACCCTCGGGGCAACAATGTCGCTTTGCGAGTATCCTCCTGTATATATATACATATCCGTGTAAAAACACTAGCAGGGAGATCTGACACGGGAGACCCTGTAATCACGAGCGAGCAGCTCGTTCTATCCGAGAGTCTCATTAAGTTATTACTTCGATCGTCGCAAGGATTATCGTAACTTCGTTCCTACGCAATTTCCCCCCTTGATGTTTTTTTTCTTCCTTTACCTACCAACGTCGTCGTCGCTCGAACGAAAACTTTTATCAAGAATTTTCCTCGCCCTTTTCGCCATTAGAAAATAAAACAAAAGTTTGCCGTTCCCGAACGATTTAAATCGATCGATGCAATTTATTCGTGGGAGATTGTGGCAAGATCCACTTTTTGACCTCTGGTGTGTGTCTCTCTCACCTTCGGATAAATCCCCAGATCTCTCTTCGTTTCGAACACGCGGGAGATTTTTTTTTTCTCAAATTTACATATACAAAGTTGCATATATTTTTCCGGTTGAACGCGAGTGGTTTGTATAGACAGAGTGGGAGATAACTGCTTCAATTAGTTATATGCGCGCGCACCGCTAATCGTATCTGCTATACATATATCGATAAACCGCGGGTTTATAATCTCGTGAGAAATGAAATCTTCTGGCATCTTATAACCGTGTCGTGGTACTAGGTAAGCAATTAATAATCCGGTTATCGTGTCCCCTGACGATTTATCCAATTGCTCGGGACTATTTAATTATTCAGAGATCCGTTACGTTTAGCTGTTTGCTTGTTGAGCTCGACTCCTTCCAGTCTCTCTATCTCTTTCTCTCCATATGTATGTATGTATATATATATATATATATTTCCGTATGTAGACAAATACGCGTGCAATTCTGCAACTGAACATCCAGTAAACGTAACTCTCGAACTCCAAGCCACAAATGTCCTGGATTACGGTACAATATGTATATAGTGATATAAAATGACGAGAGCTACGTAGAGAATCTCTGTAAGAGATACGCCTCGAAAGGTATAGACAGTCGTTAACGGTACGTATCGGCCGAGACCGAGCGACATTAACGCCGGGATGAGACGCGAATGTGTATAGGAACTTACGCACGTACGAATGCGCGAAACGATTAGGCGTATTAGCATAAACTTTTATAGCTGGTATGTATATATACAGGGTGAATTTCATAAGATGTAACAGGCTTTGTTTTAAGATCGATGGGATCGTTACAAACAAAAGTTGCAAATATACATTGGGGATATTTTTAATAGTTTACGAGATATACATTTTTAAAGTTGGTCCAATCACAGCGCACCGAGAAGCGTTGGGGCCGCCTACTCCCACCCTAGCAGCCAATGCCCGAGAAATAAAAATGACTGTGTAATAATATAATAAATAAAATTGACTGCTCTGAATTTTGCAATCTCAAATGTAACGCGCTACAATGTGCTATCTCTACGGCGAGGGCGGGAGTGGGCGTACTAACCCTTCTCGGCGCGCTCTCATTGGACCAACTTTAAACATTTATATCTCGTAAACTATTAAAAATATCCATAATGTATATTTGCAACTTTTGTTTGTAATGATCTCATGTACCTTGAAATAAAGTTTGAGACACCTTATGAAATTCACCCTGTATATATAATTATACATATATGTGTATATAGGTAAATATGTGTATAGGCACGTAACTATCGCATCCTTGCTCGGTTGCGCACCGAGAGACTGTCTTTAATACAGTAGGCGTTACGAGGGAGGTCCACAGGCCTGAGGATTAATTTATTAGCAGCTCGCAATTATCCGTTGCTTAATTCCTCC